>OX638135.1:65991969-66109688 GCA_951804985.1 Dryomyza anilis
CGTAGAATTCATCCCGGTAGAATTGTTCCCGGTAGAATTCTTTCCCGTAGAATTCTTCCCCGTAGAGTTTTTCCCAGTAGAAGTTTTTCCCAGTAGAAGTTTTAGAGTGGTGGGTTTTAATGTAGTAAGTTTCGGTGTAGTGAGTTTAGATGTGGTGAATTTTGGAGTGGTGAGTTTAATTGTGGTTAGTTTTGGTGTGGTGAGTTTTAGTGTGGTGAGTTTTAGTGTGGTGAATTTGAGTGTGGTGAGTTTAAGTGTGGTGTTTTTAAGTGTGGTGAGTTTTAGTGTGGTCAATTATAGTGTGGTGGGTTTTAGTGTGGTGAATTTTATTGTGGTGAGTTTTAGTGTGATGAATTTTAATGTGATGAATTTTATTGTGGTGAGTTTTAGTGTAGTGAATTTTAGGGTGGTGAGTTTTAGTGTGGTTAATTATAGTGTGGTGGGTTTTAGTGTGGTGAATTTTAGTGCGGTGAGTTTTAGTGTGGTAAGTTTTAGTGTATCGAAATTTGAGTGTAGTGAGTTTTAATGTGGTGAGTTTAAAAGTGGTGAATTTTAATGTGGTGAAATTTTAGTGTAGTGAGTTTTAGTGTGGTGAGTTTTAGTGTGGTGAAATTTTAGTGTTGTGAGTTTTAGTGTGTTCAATTTTAGTGTGGTGAGTTTAAGTGTGGTGAGTTTTCGTGTGGTAAGTTTTGGTATGGTGAGTTTAAATGTGGTGAGTTTTAGTGTTGTGAATTTTAGTGCGGTGAGTTTGAGTGTGGCGACTTTTGGGTATAGTGAGTTTTAGTGTGGTGAGTTTTAGTGTGATGAGTTTTAATGTGGAGAAATTTTAGTGTGGTGAGTTTTAGTGTGGTGAATTTTTGTGTGGTGAGTTTTAGTGTGGTGAAATTTTAGTGTGGTGGGTTTTAGTGTGGTGAGTTTAAGTGTGGTGAGTTTTAGTGTGGTGAGTTTTAGTGTGGTGAGTTTTAGTGTGGTGAGTTTTTGTGTGGTGAGTTTTAGTGTGGTGAGTTTTAGTGTGGTGAGTTTTTAAGTGGTGAGTTTAAGTGTGGTGAGTTTTAGTGTGGTGAATTTTAGTGTGGTGAGTTTTAGTGTGGTGAATTATAGTGTGGTGGGTTTTAGTGTGGTTAATTTAAGAGTGAATTTTAGTGTGGTGAGTTTTAGTTCGGTTAGTTTTAGTGTGGTGAGTTTGTTTTTCTTTTTCTTTCCTTTTTTTGTTTTCCATTTAGTTTGGATTGTGGTTTTATGTGAGTGGTTTTGTTTTTGTATTTTTGCTTTTGTTTTGTGTTGTGCTTTTGCTTTTTTTTTTATTTTTCTTTTTGTATTTGAGTTTTTTGTTTCATGTTCGTTGCTGGTGAAAGTGCCGAGTTATATTGTGTTTAGGTTGCATGGGAGGTGCCACGCCTCTTTGCCCAATCCCGCCCATATATAGCCTATCATTCCTTCCAGACCATACCGCATCTGTGGTAAAAATTTCAAGACAATCGGATCAGCCGTTTAGACGGAAAAGCGGAACAAACGTGATTGCTTTTGTTTTTGTATTTTTGCTTTTGTTTTGTTTTGTTTTGTGCTTTTGGTTTTTTGTTTTTAATTTTTTTTGTGTATGTGAGTTTTTTGTTTCATGTTCGTAGCTGGTGAAAGTGCCGAGTTATATCGTATTGAAAGTTTAGGTTGTATGGGAGGTGCCACGCCTCTTTGTCCAATCCCGCCCATATATAGCCTATCATTCCTTCCAGACCATACCGCATCTGTGGTAAAAATTTCAAGACAATCGGATCAGCCGTTTAGACGGAGAAGCGGAACAAACGTGATTGCTTTTGTTTTTGTATTTTTGCTTTTGTTTTGTTTTGTTTTGTGCTTTTGGTTTTTTGTTTTTAATTTTTTTTGTGTATTTGAGTTTTTTGTTTCATGTTCGTAGCTGGTGAAAGTGCCGAGTTATATCGTATTGAAAGTTTAGGTTGTATGGGAGGTGCCACGCCTCTTTGTCCAATCCCGCCCATATATAGCCTATCATTCCTTACAGACCATACCGCATCTGTGGTAAAAATTTCAAGAAAATCGGATCAGCCGTTTAGACGGAGAAGCGGAACAAACGTGATTGCTTTTGCTTTTGTATTTTTGATTTTGTTTTGTTTTGTGCTTTTGTTTTTTTGTTTTTAAATTTTTTTGTGTATTTGAGTTTTTTGTTTCATGTTCGTAGCTGGTGAAAGTGCCGAGTTATATCGTATTGAAAGTTTAGGTTGTATGGGAGGTGCCACGCCTCTTTGTCCAATCCCGCCCATATATAGCCTATCATTCCTTCCAGACCATACCGCATCTGTGATAAAAATTTCAAGGAAATCGGATCAGCCGTTTAGACGGAGAAGCGGAACAAACGTACAAACGTACAAACGGACAAACGTACAAACGTACAAACGTACAAACGAACAAACAGATTTATTATATTAATAGGATTTAAATATATAAAAAATGCTATATAAGATTTATAAGAATATATCAATGAAATCAAATCAACGATTCATTTTTTGATTTACATATGAAAATTACAACATCAAAAATAAATTAATCAGTCTAAGTTTGGTTATCACTGTCAGTTTGTGTCATATTCACATTATTGTTTTATTTACATTATTGTTACGCCGCAGAAACTATCCTAAATTAAAATGTTCATTAACCAATATTAAAAGAAATGGAAATACAAACATTTGCAAATTTTTAAACTTTGCTATTGACTAAAACCAACACTTTTGTGAAATTTACGAACATGAAACGGACATAATGAAAAGCAAGAATAATTATTGCGTTACAATCTCGTCACTTGTGACAGAGAGATTTAACGCGATGGCGGCTCTGCCGCATACTAACTTGACCATTAACGTGTTGGTGCAAGGTAGTTGCAGGTGCATGTTACAGCAGCATCTTCAACTATCTGTAAAACTATCCCACAACATTGCTAGAACGTGAGAACCGTTAGCCACATCACAGAGGCATGCGTCACCGCCTTGTTGGCCTCAATTTTTAGCAGCTTTGCATAGACCGAGATATGCATTGGTATAGCCAGCTGTCGCTCGGAGATCATCCGCAACAACGTCGTTTTACACAGACCATAGCGACTTCCAAAGGACAGCAGCACGTTGGCGATTTGCTGCAACACTCTACAAAATAAAAATACATATTTTAAAATATTTTAATAGATTAAAACGTGTGTGACCTACTTGTCGCCAAAGGCCAAATTAAATTATTCAATTTTATTGTCCATGTTCTTGTTGCTCGTCACCTGTGAAGCGGTGGCGCTCTACAGTTTAACCGGTACTACGGGACCCTTGCAAATGTACTGATTCTTCCCCTATTTCTGCTGCAGCTTAATCTAGGCTTTCTGCAGTTTTTTGCTGTCGACTATCTGTGCCAAAAGTATTTTAGTTAAGTAATTTTTTATATATATATATATATATATATATATATATATATATATATATATATATATATATATATATATATATATATATATATATATATATATATATTTGTTCACACTTACATTGACGGATGTATCACTTTGCGTTCCACATTTTTACTCGTCAGTTTGTTGATGTTGAAGAACTGATCGCACAGGTCCCTGTAAAACATCGAACATTAGTAGAAGTCTGTGTGCATCTAGTACCTTCGACTTACCTTATTCCATCCTTGGACTTATCGGTGCTGCGTACTGATGGTGCTGAGTACCCTCCCACTGCGTCGTTCGATTTGCTCTTTGAACTCAAATGTTGAGAGAGGGCTCGGCCTGGGATTATCAAAGATATAGCGCCAAACTATTATTTTTTATCATTTCAAAATGTTTCGCAAAATCACAACTTTCTTTACTGTGAACATTTTTTGTGGAGAAATAACAAAAACAGCTGTTTTCTGTTGTGTCAGGGCTTACTGCAGAAACAGGGTTGTCTTCAGTTTGAGAAAGTACTTTGAATACTACTATTAAAAATAGTGTACTTAGTTTTTAATAACTATTGTAATCAGGGCTGGAAAAAATCCGGATTTAAAAAAAAAATCCACTCCACCGTATTTTTTTGGTTTTTATTGGATTTTATTGGATTTTTTATAAATAAAATAAGTAATTTCAATAGGATTTTTCGGTTTTTAAAGTTATTGCTTCCCACCATTTCGCTGACGTTTTGGATCTGTAGCGCGATTCCGTAACTCCATAACGATAATATTCGATATCGTTAACTACCGACAACTGTCACTTACGATAGCGATCGTTATGAAAAAAGTGATTTCCTAACTTTTAATGCATTTTATGTACACAAATAAATTGGGAAAAATTGTAAACAAAAAAAATCGTTCAAATTGTTGAAAAGTAAGCTGGCTAACAACCAACTAATTTTCAACGCTATCGTATCGACAATTTTCGGTAAATTCTTAGCGATGACAGCTGACGATAAATATCATAGCGAACTGTGTACGGAATACCTCTTAACAATATTTGTCGTTAATTGTAGTTAACGATATCGAATTATGTTGATACGGAATTAGGGAATCGTGCTACTGGAAGCCGTTTTCTTCAATATACTGCATTAGTCATATGGGCGAAAAATTAAACAGATTAAGTGCCCTATCAAATCTAGTTTGAATGTCTTCTTTACAACAGGACAACTCTTCTGAATTTAATAGATTCAATCAAAAGCCATAGTTTCAGAGACTACATCTAGCTATTTATATCATTATATTATTTGGATCTACATAAAGGCCTATCCCTAGTAGAAATTTTACCAAGGTCATGATCGGGAACTGATCATTGTATTTTTGCCTTGTCATAACCCGACCAGTAACATAACAAACATGATTTGGCCATGAGCATGTCATCCCTAATAGGGCAATATATGAGTCATTTCATTATCACCTTCTCCAGAGATTTCATCCAGCAGTGGTGCTAATAATTTTTTTCTATTTGGTGGCTCATATCAAATTCATAAATATTCACAAAATATATCGTACTCTGAAAACCACAAATATATTACTTATTTTATAATTCAAAAAATGCACAAAAACAAATAAAAACCAAAAAAATCCAAAAAAGTCCAAAAATTATGGATTTTTTTAAGTGGATAAAATGGAGTGGAGTGGATAGCACAGCCCTGATTGTAATATAACATTTTGCGTGAATTTTTTTTGTATTGAATTTTTAAATTTATTTAAGAGTTTAAAATGTGAAATATTAACGAATATTTTTTTTAAATCAGTTAACAAATGTACAGAATTTTATTATCAGAGAGCTAGAGTTATAAAAATTGGAAATATTATAAATTTTTAAAATATAAACTTTTGTACTTCAGAAGCAAAACGTACATTTCTACAAAAAAATGAAAGATAGTATTTAGTACGAACTTTAAAGTATTTCGTACTTTTAATTTTAAAAAATAAAGTACGAAAGTGTGGACTTATGCAACACTGCGAACTACTGAAAGTGACAGAAGAAACATTTGTTTTTAATTTATGATGTCAATAAACAAAAATGAAAATTTTTAACGATTGATTAAAATTGTAAGTATTTTTCATTTTAATTTATTGAAAATCAATGAAAATATGCATTTTTTAGCTAAATAACGACATGGTTGTTTTCTTTAACCATTTCGTTGCATTATCGCAGTATGACTGCTCTGACGACATGGACAAACATCATAGACGCGTAAACGCTGCGAGACTCCTTCACAATGGGCTGTATGATCGACGAGATGGATTTAGAAATTAATGATGACATCATTGAGACCCTGCGTTGGAAAGCCGATGCTAACAATAACGTTAGACTTGTCAAGGATTTGGCTATTATGTTAACGGGATCTCTGCTGACTGGTTTTTGCTGGAACACCCCAGATGCATCTACCGTGTAGTCTGATTGGGTCTTGGAATTGATGAGGAGCCCTATGGCCACCAAAGATTTGTAGAGCGTGATGCGTCACCACTGGTTGCATGCTTTGCACATCGCGGATGTCGATTCAACTTCATATTGCATCATTTTAACTAATTGCAATATGAATTGCAATATGAATCACGGGATCCTGATGAGACAACAGCAATTCCTAATCGTACGTTTTAACAAAATGCCTTTGGCTTTTTGTCCTTGATTGTAACACAAGGCAGTTTTCAATAAAAAAAGCGAAAATTACATTTGTTAGAACAGTTGTGTTTAGTCTAAATCATGTTTAATTTAATGTGCCATTAAGATTATAAACACATGAATTAATTAATTTTTATGAATATATTTAAAATGTAAATATCGAGTGCTCAAATGTGCGCTTAGTCAATCGGGTGGTCATCTTACGTCCGATTTGAAGCGGATATATCAATGTAAGGTTTAAATATGGGTTTTAAAAAGATTTTAAAACGACGGTTAAAATTTTTAGCAGTTTGATTAATCGCAATGTGAATTGCCTGTATTATTTTATCAAGGCTAGCAATGTTAAACATATATTATGATTTTAGACAACTGATAAAATTATTATGTCAATGATAATATTTACTATCATTTTATATCATTATTTTTTCATTTGGAAAACTAAAAATTATATTAAATTTATAAGAAGGTATAAGAGATATGTGTTCTTATGTGTAGATAAGAAGGTATGTGTGATCATTATATGTCCATATGATGATAAATGATCGTTAACTATAAATAGTTCGTAAAAAATATGTTCACAATAATGGTAAAATATTTCTGATAGTTTCTCGTTTTAATAAAAAAAATATTTAGGGCTTTTCTCATTAAATCCCGATCATTACCCGAGGGACAACTAATGTAGTAATGATCGGGACCATTGACTGTTTAGATAATGTAAACCCTGCTATGGTGAGCATGACAAGGACATGACAAGGCAATGATCATGTTTTCTCTAATAGGGGATACCCGACGATAACCCGAAAATTTCCCGATTGCGCATCGGTCAAATTTCCACTAGGGGCATTGCACACAAATATCTTAATTTTTTTTAATTATTTGAATTCAACAAAAATATTAAACAAATTCCACATACAACATCAGTTATCAACGAGCTCAAAAAAAAATTAAATAGTATAAAACTCGATAAAAATCGATAACTCAGAAAACTATCGATAGCGAAAAAACGATAACATATAATTTTTTTCGCAAATCGTTCTAGAAGATTGCTTACTTAAAAAGAAATTTCGGAATATTAAAAATTTCACCTATCTTTTCAGTGTCCGGACAGGTACGTGTTTGCAAAGCTCATTTTTTTTACTCTAATAAGCAATCCTAGTGTTTGAGACATGGGGGTTAAAAAATGAGTAACATGCTAATACATAGTTAGTGTCGTTTTCTATTTTTATCAACGAATATAATTTGTCTGTTATTTCGTAGCATCCCAGTATACCAAACTGTTTCGATATCGCAACGAAAATGTTGCGAAATGTCGAAGAATTTTTCCGATATCGATTCCATTTCTCGCAATGATAATATAGGAAAATTCCTACCAAAACGGTCGGCCGATATCGAACCGCGATAATGAAGGCTTCTCGTTACGAGAATTATTTCAGAATCGAAGCGTTCAAGAAACTCTTGATGACAGAATGGGGCTTTATAATTGGTTTAAATAAATGCGTCATCTACATATGTCATCCGTAATGACAATAAAAAAAAACAGTAAAAATAAAAAAAAAATCTTTACCTATTTTCTCTATTTTGTTTCTATTATGTCTATCGCATCATGGTCGTTGTCGGCACCATCGCATCAATATATTTTTTTATTCTATTGAATTTAATTTCGTTAGACAATTACTAAACATCATTTTCCCTTGCATTTTATTTTGTGTAATTTTCTCCTACTGGGTGCTCTGTATTAATTTGTCGTATATTATTTTCATATTCAATTTCAATAAAAACAAAATAGTTTTCAAAAATGAGTCTACGAACTTAACATGTGTTTACATTTTCTTTTTATTTCTGAACAAAAATATTTCTGACATCAAAAACAAAAATAAATATAAAATAAAAATTCAAAGCTCATGAAATATAGTGAAATTAACATGAAAATATAAAAAAATTATGTCTACTCTATTTATTTTAAACAACAGTAAATACAGCCATAAAGAAAAGGTCACTGGACACATGGTGACCATATTTTTAAAATCAGAAACGAGTCGCAATCAGGAGTTCAAACATATTGTTACGAAAAGAGGTAATTTGCTCCACTGTGCAAGCAATCAACAATAATAAATGAGACGCAAGACAATTCAGCGCACTAAGCAATGTGCGAGAAAGAGATGGAAGATCAGCACATTAAAACACATGAGTGCGAAGGAGATGCCAATAGCATGCGTCATTCACGAAACGAGTAGAAGGTTCTCGAAGCAAGTCGAAGCTTGTCGAAACGTGTCGAACTGATGCCTGCAGTATATAAGGCCGCGCATCTGAGGCACTGTACTTCAGTTGTGATTTAATAGTGAACTAGTGCGTCTCGTGAGTGAACATTGTAAAGATAAATTGTAGTAATTCAGCAGTTGATATAAGTGATTATTCTTTAAGTTGTTATTTAAATTAATAAAGTTAATTAATACTAGTTGAAATAATACTAGTTAAAAAGAAATATAAGTGCGTTTTTATTTTGTATACAATCCAGCGATACGAACTCGTAGAACAGTTTTCCGTAGACTGAATTTTCGTAACATTGGTGTCAGAAGTGGGATTGTGATACAAAATGGTTAAATTCGAACAACTTAAAGTCGACCAGCTAAAGAAGGATCTTCCACCTGTAGGTACGAAAGTAGAGCTACAAAAGCGTCTAATGGAAGAATTAGAGAACCAAGACATTGACCTCGCAGAGCACGAGTTTGAAGTGGAAGCTGCAACAGCGTCATCGAAAAGTGTGGACACGGAGCAAAAAGTACAGTCCCAAAGTTTTGATATGAGCCAGTTGCTCGGAGCTATACAACAACAGCTTCTAGAAAATTCGAACCGGATTGAAGAAAAACTTAAAACAGAACTTCAAGAAAATTCAAATCAACTTAAAACAGAAATACAAGAAAATTCTATCAAAATGGAACAGAAATTTGAAGAAAATTCTAATCAGCTCAAATTAGACATGAAGCAAGAACTTCTAGAAAATTCCAACAAAATGGAACAGAAACTTCAAGAAAATTCGAAACAGCAACTAGAAAGTTCTAATCAACTGCAAACTGAAATTAAGCAGCAGATGCAGGAGCATTCTAAGCAGCTTTTGGAAGTTTCTAATACACTCCATGGCAAAGTAAACGAACTTGAGGCACATGTAAATGACATTGTAGTGGACATTGATGACAAATTTGAAAAGTTGGAAAATGGTTTCGACAAAAAGCTACAAAAAATACAAGAAGATGTCAGTTTACTACAGATAAGTGAACCTACACATCATGTTGTTACTGGTACGAGGCTAAAATCGCCGATTTACGATGGAACCACAGCGTACAACATTTTCAAGCTGCAATTTGAGACCACGGCTGTAAGTAATCCATGGAACAATGAGGACAGCGTAGCCGCACTTATCGTGGCGCTAAAAGGAGGCGCAGTCGAAGTATTGCAGACTGTTCCAGAAAGTGATCGAAACAGTTATTTAGAGGTTATGTCTGCACTGCAACGAAAATACGGCAGTGATCACATGAAGCAAATCTATAGAATGGAACTAAAGTGCCGAATGTAAAGAAATGGTGAAACATTACAGGCGTATGCAGTGGACGTCGAGAGGCTTGCGCATTTGTCGTATGCAGATTCAACGAGTGATTTCATAGAAAAGTGCAAGATCGAAGCCTTCGTTGACGGCATACGTGATCCGGAACAAGACGTGCCACAGTGACAATGCCGAAAGTGACATTTACGGAAACTGTAACCACAGTGCTAACGCATGAGACAGCAACTACGTTGTGCCGCCCAGCGCCAAAGTTCCGTAAACTAGATGTGGAGAATGAAGACCTACTTCAGGTAATTTGCCAAGCGTTAAAAAGTGGAGCTAAACCAGATTACATTGCTGCCAACCGAGACGCCCAATTTAAAGGTAAATGCTACAACTGTGATACATATGGGCATATGGCACGTGATTGTCGTAAAAAACGCAAGCGCTCAATGAATCCATTTGCAAATGAACCCCGACATGAAGAAACCCAGGATCATGTCCAAAATAACGTAAATTTTAATCAATCTTTAAACTAAAACGAGTCAGTTCTGCGGGGCACGATCTGACTCCCATAACCGATTGCCCCAGAATCTCCATTTCACAAATTGCTCGAAAGCCAAATAGCTTAACTGTCGAAGGGTTCATTGATTGTACAGCATATGGTAACATTGGATACGGGAGCTTCACACTCAACCTGGTTAAGGACGGAGTAGAGCCGCTTATAGGAATAAGATTGCAAACAGCTACAGGTGAAGAAGCCCCTATCAGAGGAAAGATTACCAAGAAAAACACGATTGGTACTACGACAGTTAAGCATGATTTTATTGTGGCAGAAATAGTAGACGAAATAATACTTGGCATGGACTTCATGATAAAGAACGGTTTCACATTTGATTTAACAAGAAAAAATTTGAATTATGCCAACACGGAGATCCAACTAAATATTGATTGTGACCAGAGCCAGAAAATGAAACAAGTTATTGCTTATAAAAATAGAAAAATACCACCTAATTCAGAAGCAATTGTTTGGGCGAAATTAAATGGAGATTGTGGGATAAGCAAGTTCTGGGTTATTGAAGCAAACGAAGAGCTGTATAAAGAACACTTGTTGAGGCGGAGAAAGACAGAATTGTACCTATAAGAGTTCTCAACATGGAAAACTCGTCCAAATTAATTAAAAAGGGAACAGTGATAGGCCAGTGTCAAGAGGCATCAGCGATTATAAATTGTGAGTCAAATTCATCAAGGGTACACCGCAAGTAAACAAACAATCTACTCACAAGTTTATAAATGAGTGGACGAAGGAATTGGCTACCAAAGAAAAGAGTCAAGTGAAAAGTTAATTGATAAATATCGGTGTATATTTGCTGAAAAGGGCCAAAAGGATGGCAAAACTGCCATTGTAAAACATCGAATAGACACTGGTGATTCTAACCCAATTCGTCAAGCACCAAGAAGGGTACCATTTGCAAAAAGAGACGAAGTATCACATTTGGTTGAAGAAATGCACACAAATGGCGTGGTGGAACCATCTGAGAGTCCATGGAGTACACCAGTAGTATTGATGAAAAAGAAGGACGGTAGTACTCGGTTCTGCGTTGATTACCGAAAACTTAATGATGTCACCAAGAAAGATAGTTATCCACTGCCCAGAATCGATGACTCCTTGGATACACTTTCTAATGCTAAGTTGTTTTCCACGTTGGACTTGCAAAGCGGTTACTGGCAAGTATAAATCGATAAGAAAGATCGAGAGAAGACCGCATTCAGTACTGGAGATGGACTATGGCAATTTTTGGTAATGCCGTTTGGACTATGCAATGCTCCAGCAACATTCGAGCGGTTAATGGAGCACGTATTAAAAGGTTTACACTGGAAAACATGCCTAGTATACCTTGATGACATAATTGTTATGGGCAAGGATTTCAGCGAACATCTAAGAAATCTAGAGGAAGTATGCCTTTGATTGAAAAATGCGGGTCTACAACTTAGCCCAAAGAAATGCTCACTTTTCAAGAAAGAAGTCAAGTATCTGGGTCATCGAGTTACCACGGAGGAGTGCATACCGATGAGGATAAAATAATTGCAGTCAAGGAGTGGCCCAGACCGCAAAATCTACATGACCTACGAAGTTTCTTGGGGCTATGTACATACTACAGACGATTTGTTCCAGGTTTTGCCAATGTTGCAAGTAGTCTTCATGAGTTGACAAGAAAGAACCGCGCATTTGAATGGAGCGATGATCAAGAAAGGGCATTTTTGAAATTAAAAGATCTACTGTGCTCGGCACCAATTCTTGCGTATCCAATTCCAGGTGAGAAATTTATACTTGATACGGATGCAAGTGGATACGGAATAGGCGGAGTTCTCTCTCAAGTGGTCAATGGGCAAAAAAAAGTGATCGCAGTACAGTAAAAGATTGTCCAAGCCCGAGCGAAATTACTGTGTCACCAGGCGGGAGCTTCTTGCTATAATTGAAAGTGTGAAAAATTTCCATAAGTATCTGTACGGACAACAGTTTCACTTGAGAACCGATCACGCAGCACTACGATGGTTACTTCAGTTCAAAGATCCGGAAGGCCAAATTGCGCGTTGGATAGAACGATTACAGAGCTACGATTTCTCAATCGAACATCGTAAAGGAGGAAATCATGGAAATGCAGATGCTCTGTCACGGCGTCCTTGTAAACTTGAATGCAGACATTGCCTAAGAGCGGAAGGAAAAGAAAACTTAATTGATATTCGTTTGCTGAATGTTTTACCCGATGAAAAATGGACTCCGGACCAAATTCAAATTGATCAAAAGAGTGATCCCAACCTCAGAAAAATCATGATGTTCAAGAAACAGCAAAGAAAACCATCATGGGAAGATAAAGCTGCCGACAGTCCAATAACTAAAGCTTACTGGGCACAGTGGCAGAGCTTAAAACTGCAAAATGGTTGTTTATATCGCGCCTGGGAAAGCGAAGATGGCAGATCCGCTCGAAATTTGATCGTTGTTCCCAAGTCAAAAGTAAAAGAGATATTAGCGGAATACTATGGTGGATCTAGTGGAGGTCATTTAGGTATAAATAAAACGGTCGAAAAAGTGAAGAAACGTTTTTATTGGGTTGGATGCCAAGAGTCAGTCGCCGATTGGATTCGCAGTTGCCCGCAATGTGTACCAGCAAAAGGACCAATAGTGAGAAGTCGCGGTAGGGTGCATCAGTACAACGTGGGAGCACCATTCGAACGTATCGCCATGGATGTCGCCGGACCATTTCCAATCAGTGATGCGGGTAATAAGTATGTGCTTGTCGTCATTGACTACTTCAGCAAGTGGCCTGAAGTGTATCTCATGCCGAATCAAGAAGCCACAACTGTTGCGGATGCATTAGTTAACAACTGGGTAAGCCGCTTTGGAGTACCATTGGAATTGCATTCAGATCAAGGAAGAATTTTGAGTCTGCAGTATTTAAGGAAGTATGCAAAGTCCTCAAGATACACAAAACACGAACAACGCCTTTGCACCCGCAATCTGACGGCATGGTGGATCGATTCAATCGTACTTTGGAAGAGTATCTCAGAAAAGTGGTTGATAAAAATCAAAAAGATTGGGATACACACATACCTCTATTCCTTATGGCTTATCGAACGGCGGTTCATGATACCACAGCAGCTTCACCATCTAAAATTGTTTTTGGAACAGACTTAAGATTACCTGCGGATTTAAAGTTTGGTGCGAGTCCTTCAGCTGGAATTCCTGTACACAATTATGTTTTCAGAAAAAGTGAAGAAATGAACGAAGTGCATCAGTTTGTAAGACAGCGTACACAATTTGCGAGTGATAAGATGAAGGTCAGATACGACTTGCGCACAAATTCAGAGGGAATTACGAAAGGACAACTTGTTTTGCTCTATAACCCACAAAGGAAGAAAGGCTTATCCCCTAAGCTACAAACACACTGGGAAGGATCATACAAGATAATTAAAAGAATTAACGATGTCGTGTATCGGATTCAGAATACTGCAGTCGTTAGACGAAAAATGAAAGTGGTACATTTAGAAAGGTTGGCGCCGTATAGAGAGAGAGAGGATTAACATCTGTTCGGGACGAACAGATTTAGGTGGAGGGCAGTGTTACGAAAAGAGATAATTTGCTCCACTGTGCAAGCAATCAACAATAATAAATGAGACGCAAGAAAATTCAGCGCACTAAGCAATGTGTTAGAAAGAGGCGGAAGATCATTCAGCGCACTATGCAATGTGCGAGAAAGAGATGGAAGATCAGCACATTAAAACACATGAGTGCGAAGGAGATGCCAATAGCATGCGTCATTCACGAAACGAGTAGAAGGTTCTCGAAACAAGTCGAAGCTTGTCGAAACGTGTCGAACTGATGAATGCAGTATATAAGGCCGCGCATCTGAGGCACTGTACTTCAGTTGTGATTTAATAGTGAACTAGTGCGTCTCGTGAGTGAACATTGTAAAGATAAATTGTAGTAATTCAGCAGTTGATATAAGTGATTATTCTTTAAGTTGTTATTTAAATTAATAAAGTTAATTAATATAATAATAATATAATAGTTTGGCGCTACAGTCCTGTATAGAACTTCGGCCGAGCTCTCTCACCATTTTGAGCTGTGCGTGTTATATTTGTACTCAAAGTGGTGGGACCTACAGTTTATTGCCGAATCCGAACGGCGGGTGAGAGCTTTTTCATAGGCAATGGTTTTACTCTCGTAGGTTTGCCATTTACTGACGAGTGATAGCGCGGTATAGAAAATGTTTTTATGAAAAGATGTTGTTAGCCCCAGTCCAGTCTTGAACCGGGGACCTTTCGGCTCGCAGTCCAACGCACTAACCACTGAGCTACCGCGCCTACTAATACTAGTTGAAATAATACTAGTTAAAAAGAAATATAAGTCCGTTTTTATTTTGTATACAATCCAACGATACGAACTCGTAGAACAGTTTTCCGCAGACTGAATTTTCGTAACACAATATTAACAAAGAAACGAAAATCGTTACATTTATAATAATGAAATTAACCTAACTCTTGCAGACACTGACATTACTTAAACGCAAAGGGGTGGTCCAACTGTTCGGACCTGCATATCATTTAAAATTATATCCAGCGGACGAAAGCAGACATGCACCAGAAACGAGATACAACTGAATACAAAAATCTTTAAAACTTAGTTTCGATAGAACAACGAGATCATTTTTTTTCTCGTAGACATTTCAGAAAATATCTAAACAATTGAATACAAAAATCATTAAAAATTAGTTTCGATATAATAACGAGATCGATTTTTTTTCTCGAAGCAACTTCGAGAATTGTTCGATACACTGCAGGCGCCGAGTCGTGGTATACTGGGATTATATTAAAAATTAAAAAATATATCAAAAAGGCAAAAAAAAAAGGCAAGCCAAATATATCTTAATCAGAGACGGGACTTTGTAATTGAGAATTGATTTTGAATTGAATTGAGCAAAACAAATTCTATTTCAAAAATAAAAAATTAGAATTGAAGCAAAGTAATTCACTTCAAAAAAAATATAAATAAATTTGAAATTTTATTTCAATTCAAATTTGTTTTGAAATAAATTGAACAAAGTTTTTCAAATTAATAAAATTTGAATTATAAATACTCAATTCAACTTATTGCTTAGAAATACTCAATGCCATCAAAAAATTTATGAATTGAATTGATTTGAATTGAATTGAATTTATTTGAATTAATTTGAGTTTTAGCAGAGCTCCCTGCAGTAAAAGTTCAAGTGGTGATAATTTCCATGTGAAATTCGCACTCCGATGCATCATTGGACATTTTTGGTTGAAATTGTTCCAATGTACACAGTTTCACATCCTGATGCGTCATTGGAAGTTTTTGGGTGCATCTGTTCAAATGGACAGAGATTACATTCAAGTGCGTCATTGGAATTTTATGTGCGTCTGTTCCAATGGGCATAGATTCACAGCCAAGTGCGTCATTGAAACATTTGTGGATGAATCTGTTCCAGTGGGATTACAGAAGCACACAAGTGCGTCATTGGAACTTTTTTGGATGGATCTGTTCCAGTGAGATTACAGAAGCACACAAGTGCGTAATTGGAACTTTTTGGACAAATAGGATCCATTGGGATTTGGCCAGAACCCAAGTGCGTCATTGGGCATTTTTTTGGACAAATTAGTTTCATTGGGAATTGGCCAGAACCCAACTGCGTCATTGGGAATTTTTTTGGACAAATTAGTTCCATTGGGATTTGGGCAGAACCCAACTGCGTCCAATTGTTCCAAAAAAATTTCCAATAACGCCAGCGGATTCTGGCCAAATCCGAATGGAACCTATTTGTCCAAAAAAATTGTCCAATGACGCAGTTGGGTTCTGGCCAATTCCCAATGGAACTAATTTGTCCAAAAAAATGCCCAATGACGCACTTGGGTTCTGGCCAAATCCCAATGGAACCTATTTGTCCAAAAAAATTCCCAATGACGCAGTTGAGTTCTGGCCAAATCCCAATGGAACCTATTTGTCCAAAAAAATTCCCAATGACGCAGTTGTGTTCTGGCCAATTCCCAATGGAACTAATTTGTCCAAAAAAATTCCCAATGACGCAGTTGGGTTCTGGCCAATTCCCAATGGAACTAATTTGTCCAAAAAAATGCCCAATGACGCACTTGGGTTCTGGCCAAATCCCAATGGAACCTATTTGTCCAAAAAAATTCCCAATGACGCAGTTGGGTTCTGGCCAATTCCCAATGGAACCTATTTGTCCAAAAAAATGTCCAATGACGCAGTTGGGTTCTGGCCAATTCCCAATGGAACGAATTTGTCCAAAAAAAATGCCCAATGACGCAAGCGGGTTCTGGCCATATCCCAATGGAACCATTTTCTTAAAAAAAAAGTCCGATGACGCAGTTGGGTTCTGGCCAAATCCCAATGGAACCAATTTGTCTAAAAAAATGTCCAATGACGCACTTGGGTTCTGGCCAAATCCCAATGGAACCAATGTTCCAAAAAAAAGTGCAATGACGCAGTGAGTTTTGGCCAAAAGAATTTGTGCTAATTGGTATATATTCAACCAAAAACTTCGAATGATCCACCTAGATGCGTAGCTATGCCCATTAAAACAGATTCAAATATGCTGGCCCCGGGTACAACAGATTTACCGAAATATATCCCATGATGCATCTGGATGCAATTCTGTGCCATTGAAATACATTCAAGCCAAAATGTGGTGCGTGCCACTTCAATATCAATGCTTTTGTATTTTAAATAGAATTGATCAATTCCAATTCATGTTTGTTGAATTGAAATTGATCAATGCCAATTTCAAAAATTTGAATTGAATTGAATAAAAGTATTTCACTTCAAATTTTTTTGAATTGGAATTTGTTTACTCAATTCAAATGAAATATTTTTCGAATTGAAATACTTTTTTCAAATGCCATTTAAATAAATAGAAATGAAATTATTTGAAAGCAATTTCAATTCATGAACAAATTTAATTTGAAAAATAATGAATTAGTCCCTTCTCTGATCTTAATCAATAGTCAAATAAGACAACTCTAATACGTTTATAGACACGTTTCTGCGTTAACATTTAGTATTAAACTATTATATCTTAAAATTATTAGAATTTATTTCTAGAATTGATTTCTGGACCAGTGTGTATGGGTCAGAAACCGCATTGTCGTCTCATAAATACTTAGGTGAAGTCATCGAAAATGAATGCAATAAACGGTTTTGGATATATAAATTATTGAATATTCATAATCAAAAACATTTTCTACATTATTTTTATTTCAAATATACGAAACACATACTCAAACATGAACAAATATATATTTTTTATTGTATTTTTTAAGGTATTTTTAAGTGCCTTGTTTCGAAATGTTGCGAAACAAAAGTATAAGATGAGATACCAATTTAAGGTAGGTATGATAATCACCTTTCAAACAGTCTTTTTAAAGGTGTATTCCTATGCTTATGTGTACTGTTAAAAATTAAAGAGTAGTTGCATATTTTGATTTCTTAAACTTCTACTTTGGTTAAAATTTTAACTATCGCGCTGTTCCTCGCCGAAAGATATTTTAATGAATTTGTATAACAATTTGATGGTGCGAAGGAGAAAGTGCTAATATTTGCGCAAAATATATCAGAGCCAAAATGTAAAAAGGGTTAAAAAATCTATTTTTGGCAACAGAAAAACTATTTCAAATATTTCAAAAGGGATAATGATTTTAGTTTATGATAATATTTTTGTTTAGCCATACTGATGAACATATCATGTCGGTATCTGACGAGGCCTAAACTTGGTAAGATTTCGGGTGTCCGATCTTCTTATAACGGAGTTTCTTTTGAAGTCCAGGTTGGGCCATTTTTCATAGCCTAGTTTCACATAACATTGCCTTGTTACGGTCCGAGCAATTGGTTCAATCGTAATAAAAACAGTATTCCATAAATGATAATTCGTATAACTTGTTTGACCATTAAACATATACAAGAACTAGTAATAAATTGAAAAAGGCTTTGAAAAATATTTGAAATTAATATAATTTGAGATAATATTAAATAAAACCAATCGATATCATTTGAAATTTGGGATAAAGTTCACTTGCCACTTCGAAATATTCAAAAAAATTGTAACGCGATTTATTTTCTCAAAAAAAAAAAATATCAAATTGAAAAAAAAAATCGCTCGGACCCCTGGTGACCTTGAAAAATAAGGGTATATTCAGTTTGGTACGCCGTTTGTAACACCCAGAAGGAAGCATCTCAGGTATGGAAAAGTATATATATTCTTGATCAGCATGACCTCCTGAGTCGATTTAGCGATGTCCGTCTGTCCGTCCGTCTGTCTGTCTGTCTGTTGAAATCCCTACTACTTTTAAAATTGAAGAGCTAGATAAATGAAACTTATAACTTAGATTACTAATATACCTACGCTGTATGTGCGAAAATCGGTCCATTGTCGAGATCGGTCCATTGTGACCTATGATCCGACCACTTATGTTCAAATACCTCATATAAAATGTACATATAAAGATCAATTTTTATGTATACGTGCTTAGGTAAACTTTTTTGGTCAAATATATATTGACATCATGCTCAAATACATGATAATAAAGTTTTCCGGCGAAAAGACTTGTGGTTCACAAAAAAAAATCGAAATTCGGTACACATACCCATTTGTAAATATGGGTATCAAATGAATGGAAATTCTTGAATGTTTGTAGTTATTTTCAGGATTCGTATACCCTGGTGACCTATATATCACTTTGAATGGTAACCACACATATGTGTAGGGTATTTACAGTCGGCTTAGACCGACTATAATTTTGATAATCCTAACTATCATAATTACATCTACTTTAAAATTTCCCATGTGATCTAACCTTCCCAACTGGTTTATTTTTGTGCTGGGAGGTTCTGCAAAAATACCACAAATTGTTCAAGCATTTCAGTAGTATATCTGTACTACTCATTTCATTTCAATTATGAAAACAAACATTTAAAATTTGTCTACTGATTCACTCTACAATTTCACAGCCCAATAATACAAAAACACTTAAAGTTAAATATGGTACATGGTATATTAAAAAAAAAAAATACAGAAGTGCAAAATTATCAAAGCTCGCACGTTGTGTTAAAATGATGTAAAACATCATCAAACAGCATTGTTTAAAAATATAAATTTTTGAAAATTGTTTTTTCACAAGTCTTAGTGTATTTTACATACTTCAACAGAAAAAACTTCGTTTAAAATACCAAAAAAGACCTATCCAGTACCATATGGTAAACGACAAGTTAGTGTTTTTCTGCATATTAACATAATCATGTTGTTACGAAATCTGTGAAGTCGATTCAAAGTCACACAGAAATGTACCTATTTGTTCTTTTTAAAATCAGTAACTTTTATTTGAAAGCAAGTACTTTAGACTTTTAATCTACATATTCATTATTATTATACTAATTCCAATTTCAAAGTTATTTATTGTTAAATCGAGTTACTTTTTACATAATAAAATGAAAAAGCTTTATAACATATTTATGTACAATTTTTTTAAATTTAGGAACATTTACACCAAAATGCTATTTCTTGAAAGTAGAATGTCTAACGATTTCAGCGATATCCAAATTTTTTGCATGAAAGTGCTAAAATAGCAACAATAGACATTGGAATATGGATAAATTGTATGGAGTAATGAAATTGTACTTACTTTCCGTTCACAAAAAAAACCAACATTTTTCGTAAAAGATTCAATTGAGTAAAATAATAAAAATCTTATACTAAGACAAATTATCTACTTTTTTTTTATAAAGAGATGGCTCCACTAGAGTTGTGTGAAGCAGGGCCCGTAACCGAGTTTGAATTATTATGTATCTTGGTAGCGTAATGTTGAAATGCATTTGTACGTATGGGTACGTGCAACGAATTTCGATTTTTTTAATGTATCGCAGGTGGCGGGTTAAATTTTGTAAGTTCTAGCATATTTTAAAAGGAGTAATTAAAAATGTCAGTTCAGCTAATAAGATGAGAGAGTCTTTCTTTTCATTCTTACTTTTGTATAGAATACTAAAAGAAATATAAATTTAGACATAATTTGAATGAATAAGTCCGTAGATTCTTTAAAATTACACTATCCGGTACAATCGTTTAATGTGTAAAAATCAAACTTAGTTTTTCTAAAAATCAAAAGCCCATTTTTTTTTATTATATTTTCTGAAATATGGAAGTGGAAAAATTAAATTTGAAAAAAATTAAAATACCTTACACACACGTATGCAAGGCTATGAAAATGTTTTTGACCAGAAAATTTCTTAAACACTGAAAAAAAGCTAGCCTAAAAATATTTTTTTATTTATTTATTTTTAAGTTAGTTTATTTCCAGTGTTTCAGAAATTTTGTGGCCAAAAGCATTTTTGTAGCCTTGCAAACGTGTATGTAAGGTATCTATGTTTTTTTTTTTCAAATTTAATTTTTTCACTTCCATATTTCAGAAAATAATGTTTGATAAAAATAAATGATTTTTGATTTTTAGGGGGTACCGCGTGACCTTGAGGTCAGTTTTTATATTTTTTAATTTTGAGTCCTACTTTACGCTAGAAAATACATATTTTTCTTGTTCCCCGACCACTTTGCAAAATTTTTCTCGACTTTCGGAACTCTCCGCATATTAGAAATGGCGTGGAAATTTCTTTTTTAAACATTTTGAGTAAAGTACAGCCCAAAAACGAACTTCTGGTGTTGGGTATGATAGTAGAGTGCTTTCAAATTAATATATAAATAGAGCATTTAATTTATCAAAGAATTTTCTTTAAATCATATCTACATGACATTAGCAGATCTCGTGTAGTTTAAGCGTCAGATTAAACGAAACGCCATGCGCGCGTTTTTTGAAAAATGACAACATATATATATATATATATATATATATATATATATTAGGGGTTCCAATCCCGAAGCATTTTGGCAATCCCGGGACTTTCGGGATTAGAAAAATAATCCCGGGATCCCGGGATATATCCCGGATTATGTCCCGAATGATTGCAATTTGTATTACAGGTACCAAATAAGTAAATTTTACACTTTAAGTCGGATCGGCATATTTTTCCCATACTTGTAAAAGGTTTTAATTTACATAGTGCTGCTAGAGTTTATTACAAAGAAATTTGAATCGGTAAATAATTTCCTGTGCTTGAGTATTGCAGATGAAGTTTAAAACACTTTAAATCAATATTTTATCATCTAAATAAAGCTGTTTTGGACCGAAAAATATGAATTTTTGACAAAATCATGGCGTTAGCCCCCCTGTGGATCCGCCACTGTACTCACATTTCATAAAAATATGTTCATAATATTGGTAAAGTTATTTGAACAGAAAAGCGCCGCAGGTGAAAATTTTAGCATTATTTTGTGAAAATTTATTTATTCAACTGCAAAATTTAAATTATATATATACCAATTCTTTTGTTAAAGTATATTTCTATATATTTTTTTTTTGGTAAAAAAACTTTTTTTTTTAATAAATAAGGGTGTTTTTGATATATGAAAACAAACAAATTCAAATATTAACAGTACTATTTTAGAATTTGATGAAGTTAGTATGGTGAAACGACATAAAATTAAAATATTTGGTAAAATTTTAGCTTCCCAGTGATTTAAATTTGAAAAAAATATGTATAAATATTGCAAAAGTAGTGTTAATCAATTGAACATAACTTAAGCAATAGTGAAGCAAAATAAAACACTGAAGTCTCATTAAAAAGATAATAAAATTGCCAAAATTTTGATTTTAGATTGGTAATTTTATACAAAATTTATTTCAAAAAGGATATATCTTAAAAAGCAATGGAGAAAGTCAACTTTAAAATTAAAATCAGCTAATTGACATTTTATTATTTATAAAAATTGTCAAAAATGTGGACATTAATTTTAAACATGACTTTAAATTATCTTTGAATTTGAAATGAAAATGCATATTATATTTTCATATTAAAAAAAATGTTGGTTGCACAAAAAGGGTGTAAACGAAATTATTTTTACAAATTCAAATGCGGATATTGTGGTCAAAGCAAATAATGCAAAAAATCCCGTATCCCGTTCAACAATTCTCTGATTTATGACAAACAAAAAAAATTAACAAGTTTTCAGTTAAGTAATCGATCATGTCATCAACGATAAAATTTGAAAAAGTGAGAAAATAAATTATTGCAAGTATAGCATGTATATCCCGCGAAACTTCTGGAAATATTAAAATTTGGTTTTGAGAGATCATCTTCTTAAATAGTAAACGAGAGGTCGAAAATCAGAATTTATGAATCATAAATTTGCGGTGTAAGTAAAGTGTAAGATCTAAGCCCAACAATCAATAAGAGATGTGTCAACAAAATTTAATATATTTCACATTTTCAAAAAGTAAAGATGAGATTTAAACTGAGACAATTTAAAGTTTCAGATAAAATCGAAGAAATGAATTAAAGATCCAAATAAACGAGCGAGCGTCTGTGGAAACCCGTTTAGAACAAACGGATTCAATTTGTTCAAAAGGATGTAATCCACCAAACCGCACTGAGCTAGGTCCAAATTTAAAATTTTTGGTTTATATAAATCAATTCTTCGAAAAATATTGAAATTTTGTAAATTTCTTTTAACAAAAAAGTTAGAAGAAATGGTGTCCAACGGCTGATGTGGGCTGGAAGACTAAAATACGGAAATTCATCCTAACTCATTCAAAAATATAATTCTTTAACTATTTTTAAAAAATATGGAGTATTAATAATATATTCTTTTTACAGTGTTAACTTTTTAAGTTATAAATGAAAGAAAATGTATAAATAATTTCGTTCACACCCTTCATTTTGTAGCTGAGATCTCTTTGAGTATGGATATAAAATCGTTTTTCCAATATCTATTCATTCAAAGGTATTTTAAAAATCAATTCAAATTTATTTAAATGCAAATAAAAGCTGTAAACCAGTTTCATATTTATACTCAATGATGTCTCAGCCATGAACTCTTTTTTGAAATGTTCGACCAAAAATATGATATACACTTACATTCAAATAAACTCTTTTAACGAATTAATTCAGAAGAACTGGGAAACACGATTGTATTATTTTTTAGCGAACTTTTAGCGAAAATACAAGATTTTCTCATGTGTGCAGCCAAAAGTTGAGTTTTGTCGTATGGTGCAACAGTAGTTTAACGCATGGATTTTTAGGGTATTTGGGTAGTTTCGGTAACGGTATTGTTTTCGGTAACGGTATTTGATTTGAAAAGGTATGGAAAATACCGATAATTACCGGTATTTTATCGGTAAGAGCAACATTTTTTAAATATCATTTTAAAGCGTAAATTTCTGAACTTTGTTTTTTTTTATGGGTAACGGCGTAAAAAAAACAATAAACAGCTAATACAACTCTTTTTTTATTTTTTTAAAAGCGAAACATTAAAAAAAAACGATTATTTACTTTTAAAATGTGGTTCGATTTTAAAAGCATTATGGTATTTAGTATGTTTGAATCAGGCTTTTTATTTGTTTTTCTTTTATAAATTTTACTTCTAAAAAAAGTCTTTCCACACTTAGTGGCGGGTACAGTAAGAGCCACTTTAGAAAGCTCGAACAAGAGTGGTTTTATTTAGTGACTGTTATGCCCACCATTCTGGAATATATCGTTTTTTGTCCACTCGCTTTTCATTGAAAAAGGAGTGTAGCTGTGCATAAATGGTGTCCGCTTTTTTTTCGACTTCAAATCATCCGGCCCATTGGACATGTTGGAATTTTCGGTGAATTCATCTATAAATTCCATTAATTGTCTCTTTTTTCTTTTATCTCTGTCATAAACTCAACTTAACCATTTTACCATTAATCAAAAAAAGTAATCCTACTACTTTTTTTGATTGTTTCTATTTATTTTAGATTATTTTTTGATTATTTGGAAATAATTTAAACCCAGTGTGTTTCACCCAGAAGGGAGCATAGCTGGTTTGCACCACTTTAAAGGGTAACACATTGCCTTTATAGTCGTCTTAGACAGACTATAACTTTCATAATTCTTAATAACTTCACCACACCAACTATCACAATTTCAAAATTTTCATGTGACCAAAGTAGTCCGATAACTAGTTTTTGATTCTTTTAAAGAAGTCTGAAATAATATAAAAAGTACTAAGAATCAAATTACTTTTTGATGATGTGCTCGGGTCCAGATAGTATTTTTGCATAGGAAGTTGCCATATAATAATTTTTGGTATTTTTTCATACTAAATATAAATTTTGGTATTTAAGATTCCAAAAAGTGAGCCATTTTTTACCGGCATAATGCCGTTTCATAACGGTATTTTACAGGTAACACGTTATATCGGTAACTGTAAACAGTACGGCGAAATGCCATCAATTCGGTAACAGTAACGGAAACGGTATGAAACCGATAACAGTAAAGGTAATGGTAACGATTACAATCCCTGGTTCAACGGGTTCAGAAGTTATTTATAAAAAGGTTGTACAATGTTGAACATTTTGTATGAAAAAATTGTCAACATTTGTGTATAGACAATGTATAGACAATTACGTAGATAATGTAGACTATGTATACAATTGCGTAGACTATGTATACAATTGTGTAGACTATGTACGCAATTGTATATACGGACTAATTCAATTCAATTTTGTTCAATATGTAAATTGTTTTTATCATAAAATGCACATATTAAAAATATTAATAATTATTATTTGTACCGTTATCAATCTTTAATCTATGCATAAAATAGTTTGTTTAAATTAAGGTAAATAATAAAATACATTATATTTTATTTTTGGTTTTATTATTTTTTATTATTATATTATTTATTATTATAAATCGTTTAATTTTTTTATTTTATTTATAGAATTAATGCAAAAACTAATTTGTCGGGCTCTAGGTCTACCAAATGCAATATGTATTTTGCACTGGTTCAAAAAAACAACAGCAATAATTGACAAAAAACCAAAAACTTGTTTACCGATCGTACAGCGGTTTCGGAAGCAGCCAAGCTTCCTAATCAGCGGTCTTGTATGCGGTGTGTGCTTAGCTAAACCTATAACATCACTTATGAACAAAATGCGAATTCTGTTCTGCACAAAGTGACGAGAAGGCAAGCAGCAAAAACTGCACCAAGTTTAATTTTTATAAATTACTGTTGTTGTGTTGCAGCAAGTTCGTATAGTCTGTAGAGTCTCTACAGTGCACAAATACGAGAACTGCACTTTGGAAAAAAATAAAACAAACAACATTAAATTGTGACGCAAGGGCACGCCGCATAAAAGTACACAAATCCATTGATTTAATTTTTATCCAAAGTTACCTATTTTACAATCGGTCATCATTTACCAACATTAATAATAATTTTTCTTTTCCTTTTTCAGTAAATATTTTTATGCTATGTTTATGTTAACTTTAAATTCCTCTTAATTAGTGTAATTTTTTAAAATTAATCAAATATTCAAATTAATCCATACTGAATACACTATTGTTTAAGAAAAAATAAATACTCATGTATTTATTCCATATATTTTAAATATAAGAAGTACTAAAAATGGCTTAACAGCTGAATATTCAATTTTTTTTATTTTGCAAAATATCAAAATATCACTGCCTATCAACACATAGCAAGTAGTGTTTATAAAATGACTTTGAAAAGCTGTTACCATATGTTAACAAATTAATGAAATGGTGTCAAGAATTTGATGTTAACAACTTAAATTATATTTATTTGATGTTGCTTGTTCAACATATACGCACACTACCCACTTGGAAGCACAGCTAAGAAGAATAATAGTTAAAAGAACAAAAGTATCAAAGAAACGTCAAAATGACGATGGTGCCAGATTAGCATTACAATAGAATTCAAAATATCTCATGACAGCTCGGCATTTCCTATTGAAACTCGTCCCGAGTTATTCATCATCGACTAGATTGTCACAGTCATCATCAATTTCGAGATAGAGTTCACACAACGGCTTCACCTTGTCGCTGCTTACGACGGAACTATATTTCCGTTGCATAACTTGGGCTCCCTCGATGTCTTCAACAACGTAACGACCGAAGCGCTGAACCTTATGGATGATGTATGGACCTCGATACTTCAACTGCAATTTTCGTGATTCGCCCGTGCACGGTATAGCACTTTCGACCAAAGCAAGATCTCCTTCCTAGAACTTATGCGGCTTTTGATGTTTGCGTCAAAACGAACTTTCCATCCTTCACGTGCTGTTTCGATGTTCTTTGTTGCTTCTTCACGTCGCTGAGTCATCGAAGATTGTTCATCTTGTTCTAGATCGAGCATATCATCATTTAAGGCAGCTACGATTTTATTACCACCAATGTCGCTCACGGGGAGGTCGTAAATTAAATCCATTGGTGAAAATTTTGTGGTTGCATAAACTTTTGTGTTGATTGTCCACTGAAGATGGCGCAATGAACTCTAACAATTTGCTTAATTACTGGAATAATTTCTAAAAGATTTTGATTCTCATATGTATTATTCCTAATTTTTTTAGGAGGAATATTAGTTTTATTTATTTATGTTACATATTTAGCTTCAAATGAAATGTTTTCATTGTCTATAAAATTATCAATTACTTCTATTATATTAATTTCAGTATTATTTATTTTATCTTTAATTATAGATAAATCAATGACTTCATTTTTTACTATTAATAATGAAATACAACAGTTATCAAATATAAACTCATTTAATTTAGAAAATTCAATTAGACTATACAATCTATATAATTATCCTACTAATTCAGTAACCATTCTATTAATAAATTACTTATTAGTTACTTTAATTGCTATTGTAAAAATTACTAAAATATTCTTCGGACCCTTACGATTAATAAATTAATGAATAAACCTATTCGATCAAATCACCCCTTACTAAAAATTGCAAATAATGCATTAGTAGACTTACCAGCTCCTATTAATATTTCAGCCTGATGAAATTTTGGGTCATTATTAGGAATTTGTTTAGTAACTCAAATTTTAACAGGCCTATTTTTAGCTATACACTATACAGCAGATATTAATATGGCATTTAACAGAGTAAATCACATTTGTCGTGCTGTAAATTACGGTTGATTATTACGAACACTACATGCTAATATAGCATCATTCTTTTTTATTTGTATTTACCTTCATGTAGAGCGAGGAATTTACTACGGATCATACTTATTTACTCCAACATGAATGGCAGGTGTAATCCTATTATTTTTAGTTATAGGAACTGCCTTTATAGGTTACGTTCTTCCCTGAGGACAAATATCATTTTGAGGAGCTAATGTTATTACAAACTTATTATCAGCAATTCCTTATCTAGGGATTGATTTAGTACAATGGGTTTGAGGTGGATTTGCCGTCGATAACGCCACATTAACTCGATTTTTTACTTTTCATTTCATTTTACCGTTTATCGTATTAGCAATAACAATAATTCATTTACTATTTCTTTACCAAACAGGATCAAATAACCCTATAGGATTAAATTCAAACATCGACAAAATTCCTTTCCACCCTTATTTTACATTTAAGGACATCGTAGGATTTTTAGTAATATTAGTGCTATTAATTCTATTAACTCTTATTAATCCATATCTTTTAGGAGACCCAGATAATTTCATTCCTGCTAACCCATTAGTTACTCCAGTCCATATCCAACCTGAATGATACTTTTTATTTGCTTATGCAATTCTTCGATCAATTCCAAATAAGCTAGGAGGAGTAATTGCATTAGTATTATCAATTGCAATTTTAGCAATCTTGCCATTTTATCACTTAAGTAAATTTCGGGGGATTCAATTTTACCCAATTTATAAAATTATATTTTGAGGTATAGTAGTGACAGTAATTTTATTAACATGAATTGGTGCCCGGCCAGTAGAAGACCCATATGTAATTGTAGGCCAAATTCTGACTGTTGTATACTTCTTATACTACTTAGTTAACCCAATAGTAGCTAAATGATGAGATAGACTTTTAAATTAGTTAATGAGCTTGAACAAGCTTATGTTTTGAAAACATGAGATAGAAATAAAATTTTCTATTAACTTTACTAAATTTAATTAATAAAATCAAATAAACTAATAAAAATTTAAATCCAATGAAAAACAATAAATAATTTAAAGAAAAGGGTAAAAAACACTTTCAAGCTAAATATATTAATTTATCATAACGAAATCGCGGTAAAGTACCACGAACCCAAATAAATACAAAAGAAATAAAAGTTAATTTTACATAAAATAATAAATTAAATACATCTCCACCTAAAAATATTAATCTAAATAGTATGCTTATAAATAAAATTCTGGCATATTCTGCTAAAAAAATTAGTGCAAATCCACCTCTTCTATATTCAACATTAAACCCAGAAACTAACTCAGACTCCCCTTCAGCGAAATCAAAAGGAGTTCGATTAGTCTCTGCTAAAGAAATTCTAAATCAAACTAATGCTAACGGAAATAAAATAATCAAAAATCAAGTATAATACTGATAATTAATAAACCCAATTATATTATAATTTCCAATTAAAAAAACAAAAGACAATAAGATTAAAGCCAATCTAACTTCATAAGAAATAGTCTGAGCAACCGCTCGTAGTCCTCCTAATAAAGCATAATTTGAATTAGAAGACCACCCAGCAATCATAACTGTATAAACCCCTAAACTAGTGCAACATAAAAAAAATAATAAACCTAAATTAAAAGAAAATAACTTAATTAATAGCGGTATACACATTCAAACTAAAAGAGAAAGAAATAATGAAAATACTGGAGAAAGATAATAAGAAATATAATTTGATAACAAAGGATAAGTTTGTTCCTTTGTAAATAACTTAATTGCATCACAAAATGGTTGTGGAATTCCTATAATTCCAACTTTATTAGGACCCTTACGAATTTGAATATATCCTAATACTTTTCGTTCTAATAAAGTTAAAAAAGCAACTCTTACTAATACACAAACAATTAATAATAATCTTCCTACTAATGATAAAATTAACTCGATATGAAACAAGTACTATTTGTAATAAAAATTACATAAATTAATTCTAAATTTATTGCACTAATCTGCCAAAATAGCTTATATTAATTATATTCATTATAAAAAATGAAATTATTCAAATACTTGATCCTTTCGTACTAAAATATTTTAATAAATTAAAGATAGAAACCAACCTGGCTTACGCCGGTTTGAACTCAGATCATGTAAGAATTTAAAAGTCGAACAGACTTAAAATTTGAACGGCTGCGCCCAAAATTATATCTTAATCCAACATCGAGGTCGCAATCTTTTTTATCGATATGAACTCTCCAAAAAAACTACGCTGTTATCCCTAAAGTAACTTAAATTTTTAATCGTTATTAACGGATCAATTATTCATAAATTAATGATTTTAAAAATTAAAAGTTTATTAAATTTTAATATCACCCCAATAAAATATTTTAATTTATAATAACAAAATTAATCTTCACAATTAAAATAAACAAAATATAAAGATTTATAGGGTCTTCTCGTCTTTTAAAAAAATTTTAGCTTTTTGACTAAAAAATAAAATTCTATAATAAACTTAAATGAAACAGTTAATATTTCGTCCAACCATTCATACCAGCCTTCAATTAAAAGACTAATGATTATGCTACCTTTGCACAGTTAGTATACTGCGGCCATTTAATAAATATCAGTGGGCATGCTAGACTTTAAATTAATTTCAAAAAGACATGTTTTTGTTAAACAGGCGAATATTATTTTTGCCGAATTCTTTACATAAACTTTTCATTTAAAATTATGTTTACATAAAAATATACTAATTTTATCATTATTACTTTACTTTTAACATTAAAGTAAATACTTTTATAAATAATTAAAGTTTAATAAATAATATAATTTATTAAATAAATTATAACAAATTTTTTAATAATTGCTAATTCTAAGCATATATTTTTAAATCATTATTTATTACTTTTAAATATTTATTTTACAGCTTATCCCATAAAATATTAGAAATTAAAAATTATTTAATAAATCTAAATAAATAAATAAATTTTAATTTCCTAAATTAAATTTATTTCTAAAAGAACTAGAAACCTTTTAAAACGAATAACATTTCATTTCTAATAAGATATTTTAAATAATTTTGTCACATTAACTTAAATATCTTATTAACTCTTTTAAAATCGAGAAAAATAAATAATTATTTTTTATTTAATAAACCCTGATACACAAGGTACAATAAATTAAATTTTCTTTTAAAACAAACATTTTTCAAATTATTTCAATATTCTTTCACAATACTACTAAACTATTATTAAAATTATTTTTTCTTTATACAATACTAAAACAATCAATTATACAATTATTTTTAATATAAAATTATAAATAAATAAAATTATTAATAAATAAAATCTATTCAATTTATATTGATTTTCACAAAAATCTTTTCAATGTAAATGAAATGCTTTACTTAATAAGCTTTAAATTGTCATTCTAGATACACCTTCCGGTACATCTACTATGTTACGACTTATCTTACCTTAGTAATAAGAGCGACGGGCGATGTGTACATATTTTAGAGCTAAAATCAAATTATTAATCTTTATAATTTTACTATCAAATTCTCTTTGAACAAATTTTTTCATATTTGTATCCATATAAATAACTTTATTGTAACCCATTTCTACTTAAGCATAAGCTACACCTTGATCTGATATAAATTTTTATAAAAATTATAGAAAATTATTTTTCTTATAAAATATTCTGATAACGACGGTATATAAACTGAAATACAAGCTCAAGAAAGGTCCATCGTGGAATATCGATTACAGAACAGGTTCCTCTGAATAGACTAAAATACCGCCAAATTTTTTAAGTTTCAAGAACATAACTACTACTACTCTAACAATAAGTTTACATTTTAAATAATGGGGTATCTAATCCTAGTTTATTACTAAAATTTTTAAGCTTCAATAAATAATGTATAAAAATTTATAAATTTAAAATTTCACCTAATAAATTTATTTTTATTTTTAAAATAACTATTTAACTTTTACTGATGAAATTCATTTACATCATTCGTGTAACCGCGGCTGCTGGCACGAAATTAGCCAATGTTAACTAATATTTCTATTTCTAAGTCTCCTTAATCAATAATATTAATTACTGCGACTTATTTATGTTATTTATTATTTAAATAAATAGCATCTCCCACAAAAATTTACATATAAAACAAATTAATAACGAATTACAAAGCCAAAATAAAGCTTTAAATAATAATATTTTAATAACTAACTTTAAAGTATTTCTTAAAACTTATTAATAAATAATTAAATTTAGATAATTAAATAAATAAATTGATATACAAAAAAATAACTTTTAATAATTAAAAATTATAAATTATTAGTAATAATAAATTTTATAAAATTTAAATTTTTTTTTTCGCTAAAATTTTTTTTTTTTTTAAAACTACAAATTTAAAGTAAATTGTCATTCAAACTTAAATTTTTAACTTGCAAAAAATTGCAAAAAAATGCAAAAAATTTAAAATTTTTGCAAAAATTCAAAATTTTTTAACAATTATTTCTAAATTTATTTAATATAAATAATTAATGTAAACTAAATAATTTTAAAAAATAAAATTATTAATTAATAACTAAAAATATACTTGATTTTCATAGATTTGTTTGATAATTAATGAAAATCGAGTAAAAAAAAATATTTATTGATCACATTAAAATAATATTAATTAACAAAATAAAATAAATAAGTAAATTACTATATTAATAGTCTTTATTTGTATCTCCTCCCATAGCGTTTAACCAAATGTAAACTAACCTATCGATTTAAACAGAACGAATTCTGTACGAACTAGGTCTGATGATATTACCTTCTCACAAACCCGAACTTATCAATTCTCACCTACTTAGAGCAACTGATAGACAAATCCATTTACACTCGATTAAAATGAAAAAGTATCTCTAAGAAGTCTAGTTCACCTAAACTAAACAACAAATTAATAAGTTTTCATTGTAAAAAAGTACATGAAAAGCCAATTAGACGTAACTTATACTTTATAAAATTTTTATTCTAAAAAAAATAAAATTTTATACTCTTATAATTATCTTTTTAATAATAAAACTAAGTATTAAAAATTATTCAATTAGAAATTCATTTAATATTTATAATGAAAATCATTTCAATATTTATTCATAATTTTTATAAAATTCTGATGACAAAAAAAATCTGTCTTAAATTAAAAATTTCTGATAAACATCCATGTATAAAAATATTTTAATTTTTTTTTTTTTATAATTTAATCAATTACTTTTTCATTTACTAAAAATTACTTACCGTTTTACCTTTTCTGGAAATTTCAACTTAGCTATATACCTGCTTTAATAGATATTTATGTATTAATAAATCATTTATATATATATATAGATGATCTAAAAATATTGTAACTCAACCCTTTTCTTTTTTTTTCAATTTAAAGATGAATGAATGCTTCATTAAACATTTATATATATATATAAATTAATACATATTATTTTTTCATTTCTATAATTCAATAGATTAAGTAGAAATTAATTTTATTTACCTATTTAATCTATATAGTAAATATTTACATAAAATATAGTACTATATATGCCATAAAAAGTTACTATAAATAGATAAACACAATTTTTATAAATAAAACTATAATTAATTATTTATATTAATATAACTTATCCAAATATTTTTCTAAATCTTAAAAAATGACTGTATAAACTAAAAAAAAAAATTAATTTCAGATTACTGACGGAAATGAATTGCCTGACAAAAGGGCTACTTTGATAGAGTAGATTATGTAGTTATAGCTACATTCATTATTATATTAATTTAGGCAAATAAAAAGAAAATATATATCTAATTTTTATAAAAAAAATATGGGCGTAATCCTCAATCTAACAGTAATAAATTTGTGGATGTGCTATTTAGACCATACCTTACTAAATTATTATAAAAATAAAATTATATTTAACAGAATTAAACTGTTTCTAAAAGTATCAAAAACTTTTGTGCATCGTACACTAAAATATAAAAAGATAAGCTAATCAAGCTACTGGGTTCATACCCCATTTATAAAGGTTTTAATCCTTTTCTTTTTAATTTTTAATAATTCTTCTAAAATTATATTTATAGTTATTTTAATAGTAGGAACAATAATTACTGTTTCAGCCAATTCTTGGCTAGGAGCTTGAATAGGCTTAGAAATTAATTTATTATCTTTTATCCCCCTAATAAGAGGCAATAATAACTTAATATCTTCTGAAGCTTCCCTAAAGTACTTCCTAACCCAAGCATTAGCTTCATCAGTATTATTGTTTGCTATTATTTTATTTATGCTTGAAAATAATTCTATCAATACTAATAGAAACAGAATTACAAGAATGATAATTATCTCGTCTCTCCTTATAAAAAGAGGTGCAGCTCCTTTTCATTTCTGATTTCCTAATGTGATAGAAGGACTATCATGAATAAACTCATTAATTTTAATAACCTGACAAAAATTAGCTCCTCTTATACTTATGTCATATCTATCAATAAATTCATTTATTATAGTAAGTATACTATTATCTATAATTATTGGTTCTCTAGGAGGTCTAAACCAGACATCTCTACGAAAATTAATAGCTTATTCATCAATTAACCATTTAGGATGAATATTAATTACAATTTACTCAAGAGAAAAAATTTGAATTAGATATTTTATATTTTATTCATTTTTATCCTTCAATTTAATTTTTCTATTTATTAATTTATTAATCATATTAATCAGTTATTCTCATTGTTTATAACCTCAAAAACATTCAAATTTATAATATTTTGAAACCTACTTTCCTTAGGTGGATTACCACCATTTTAAGGATTTCTTCCTAAGTGACTTGTAATTCAAACACTATCAATTAACAACCAAATATTTGTAATAACGGTATTAACAGTAATAACTTTAGTAACCATATATTTTTACTTACGATTATGTTATTCTGCATTTATACTAAACTACTACGAACCAAACTGAATAACAGAAGTAAATTTTAGAAATTTTTCAATAAATTTTAATATATTACTTTCGTTTATTTCTTCCTTTGGGTTATTCCTAGTAAGAATTCTTTACTTTATACTTTAAGGCTTTAAGTTAAAAAACTAATAGCCTTCAAAGCTATAATTATAAGTATCAATCTTTTAAGCCTTAGTAAAATTTTACTCCTTTAGAATTGCAGTCTAATATCATTATTGACTATAAAGCCTGATTAAAAAGAATTATTTCTTATAAGTAAATTTACAGTCTACTGCCTAAACTTCAGCCATTTAATCGCGAAAATGGTTATTTTCAACAAATCATAAAGATATTGGAAACCTTTATTTTATTTTCGGAGCTTGAGCCGGAATAGTAGGAACCTCTTTAAGAATTCTAATTCGAGCTGAATTAGGACATCCCGGAGCCCTAATTGGTGATGACCAAATTTATAATGTTATTGTAACTGCTCATGCATTTGTAATAATTTTTTTCATAGTTATACCCATTATAATTGGTGGATTTGGAAACTGATTAGTACCCCTAATATTAGGGGCACCTGATATAGCTTTCCCACGAATAAATAATATAAGATTTTGATTGTTACCTCCTTCACTGACACTATTATTAGTCAGTAGTATAGTAGAAAATGGAGCTGGTACAGGGTGAACCGTTTACCCTCCGCTTTCTTCAGGAATTGCTCACGGTGGGGCCTCAATAGATTTAGCTATTTTTAGATTACACCTAGCTGGAATCTCATCAATTCTAGGAGCAGTAAACTTCATTACTACTGTAATTAATATACGATCTACTGGAATTACATTTGACCGAATACCATTATTTGTGTGATCAGTAGTAATTACTGCTTTATTATTACTTCTCTCACTACGTGTTCTTGCCGGAGCTATTACTATGTTATTAACAGACCGAATTTTAAATACATCTTTTTTTGACCCAGCAGGAGGAGGGGACCCAATTTTATACCAACATTTATTTTGATTTTTTGGACACCCAGAAGTATATATTTTAATTCTTCCAGGGTTTGGAATAATCTCTCATATTATTAGTCAAGAATCAGGAAAAAAGGAAACCTTTGGTTCTTTAGGAATGATTTATGCTATACTAGCTATTGGATTACTTGGATTCATTGTATGAGCACATCATATATTTACAGTTGGAATAGACGTAGACACACGAGCATACTTTACTTCAGCTACAATAATTATTGCTGTTCCAACCGGAATTAAAATTTTCAGTTGATTGGCTACTCTTCATGGGACTCAGTTAAACTACTCACCTGCTATTTTATGAGCCTTAGGGTTTGTATTCTTATTCACAGTAGGAGGATTAACAGGAGTTCTTTTAGCCAATTCATCTCTTGACATTATTCTTCATGATACTTACTATGTAGTTGCCCATTTCCACTATGTACTATCAATAGGAGCAGTATTCGCAATCATGACAGGATTCATCCACTGATTCCCTTTATTTACAGGACTTTCATTAAATACTAAGTGATTAAAAAGTCAATTCGTAATCATATTTATTGGAGTAAACTTAACATTTTTCCCTCAACATTTCTTAGGACTTGCCGGAATACCGCGACGTTACTCAGATTATCCCGATGCATATACTACTTGAAATGTTGTATCAACTATTGGTTCATCAATTTCCCTTTTAGGAATTTTATTTTTCTTATTTATTATCTGAGAAAGATTAGTTACTCAACGACAAGTAATCTACCCAATACAATTAAATTCTTCAATTGAATGATACCAAAATACGCCACCAGCTGAACACAGTTATTCTGAGCTACCTCTATTAACTAATTTCTAATATGGCAGATTAGTGCAATGGATTTAAGCTCCATTTATAAAGTATTTTACTTTTGTTAGAACCAATGTCAACATGATCAAATTTAGGACTACAAGATAGAGCTTCTCCTCTAATAGAACAGCTTACTTTCTTTCATGACCACGCTTTATTAATTTTAGTAATAATTACAATCTTAGTAGGATACTTAATATTTATATTATTTTTTAATAAATATACTAACCGATTCTTATTGCATGGACAAACAATTGAAGTAATCTGAACTATTTTACCAGCAATTGTATTCTTATTTATTGCCTTTCCGTCTCTTCGTTTACTTTATTTATTAGATGAAATTAATGAGCCATCTATTACTTTAAAGTCAATTGGACATCAATGATTTTTTTTTTTTAATGTGGGATAAAAAATAGAGCCACTGCACTCAGGCAGGGTTATATCCATTGTGCTGTGACCCAGTTCCCTGGTTTTTAATGATACTTCTTAGATTCATGATTGAATCTAAGAAGGCTATTGTGTGATAGAGAGTGAAACTGATCCTCTCTCATCACGTCTGTGCCAAAGATCTGCCTTCTAATTCTAGAAAATGCTGGACAGTCACAGAGATAGTGCTCTGTGGTGCCAGTTTCTTCGTAGCAGGCAGAACATAAGGCGCTTTCGGCCAGGCCGATTGCGTTCATGTGTTTTTCACATGCGTTGTGTCCCGTTAGAAGTCCCGTCAGTTTTCTGCACTCCTTTCTACTTAAGGAAAGTAGAAACGAGGCCGATCTTTTGGTTATCGTCGGTGTCATGAGCTTGGAGAATCTGCATTTCGTCTCATTCAGTCATCTGCTCTTGTGTGCGGAGGCGACCCAAGAGCTGATGACGAATTTTCCCGGAGATGCAGGTAGTCCAAGCACAGGTTCTGGTCCAAATGGATTATCCTCAGATCCAGCACGTGCTAGTTCGTCAGATGTTTCATTTCCCGAAAATCCTTTATGGCCCCGCACCCAAATCAGTTTCAGTGTATTGTATTTACCAACACAATTGAGACGTGATCTGCATTGACGTACAATTTTGGATGTGATGACCTGGTTGTTCAAAGCCATAAGAGCAGCCTGACTATCGCTGCAAACTGATATAGCCCTGTTCTGCCATCTATTATCCGCAATGTAGTCCATAGCCATAAGTATAGCATAGACTTCGGCTTGAAATACCGAGGCATTGTCGCCTAAGGCGAAGTGAAGTCTGCGGTCATCCGGTTCCACAAACACTCCAGCACCAGATCCCTGATCGGTTCTGGAGCTGTAAAAATGTGGTGTGACCCTCTACCTGGCTCACAGTCAGGCGTTAGCCAGTCTTGAATGTCAGTCAACCTCAAAATTTCGTCTTGGTAATATTTCTGTTATAATTGCATCAGAGGGCATCTCCAGTAGACAGGTGTCTAATGGAGTGTCAAGTGCAATGTCAGAGATATTCCAGGGAACATTAAACCAGAAACCACCTCGTTTTAGTCTCCAGCAGCCTTTCATGGCTTCGCCTCTGATGAAGATGTCAAGTGGTGGTAGGTTTAAGATTGCATTCAGTGCTGGACCAGGTGTAGTGGGAAAGGCACCCGTAACACCCAGACACACGGTTCTCTGAATCTTGGCAAGACTAGTTGTCACGCATTTTCGCGACAGCTTGTTCCACCAGACTACCGATGCATATGATATCATCGGTCTTATCATTGCCGTGTAAATCCATAAGGTTTTGCTCGGCGATAGTCCCCATGTCTTCCCAAAAATTCCTCTGCATTGCCAGAAGGCATTCAATGCTCGCGAAATTTTATTTTCAACATGTTTTGTCCAAAGTAGTTTACTATCTAGAGTTAAGTCCAGATATTTTACTTCGTTAGACAGAGGAATAGTGACACCCTTAAGTACTGGTAGAGATAATCCTGTCATTATTCTTTTCCTAGTGAAGAGAACAATCCCTGTTTTGTGAGGGTTGACGGAAAGTCCGTTTGCAGTACACCAGCTGTCAATTCGGTTCAACGAGTTTTGTGTTTTAACACAGACCTCATTGAGGGAAAAACCTGTGGCAAGAATGGCAACATCATCTGCATAGGCCTGGGAATAGACACCTGGTCCATCGAGATCGTTGACTAGAGAGTCAACCAGCATACACCAGAGCAGGGGGGAGAGAACGCCTCCTTGAGGACAACCCCTATTCACCCCTGCCATAATATACTGACCGCACTCCGCCTCCGAAGTGATGGTCCTAAACATTAGCATTGACCTTAGCCATTTGACCAATGTTTCATCTATTCCATGCCTTCTAGCTGCGTCACACATTCCATCAAAAGTCGCATTATCAAAAGCACCCTCGATGTCAACAAATATGCCCATCACGTACATCTTCCTCTGAAAAGCATGCTCGATCCGGCCAACCAGATGTTGCAATGTTGTTTCACAGGATTTTCCACGTTGGTAGGCATGTTGTCTTGATGATAGTGGGTACCTTGACAGCGATGTTTTTCTGATGTGCAGCTCAACTAGTCTTTCTAGACACTTTAGTATGAAGGACATCATACTAATGGGTCTGAAGCTCTTGGCTATGGAATAGTCTTCTCTTCCAACTTTAGGAATGAAGACTTTAACTAAACACCAGGATGTCGGAATGTATGCCCATGCGAGACTTGCTCTAAAGATCTTCTTTAGGCATGGTAGCAATTGGGTTATACCTTCCTGTAGCATGACTGGGTAGATGCCATCCGGTCCAGGTGACTTGAAGCCATCAAAAGAGGCCACTGCGTATTGGATAGGACATCAATGATACTGAAGCTATGAATATTCAGATTTTTTAAATGTAGAATTTGATTCATACATAATCCCTACAAATGAATTACCAATTGATGGATTCCGATTATTAGACGTAGATAACCGAGTTGTACTACCTATGAACTCCCAAATTCGTATTCTAATTACTGTTGCAGATGTTATTCATTCATGAACAGTACCTGCATTAGGGGTAAAAATTGATGGAACTCCAGGACGACTTAACCAAACTAACTTTTTAATTAACCGACCGGGGTTGTTTTATGGACAATGTTCAGAAATTTGCGGAGCAAATCACAGATTTATACCTATTGTAATCGAAAGAGTTCCAGTAAATTATTTTATTAAATGAATTTCAAGAAATATAAATTCTTCATTAGATGACTCAAAAGCAAGTACTGGTCTCTTAAACCACTCAATAGTAAATTAGCACTTACTTCTAATGAACTAAAAAATTAGTTAAATATATAACATTAGTATGTCAAACTAAAATTATCAAACTATTGATATTTTTTGATTCCACAAATAGCCCCTATTGGTTGATTAAGCTTATTTATTATTTTTTCTATTACTTTTGTATTATTTAATATAATAAATTATTATTCTGTTTTGCCATCTTCACCTAAATCTCATAGCCTTAGTTCTATTAAATTAAATTCAATAAATTGAAAATGATAACAAATTTATTTTCTGTATTCGACCCTTCTTCAAGTATTTTTAATTTATCTCTTAATTGAATAAGTACTTTTATTGGAATTTTAATAATTCCTTCAATATACTGATTTATACCTTCTCGATACCACATTTTTTGAAATAAAATTTTATTAACTTTACACAATGAATTTAAAACACTACTAGGTCCTACTGGACATAATGGAAGAACTTTTATTTTTGTATCATTATTTTCAATAATTTTATTTAATAATTTTAGAAGATTATTCCCCCTACATTTTCACTAGAACTAGTCACTTAACTGTAACATTAACTCTCGCTCTTCCTTTATGATTATGTTTTATAATCTACGGATGACTTAACCATACGCAACATATATTTGCTCATTTAGTTCCCCAAGGAACTCCAGCTGTTCTAATACCTTTTATAGTATGTATTGAAACAATTAGAAATATCATTCGACCAGGAAAACTAGCAGTACGATTAGCAGCTAATATAATTGCTGGACACCTATTACTAACTCTATTGGGTAATACAGGTCCTTCCCTATCTTATATAATTGCATCACTATTATTAATAGCTCAAATTGCACTTTTAGTACTTGAATCTGCTGTAGCTATTATTCAATCGTATGTATTTGCAGTTTTAAGAACTCTTTATTCTAGAGAAGTAAATTAATGTCAACACATTCAAATCACCCATTCCACTTAGTAGACTACAGCCCATGACCCCTTACAAGAGCAATCGGAGCTATAACTACTGTTTCTGGTATAGTTAAATGATTCCACCAATATGATATCTCTTTATTTACTTTAGGGAATATTATTACAATTCTAACAGTATATCAATGATGACGAGATGTTTCTCGAGAAGGTACTTTCCAAGGACTGCATACTCATGCTGTAACAATTGGATTACGATGAGGAATAATTCTATTTATTTTATCTGAAGTATTATTTTTTGTTTCTTTTTTTTGAGCCTTTTTTCATAGAAGACTTTCTCCAGCTATTGAATTAGGGGCTATATGACCTCCAGCTGGAATTAAATCATTTAATCCCTTCCAAATTCCTATTTTAAATACAGCTATTTTATTAGCATCTGGGGTAACAGTTACATGAACCCACCATAGTCTAATAGAGGGAAACCATTCTCAAACAACACAAGGTTTATTTTTTACAGTATTATTAGGAGTATACTTTACTAACCTTCAAGCATATGAATATATTGAAGCCAAGGATTGAAACCGTAACCGAAACCGATATCCGTTTAAAACCGTTTCATTTTTAAAACCGAAACCGTAACCGAAACCGTTATATGAAAATCAGTAATAAACCTATATCCAAAACCGATATAAATGGTTTCGGTTTTATACCGGTTTGAAACGGTTTTTGTAAAGTACCTACAAATAGAAACAAAGAAAAACACATTTTATTTTATATAGAACATTTTAAGTAAAATGTCATTTAATAAAATTTTAAGTTCCCAAAATTTTTTCAATGCTAAAGAATATAAGCATCTTAAAAATAAGGTCTATGAAGCACTTTTGTAGCGGTAAATAGCTTCAAAAGTGCTTCAAAAGTCGCTTCAATAAGATAAAATAGACAAAACAATGTTTTTTTCGCTTATCTTCGCTACGCTAGTTCGATTGTACATATGTACATTATTATTTTTGTTTTATTTTTATACATAGTTTTTTTGTTAATTGTAAAATCATGAAGTTTACTTAAGTCAAGTTCTATGTGCATTATTTCATTCAACTTATAAAACAAACAAAAAAAAATAATAATAATATATGAACATTTTCACAGTGTACCTCATTTCGCTTATATATTGCTTTTTGTGTTTTTCTTTTTCACAAATCCGCTGATTCGTTTGAAAGTGCAACAACAACAGAAATGTAAATAAAGCACCATGACAATAAAGCAGCTGTCTGTTGTCATGCGTCTGTTTGTTGCCATGCGATGATACCGGATAGCAACAAAGAGTTGTCGTTGTGAAAGTGTGTATATACGAATCGTAATTCGTTATTGTTGTATTCTCTTCTTTCTGTTAGTGTTCGCTATGTAGCGTTTGCGTTTAAGTCGCAAAAAAAATAATACCCTGCAAGATATTATTTGTGTTATCTTTACATACGGTGCGTGTAGCATACGGATTTTTTTTAATCACTGACGAAAACAGAAATATGCCTATACGAAATATTTCATATATTTATTATGAATGTATAATATACATTGAACATATTATGTTCATTTTATTATGGCCTTGAGATTTTAAAATTGTCTTGTCAACATCACTTGATTTATACAATTATATTTTATTAGTTAATTCCTGTTAAAATATAATTCAAATTTTTTTGTTAGTAAAATAATTTATTTTTTGTTGAAGAAATTGAAAATATGGAAAATGAGTACAATTAGTGTTCAAATTCTATTCATTTTCGTAATTAATATGCAGTTTAAGATATTTGTCTTCGATCTTTTATTTAAAATTTAAAAAGTGAAATTTTGCAAGATTCTTGCAAGCAAGAGCAAGAAAGGTATTGTAAGAACAAGATCATATGTACCTATGCAAGAGCAAGACTCAGCGTGTAAGAACAAGATTACCATTTCTTGCCTTGCTCTTGCAAATGATAATCACTATTTTACATATATTGCAGTTCACTGAATTGTTGAAATTTAATTTCTTTAGCTTTTATGGTTGGACATTGTACAAAATTATTCTTCTTTGCAATTAAGATCATATCTCAGGTTATGTCAGAAAGTTGCTTTTCATTGGTGTGTGGTCACGAAATTTTAAATTAAAATTTTTTCTTGACGTAATTAAATAATTAATAAAACACAATATTTTAACTAAAATAACAACAAACATTGTTTAAATTACGTTTCCCACTTTACCCCAATATCATAATTTGAATATAACTTTGCACCACAATGTTAAGTTATTTGAAAAATAGAAAATTTATACAAAAACCGAAATCAAAACCGAAACCGTAACATGGAATCGGTATACCGAAACCGTTTCGTTATAAAAACTTAAAACCGAAACCGTAACCGTAACCGAAACGCGGAAAAAACCGAAACCGAAATCGAAACCGTTATTCGTTTAGGTTTCAATCCTTGATTGAAGCTCCTTTTACAATTGCAGATTCCGTTTACGGATCTACCTTCTATATGGCAACAGGGTTTCATGGAGTTCATGTATTAATTGGAACTACTTTTTTTACTAGTATGTTTAATTCGACACCTAAATAATCACTTTTCAAAGACCCATCATTTCGGATTTGAAGCTGCTGCATGATACTGACATTTTGTTGATATTGTCTGATTATTCCTTTATGTATCAATTTACTGATGAGGTGGATAACCTTTTATTTATATAGTATAAAGTATATATGACTTCCAATCATAAGGTCTATTAATAAAATAGTATAAATAATTTTTTCAATCTTAAGAATTAGAACTATTATCTTGCTTCTTTCTTCGGTAGTAATACTACTAGCATCTATTTTATCAAAGAAATCCCTAATTGACCGTGAAAAAAGTTCACCATTTGAGTGCGGATTTGATCCAAAATCATATTCACGATTACCTTTTTCGCTACGATTTTTTTTAATTACAATTATTTTTTTAATCTTTGATGTAGAAATTGCTTTGATCCTTCCTATAGTATTAATTATTAACTATTCAAACTTATTAGTCTGATCATTAACTTCTGTGATTTTTATTTTAATTTTATTGTGAGGTCTATACCAAGAATGAAATCAAGGTATATTAAACTGATCAAAATAGGGTTGTAGTTAATTATAACATTTGATTTGCATTCAAAAAGTATTGAAGTTCAATCTACCTTGAATATGAAGCGATATATTGCAATTAGTTTCGACCTAATCTTAGGTAATTTTTACCCTTATTCTATTAATTGAAGCCAAAAAGAGGCGTATCACTGTTAATGATATAACTGGGAAAATTCCCCAATTAAGGAAATATGATGTACAAAAAAAAGCTGCTAACTTTATTTTTTAATGGTTAAATTCCATTTATATTTCTATTTATATAGTTTAACAAAAACCTTACATTTTCATTGTAAAAATAAAATATACAATTTTTATAAATTACTAAACTATTCACAATATTCAAAGATAAAACTAATCTCCATAACATCTTCAGTGTCATACTCTAAATATAAGCTATTTGAATATAGTAATAGTAAAAAACTAAATAAAATAAAAATTCATAAGACAAAGGTTAACAAATAAATTTTTAAATTATTATTTTGTAATAAATTATTAATTTTAGAATATTTTGTTAAAAGCCGGTATAAAACTTGACCCCCAAAAAATTCTGATCAACCTTGATCAAAACTTTTTACTACTTTTCCACCTATACTTAATGGATAAAATACTACACCATAAGTGGCAATATAGGGTATAAACCACATTGATCCACAAAAATAAGATAAAGAGTAATTATTGATTGATTTATTAATAAAGTATAAAGAAACATTATAGATTATGTAACCAATAATACCACCTGAAATACATACAAATAATGTTAAAAACTTTAAATAAAATGGTAAACAAATTATATCTGTAGTTCTAAAAATTAGTCAATTTAACATACTTCATCCAACAATTCTTATAAACAACAATCCTAATATTCCACGAAGTATATTTCATCCTTCATCATTTAATTTATTTAAAGAACCGCAATTTAATTCACCAGTTATTGAATAATAAACTAATCGAAATGAATAACACACAGTTAACCCAGTAGAAAAAAAATATAAAAAGAAAGAAAATATATTAATATTTCTTATAGAAACAACTTCTAAAATTAAATCCTTTGAGTAAAACCCAGCTAAAAATGGTATACCACATAATGCTAAATTAGCAACATTTAGACAAGCTGAAGTTAACGGTATATGAATTCTAAAGCCACTAGGGATGTCAATCCCGGGATCCCGGGATTTGAGTCAAAACAGTCCCGAAAAACTCATCCCGGGATCATCGTTAAATCCCGGGATTTTCGGGATTACAAAAAACGCTAGTAGATCAATTTTTAATAGTTTATTCAAAAGTCTTTCAATGTTTGTGTACACATTTTGTGAAAAAGTAAATCTAACATTTAATCAAGGTTTGAAACCTAAACGAATAACGGTTTCGATTTCGGTTTTTTCCGCGTTTTGGTTTCGGTTTTAGGTTTTTATTACGAAACGGTTTCAGTATACCGGTTCCAAGTTACGGTTTCGGTTTTGACTTCGGTTTTTGTATAAAATTTCTTTTAGTTCCATATTTTTCAAATAACTTAACATTGCACTATGGGACATAAGCTTAGTCTAGCTCGCCGAAAATTGTAACAGAAAAAATTTTTATTTTGGGAATTCAAAATTTTATTAAATGACATTAAACATGCCTTGTACTTAAGATCTTCTATATAAAATAAAATATGTTTTCCTGTTTCTTTTTATGCTTTTTTAAAAACCGTTTTAAACTGGTATAAAACCGAAACGGTTTATTTCTGATTTTCGTATAACGGTTTCGATTACGGTTTCGGTTTTAAATGGATATCGGTTTTAAACGGATATCGGTTTCGGTTTCGGCTACGGTTTCAATCCTTGGATTTAATGGACTAAAATCTTAAAACACTGACGTAAATAATAATGAATTACATGCTTTTTGACTTTGAACAAATTCACACATTTTTAAAAATTACGTCACTTTCGACTAATAACACTGTCCGGCAATCATTTTCTCATATCATGCCTATATTATTTTAATGTACTGATTCGAACTGCGTTTTTAGTTTTTTCCGTATACGTAATGTTTTGGAGAAAAATGCAATTTATTATTTTTGCATTTTTCACTGCATTTAAAAACAAACTTTTTTTTATAAAAAGACTAAACAGCCATTGAATAAAAATTAAAATAGTTATTGCCCATGAACAAGTCAACTTCGTCGTTTGAGATTTGGTTGCAATAACCGGTTAAATCACATACAACTTAAATCATTTTGAAATTAAAAGTTCAAATATTTCAAAATTTTTAAAACTATTTATTTTTTTAAAATTATATTTTTTTTTATAAAATATTGTTTTCCACAAAAACCAATATCCCAATAACAAATTTTGTTGTTCATTCAAAATTTTAATTTTCTTATATTTGTACTAAAAAATAAATTTTAAATAAAAAGAATTAAAAAAATGTTTGATGATCAACTGGGGTTTATATATCGCGGATTTAGTATTCCATATTTGAATACCCAACCTGAAAACAGATGCATTTGAATATATGACTTTTGTTTGACTTAAGCATTATAATTGTTTATTATTTAAACACAGATATGGTTATTTTATGTCTTTGCTATTATATTTTTAAATCCCGGGACTAATCCCGGGATCCCGGGATTCAAATTTTTTAGTCCCGAAATTTCGGGATTGAAAAATAGTCCGGGATTGACATCCCTATAAGCCACCTATAAGCCGAATATCTTGTGAATTATTTATATTATGAATTACAGCACCAGCACATATAAATAACAAAGCCTTAAATAACGCATGAGTCAAAAGATGATAAAATGCAAGCTTATAAAAACCTATTGATAAAATACTTATCATTAAACCTAATTGACTTAATGTTGATAATGCAATAATTTTTTTCAAGTCAAATTCAAAATTAGCCCCTAACCCAGCCATAAATATTGTAAGGCCTGACAATAACAATAAAAATTGTCCTAAATAAGTATCACTTAAAAGAACATTAAATCGAATTAATAAATAAACTCCAGCCGTAACTAATGTTGAAGAATGAACCAAAGCAGAAACAGGAGTTGGAGCCGCCATAGCAGCTGGTAATCAAGAAGAAAACGGAATCTGAGCACTTTTAGTTATAGCAGCTAAAACTACTAATCCACCAATAATTATTATAAAAGGTCTATTAACTATTATTTCTAAATAAAAAATATAATTTCATCTACCATAATTTAATATTCACGCAATTGCTAATAATAAAGCAACATCACCAATTCGATTTGATAAAGCAGTTAATATACCCGCATTAAATGATTTAACATTTTGAAAATAGATTACTAAACAATAAGATACCAACCCTAATCCATCTCATCCTAATAAAATACTAATTAAATTAGGTCTAATAATTAATAATATCATTGATATTACAAATATCAACACAAGTATAATGAATCGATTAATATTAATGTCTCCTCTTATATATTCCTTTCTGTAAAAAATTACTAATGAAGCAATTATTAACACAAATGACATAAATATTAAACTTATTCAATCAAATAAAAAAGTTATAACAATTCTAGAAGAATTTAAAGATACTACTTCTCATTCCAAAAAGTAAACTAATTCATTCAGCAAAAAATTTAAACTGATAAAAAATAATCTAATTCTAATAAAAATTAAAGATAAAAAACTAATTGTACAAATTGAAATAAATTTCACGATTTAAAATGAATAAATTCATATCATTGACACCACAAATCAATATTTTTAATAAACTATTTAAATATAATCAAAGTATACACATATCTCTCTTTAAAATTAATAAATTTAAAGGGAATCAATGTAAAAATAAAAGTAAATATTCACGAATATTACCTCCTCTAAAAGAATAAGCTCCAGAGAAAATTTTACCGTGTTGACTGTAAGCATATAGATATAAGGTATAAGCAGCTCTAAAAAAAGATAATAAAGATAATATAATCATTGACACTCATGACCAACCAACAATTCTATTTAATAAAGAAATTTCACCTAATAAATTTAATGTTGGTGGAGCTGCTATATTAGCTGATCTTAATAGAAATCATCATAAAGTTATAGAAGGTATAAAATTTAATAACCCCTTATTAATTAAAAGACTTCGTCTCCCTAATCGTTCATACGTAATATTTGCTAAACAAAATAAACTAGAAGAACATAATCCGTGAGCAATTATTAATGTATATGAACCACATATACCTCAGTATCTTATAGTTATTAGTCCGGCTAAAACAATCCCCATATGAGCTACAGAAGAATAAGCAATTAAAGCCTTAAGGTCTGTTTGCCGTAAACAAACAAAACTAATTAAAACCCCTCCCACTAAACTAATTCTAATCCAAACAAAGTTTAACTTTAACCCAACTAATTGTAAAAAAGAAAATACCCGTAATAAACCGTATCCACCTAACTTTAATATAATACCGGCTAAAATTATTGAACCAGAGGCAGGAGCTTCAACATGAGCCTTTGGAAGTCATAAATGAACTAAAAATATAGGTATTTTAACTAAAAAGGCCAAAATTATACCGAAATAAAGCAATTCACTATTAAATAAGTAATCTTTTAACAAATAGAAATTTATAGAACCAGAGAAATTATATAGGTAAAAAATTCCCACTAACATAGGTAAAGATACTAACAAGGTATAAAATAATAAGTATAATCCAGCTTGAAGCCGCTCTGGTTGATACCCTCACCCTAAAATTAAAAATTAAGTTGGAATTAAACTACTTTCAAAAAACAGATAAAATATAAACAAACTTATTCTTCTAAAAGTTAAAACTAAAAATAATAATAACATCAATACATTAATTAAAAAAAAAATTTTGTTATTACTATATTTATTAACCGATTCTCTTGCTATTAATATAAAAGAACAAATTCAAAAACTTAATAAAATTAAGCCATAAGACAATATATCACATCCTAAAAAATAAGAAATATTCATAAAATAATTTCTAAAATAGTTAAACATAATAACAAAAAATGTAATAATAAATAGTAAATTCTGAACCATTCAAAAAGCATTATTAATAAAACACACAGGAACTAAAAATAAGATTATAAATAAAATTTTTAACATTGTAAAGAATTAAAAGATTGAAAATAATCATTTCCATGAGTTCGAATTATTGAAACTAAAATTGAGAGACCTAACGCCCCTTCACAGACACTAAAAGTTAAAAATATTATACAAAAAAATCTTTCATAATTAAATACATTTAAATAAATAAATAAATAATAACAAAAATAATCTTAAAACAATATATTCTAATCTTAATAATATAGACAGTAAATGTTTACGGTTAGAAACAAATACAAAAAAACCTATAATTAACAAAATACTTGGTAGACTTCAATATATAATTATAATCATTAGTTTTAATAGTTTAATAAAAACATTGGTCTTGTAATCCAAAAATAAAAGATACTTTTTTAAAACTTCAAGAAGAAAGAAATTTCTTTATCATTAATCCCCAAAATTAATATTTTAATTAAACTACTTCTTGAAATTATACAACTTATATTATTTTCTTTTATAATAATTTTTAATTTTATCTTTATACAAATAATTCACCCCTTAGCAATAGGATTAATACTTTTAGTACAAACTCTAACAATTTGCTTAATCACAGGAATAATTTCTAAAAGATTTTGATTCTCATATGTATTATTCCTAATTTTTTTAGGAGGAATATTAGTTTTATTTATTTATGTTACATCTTTAGCTTCAAATGAAATGTTTTCATTGTCTATAAAATTATCAATTACTTCTATTATATTAATTTCAGTTCTATTTATTTTATCTTTAATTATAGATAAATCAATGACTTCATTTTTTACTATAAATAACGAAATACAACAGTTATCAAATATAAACTCATTTAATTTAGAAAATTCAATTAGACTATACAAACTATATAATTATCCTACTAATTCAGTAACCATTCTATTAATAAATTACTTATTAGTTACTTTAATTGCTATTGTAAAAATTACTAAAATATTCTACGGACCCTTACGATTAATAAATTGATGAATAAACCTATTCGATCAAATCACCCCTTACTAAAAATTGCAAATAATGCATTAGTAGACTTACCAGCTCCTATTAATATTTCAGCCTGATGAAATTTTGGGTCATTATTAGGAATTTGTTTGGTAACTCAAATTTTAACCGGACTATTTTTAGCTATACATTATACAGCAGATATTAATATGGCATTTAACAGAGTAAATCACATTTGCCGTGATGTAAATTACGGTTGATTATTACGAACACTACATGCTAATGGAGCATCATTCTTTTTTATTTGTATTTACCTTCATGTGGGACGAGGAATTTACTACGGATCATACTTATTTACTCCAACATGAATGGCAGGTGTAATCCTATTATTTTTAGTTATAGGAACTGCCTTTATAGGTTACGTTCTTCCTTGAGGACAAATATCATTTTGAGGAGCTACTGTTATTACAAACTTATTATCAGCAATTCCTTATCTAGGGATTGATTTAGTACAATGGGTTTGAGGTGGATTTGCCGTCGATAACGCCACATTAACTCGATTTTTTACTTTTCATTTCATTTTACCGTTTATCGTATTGGCAATAACAATAATTCATTTACTATTTCTTCACCAAACAGGATCAAATAACCCTATGGGATTAAATTCAAACATCGACAAAATTCCTTTCCATCCTTACTTTACGTTTAAGGACATCGTAGGATTTTTAGTAATATTAGGGCTACTAATTCTATTAACTCTTATTAATCCGTATCTTTTAGGAGACCCAGATAATTTCATTCCTGCTAACCCATTAGTTACTCCAGTCCATATTCAACCTGAATGATACTTTTTATTTGCTTATGCAATTCTTTGATCAATTCCTAATAAGCTCGGAGGAGTAATTGCATTAGTATTATCAATTGCAATTTTAGCAATCTTACCATTTTATCACTTAAGTAAATTTCGAGGGATTCAATTTTACCCAATTAATAAAATTATATTTTGAGGTATAGTAGTAACAGTAATTTTATTAACATGAATTGGTGCCCGGCCAGTAGAAGACCCATATGTAATTGTAGGCCAAATTCTGACTGTTGTATACTTCTTATACTACTTAGTTAACCCAATAGTAGCTAAATGATGAGATAGACTTTTAAATTAGTTAATGAGCTTGAACAAGCTTATGTTTTGAAAACATAAGATAGAAATAAAATTTTCTATTAACTTTACTAAATTTAATTAATAAAATCAAATAAACTAATAAAATTTTAAATCCAATGAAAAATAATAAATAATTTAAAGAAAAGGGTAAAAAACACTTTCAAGCTAAATATATTAATTTATCATAACGGAATCGTGGTAAAGTACCACGAACCCAAATAAATACAAAAGAAATAAAAGTTAAAAAATAAATACAAAAGAAATAGTCTGAGCAACCGCTCGTAATCCTCCTAATAAAGCATAATTTGAATTAGAAGACCACCCAGCAATCATAACTGTATAAACCCCTAGACTAGTACAACATAAAAAAAATAATAAACCTAAATTAAAAGAAAATAACTTAATTAATAACGGTATACACATTCAAACTAAAAGAGAAAGAAATAATGAAAATACTGGAGAAAGATAATAAGAAATATAATTTGATAACAAAGGATAAGTTTGTTCCTTTGTAAATAACTTAATTGCATCACAAAATGGTTGTGGAATTCCTATAATTCCAACTTTATTAGGACCCTTACGAATTTGAATATATCCTAATACTTTTCGTTCTAACAAAGTTAAAAAAGCAACTCTAACTAATACACAAACAATTAATAATAATCTTCCTACTAATGATAAAATTAACTCGATATGAAACAAGTACTATTTGTAATAAAAATTACATAAATAAATTCTAAATTTATTGCACTAATCTGCCAAAATAGCTTATATTAATTATATTCATTATAAAAAATAAAATTATTCAAATACTTGGTCCTTTCGTACTAAAATATTTTAATAAATTAAAGATAGAAACCAACCTGGCTTACGCCGGTTTGAACTCAGATCATGTAAGAATTTAAAAGTCGAACAGACTTAAAATTTGAACGGCTGCGCCCAAAATTATATCTTAATCCAACATCGAGGTCGCAATCTTTTTATCGATATGAACTCTCCAAAAAATTACGCTGTTATCCCTAAAGTAACTTAAATTTTTAATCGTTATTAACGGATCAATTATTCATAAATTAATGATTTTAAAAATTAAAAGTTTATTAAATTTTAATATCACCCCAATAAAATATTTTAATTTATAACAAAATTAATCTTCACAATTAAAATAAACAAAATATAAAGATTTATAGGGTCTTCTCGTCTTTTAAAAAAATGTTAGCTTTTTGGCTAAAAAATAAAATTCTATAATAAACTTAAATGAAACAGTTAATATTTCGTCCAACCATTCATACCAGCCTTCAATTAAAAGACTAATGATTATGCTACCTTTGCACAGTTAGTATACTGCGGCCATTTAATAAATATCAGTGGGCATGCTAGACTTTAAATTAATTTCAAAAAGACATGTTTTTGTTAAACAGGCGAATATTATTTTTGCCGTATTCTTTACATAAACTTTTCATTTAAAATTATTTTTACATAAAAATATACTAATTTTATCATTATTACTTTACTTTTAACATTAAAGTAAATACTTTTATAAATAATTAAAGTTTAATAAATAATATAATTTATTAAATAAATTATAACAAATTTTTTAATAATTGCTAATTCTAAGCATATATTTTTAAATCATTATTTATTACTTTTAAATATTTATTTTACAGCTTATCCCATAAAATATTAGAAATTAAAAATTATTTAATTAATATAACTAAATAAATAAATTTTAATTTTCTAAATTAAATTTATTTCTAAAAGAACTAGAAACCTTTAAAAACGAATAACATTTCATTTCTAATAAAATATTTTAAATAATTTTGTCACATTAACTTAAATATCTTATTAACTCTTTTAAAATCGAGAAAAATAAATAATTATTTTTTATTTAATAAACCCTGATACACAAGGTACAATAAATTAAATTTTCTTTTAAAACAAAAATTTTTCAAATTATTTCAATATTCTTTCAATATTCTTTCTTATTAAAATTATTTTATCTTTATACAATACTAAAACAATCAATTATACAATTATTTTTAATATAAAATTATAAATAAATAAAATTATTAATAAATAAAATCTATTCAATTTATATTGATTTGCACAAAAATCTTTTCAATGTAAATGAAATGCTTTACTTAATAAGCTTTAAATTGTCATTCTAGATACACCTTCCGGTACATCTACTATGTTACGACTTATCTTACCTTAGTAATAAGAGAGACGGGCGATGTGTACATATTTTAGAGCTAAAATCAAATTAATTATCTTTATAATTTTACTATCAAATCCACTTTGAACAAATTTTTCATATTTGTATCCATATAAATAACTTTATTGTAACCCATTTCTACTTAAGCATAAGCTACACCTTGATCTGATATAAATTTTTATAAAAATTATAGAAAATTATTTTTCTTATAAAATATTCTGATAACGACGGTATATAAACTGAAATACAAGCTCAAGAAAGGTCCATCGTGGAATATCGATTACAGAACAGGTTCCTCTGAATAGACTAAAATACCGCCAATTTTTTTAAGTTTCAAGAACATAACTACTACTACTCTAGCAATAAGTTTACATTTTAAATAATAGGGTATCTAATCCTAGTTTATTACTAAAATTTTTAAGCTTCAATAAATAATGTATAAAAATTTATAAATTTAAAATTTCACCTAATAAATTTATTTTTATTTTAAAATAACTATTTAACTTTTACTGATGAAATTCATTTACATCATTCGTGTAACCGCGGCTGCTGGCACGAAATTAGCCAATGTTAACTAATATTTCTATTTCTAAGTTTCCTTAATCAATAATATTAATTACTGCGACTTATTTATGTTATTTATTATTTAAATAAATAGCATCTCCCACAAAAATTTACATATAAAACAAATTAATAACGAATTACAAAGCCAAAATAAAGCTTTAAATAATAATATTTTAATAACTAACTTTAAAGTATTTCTTAAACTTATTAATAAATAATTAAATTTAGATAATTAAATAAATAAATTGATATACAAAAAAATAACTTTTAATAATTAAAAATTATAAATTATTAGTAATAAAACTACAAATTTAAAGTAAATTGTCATTCAAACTTAAATTTTTAACTTGCAAAAAATTGCAAAAAATTGAAAATTTTTGCAAAAATTCAAATTTTTTTAACAATTATTTCTAAATTTATTTAATATAAATAATTAATGTTAACTAAATAATTTTAAAAAATAAAATTACTAATTAATAACTAAAAATATACTTGATTTTAATAGATTTATTTGGTAATTAATAAAAATCAAATAAAAAAAAAAATATTTATTGATCTTATTAAAATAATATTAATTAACAAAATAAAATAAATAAGTAAATTACTATATTAATAGTCTTTATTTGTATTTCCTCCCATAGCGTTTAACCAAATGCAAACTAACCTATCGATTTAAACAGAATGAATTCTGTACGAACTAGGTCTGATGATATTACCTTCTCACAAACCCGAACTTATCAATTCTCACCTACTTAGAGCAACTGATAGACAAATCAATTTACACTCGATTAAAATGAAAAAATACCTCTAAGAAGTCTAGTTCCCCTAAACTAAACAACAAATTAATAAGTTTTCATTGTAAAAAAGTACATGAAAAGCCAATTAGACGTAACTTATACTTTATAAAATTTTTATTCTAAAAAAAATTAAATTTTATACTCTTATAATTATCTTTTTAATAATAAAACTAAGTATTAAAAATTATTCAATTAGAAATTCATTTAATATTTAGAATGAAAATCATTTCAATATTTATTCATAATTTTTATAAAATTCTGATGACAATAAAAATCTGTCTTAAATTAAAAATTTCTGATAAACATCCATGTATAAAAATATTTTAATTTTTTTTTTTTTTTAATAATTTAATCAATTACTTTTTCATTTACTAAAAATTACTTACCGTTTTACCTTTTCAGGAAATTTCAACTTAGCTATATACCTGCTTTAATAGATATTTATGTATTAATAAATCATTTATATATATATATAGATGATCTAAAAATATTGTAACTCAACCCTTTTCTTTTTTTTTCAATTTAAAGATGAATGCATGCTTCATTAAACATTTATATATATATAAATTAATACATATTCTTTTTTCATTTCTATAATTCAATAGATTAAGTAGAAATTAATTTTATTTACCTATTTAATCTATATAGTAAATATTTACATAAAATATAGTACTATATATGCCATAAAAAGTTACTATAAATAGATAAACACAATTTTTATAAATAAAACTATAATTAATTATTTATATTAATATAACTTATCCAAATATTTTTCTAAATCTTAAAAAATGACTGTATAAACTAAAAAAAAAATTAATTTCAGATTACTGACGGAAATGAATTGCCTGACAAAAGGGCTACTTTGATAGAGTAGATTATGTAGTTATAGCTACATTCATTATTATATTAATTTAGGCAAATAAAAAGAAAATTTATATCTAATTTTTACAAAAAAAATATGAGCGTAATCCTCAATCTGACAGTAACAAATTTGTGGATGTGCTATTTAGACCATACCTTACTAAATTATGATAAAAATAAAATTATATTTAACAGAATTAAACTGTTTCTAAAAATATCAAAAACTTTTGTGCATCGTACACTAAAATATAAAAAGATAAGCTAATCAAGCTACTGGGTTCATACCCCATTTATAAAGGTTTTAATCCTTTTCTTTTTAATTTTTAATAATTCTTCTAAAATTATATTTATAGTAATTTTAATAGTAGGAACAATAATTACTGTTTCAGCCAATTCTTGGCTAGGAGCTTGAATAGGCTTAGAAATTAATTTATTATCTTTTATCCCCCTAATAAGAGGCAATAATAACTTAATATCTTCTGAAGCTTCCCTAAAGTACTTCCTAACCCAAGCATTAGCTTCATCAGTATTATTATTTGCTATTATTTTATTTATGCTAGAAAATAATTCTATCAATACTAATAGAAACAGTATTACAAGAATGATAATTATCTCGTCTCTCCTTATAAAAAGAGGTGCAGCTCCTTTTCATTTCTGATTTCCTAATGTGATAGAAGGACTATCATGAATAAACTCATTAATTTTAATGAGTTTATTCATTTTTTGTCAGGTCATTAATTTTAATGATCTGACAAAAATTAGCTCCTCTTATACTTATGTCATATCTATCAATAAATTCATTTATTATAGTAAGTATACTATTATCTGTAATTATTGGTTCTTAGAAGGTCTAAACCAGACATCTCTACGAAAATTAATAGCTTATTCATCAATTAACCATTTAGGATGAATATTAATTACAATTTACTCAAGAGAAAAAATTTTAATTAGATATTTTATATTTTATTCATTTTTATCCTTCAATTTAAATTTTCTATTTAATATCTTTAAAATTTCTCATATTAATCAGTTATTCTCATTGTTTATAACCTCAAAAATTTACAATATTTTTAAATCTACTTTCCTTAGGAGGATTACCACCATTTTTAGGATTTTTTCCAAAGTGACTTGTAATTCAAACACTATCAATTAACAACCAAATATTTGTAATAACGGTATTAACAGTAATAACTTTAGTAACCTTATATTTTTACTTACGGCTATGTTATTCTGCATTTATACTAAACTACTACGAACCAAACTGAATAACAGAAGTAAATTTTAGAAATTTTTCAATAAATTTTTATCTATTACTTTCATTTATTTCTTCCTTTGGGTTATTCCTAGTAAGAATTCTTTACTTTATACTTTAAGGCTTTAAGTTAAAAAACTAATAGCCTTCAAAGCTATAATTATAAGTATCAATCTTTTAAGCCTTAGTAAAATTTTACTTCTTTAGAATTGCAGTCTAATATCATTATTGACTATAAAGCCTGATTAAAAAGAATTATTTCTTATAAGTAAATTTACAGTCTACTGCCTAAACTTCAGCCATTTAATCGCGACAATGGTTATTTTCAACAAATCATAAAGATATTGGAACCCTTTATTTTATTTTCGGAGCTTGAGCCGGAATAGTAGGAACCTCTTTAAGAATTCTAATTCGAGCTGAATTAGGACATCCCGGAGCCCTAATTGGTGATGACCAAATTTATAACGTTATTGTAACTGCTCATGCATTTGTAATAATTTTTTTCATAGTTATACCTATTATAATTGGTGGATTTGGAAACTGATTAGTACCCCTAATATTAGGGCACCTGATATAGCTTTTCCACGAATAAATAATATAAGATTTTGAGTGTTACCTCCTTCACTAACACTATTATTAGTCAGTAGTATAGTAGAAAATGGAGCTGGTACAGGATGAACCGTTTACCCTCCGCTTTCTTCAGGAATTGCTCACGGTGGTGCCTCAGTAGATTTAGCTATTTTTAGACTACACTTAGCTGGAATTTCATCAATTTTAGGAGCAGTAAACTTCATTACTACTGTAATTACTATACGATCTACTGGAATTACATTTGATCGAATGCCATTATTTGTGTGATCAGTAGTAATTACTGCTTTATTATTACTTCTATCACTACCTGTTCTTGCTGGAGCTATTACTATGTTATTAACAGACCGAAATTTAAATACATCTTTTTTTGACCCAGCAGGAGGAGGGGACCCAATTTTATACCAACATTTATTTTGATTTTTTGGACACCCAGAAGTATATATTTTAATTCTTCCAGGGTTTGGAATAATCTCTCATATTATTAGTCAAGAATCAGTTGGAATAGACGTAGACACACGAGCATACTTTACTTCAGCTACAATAATTATTGCTGTTCCAACCGGAATTAAAATTTTCAGTTGATTGGCTACTCTTCATGGGACTCAGTTAAACTACTCACCTGCTATTTTATGAGCCTTAGGGTTTGTATTCTTATTCACAGTAGGAGGATTAACAGGAGTTCTTTTAGCCAATTCATCTCTTGACATTATTCTTCATGATACTTACTATGTAGTTGCCCATTTCCACTATGTACTATCAATAGGAGCAGTATTCGCAATCATGGCAGGATTCATCCACTGATTCCCTTTATTTACAGGACTTTCATTAAATACTAAGTGATTAAAAAGTCAATTCGTAATCATATTTATTGGAGTAAACTTAACATTTTTCCCTCAACATTTCTTAGGACTTGCTGGAATACCGCGACGTTACTCAGATTATCCAGATGCATATACTAATTGAAATGTTGTATCAACTATTGGTTCATCAATTTCCCTTTTAGGAATTTTATTTTTCTTATTTATTATCTGAGAAAGCTTAGTTACTCTACGGCAAGTAAAGTACAATTAAATTCTTCAATTGAGTGATACCAAAATACGCCACCGGCTGAACACAGTTATTCTGAGCTACCTCTATTAACTAATTTCTAATATGGCAGATTAGTGCAATGGATTTAAGCTCCATTTATAAAGTATTTTACTTTTGTTAGAACCAATGTCAACATGATCAAATTTAGGACTACAAGATAGAGCTTCTCCTCTAATAGAACAGCTTACTTTCTTTCATGACCACGCTTTATTAATTTTAGTAATAATTACAATCTTAGTAGGATACTTAATATTTATATTATTTTTTAATAAATATACTAACCGATTCTTATTGCATGGACAAACAATTGAAGTAATCTGAACTATTTTACCAGCAATTGTATTCTTATTTATTGCCTTTCCGTCTCTTCGTTTACTTTATTTATTAGATGAAATTAATGAGCCATCTATTACTTTAAAGTCAATTGGACATCAATGATACTGAAGCTATAAATATTCAGATTTTTTAAATGTAGAATTTGATTCATACATAATCCCTACAAATGAATTACCAATTGATGGATTCCGATTATTAGACGTAGATAACCGAGTTGTACTACCTATGAACTCCCAAATTCGTATTCTAATTACTGTTGCAGATGTTATTCATTCATGAACAGTACCTGCATTAGGGGTAAACATTGATGGAACTCCAGGACGACTTAACCAAACTAACTTTTTAATTAACCGACCGGGGTTGTTTTATGGACAATGTTCAGAAATTTGCGGAGCAAATCACAGATTTATACCTATTGTAATCGAAAGAGTTCCAGTAAATTATTTTATTAAATGAATTTCAAGAAATATAAATTCTTCATTAGATGACTCAAAAGCAAGTACTGGTCTCTTAAACCACTCAATAGTAAATTAGCACTTACTTCTAATGAACTAAAAAATTAGTTAAATATATAACATTAGTATGTCAAACTAAAATTATCAAACTATTGATATTTTTTGATTCCACAAATAGCCCCTATTGGTTGATTAAGCTTATTTATTATTTTTTCTATTACTTTTGTATTATTTAATATAATAAATTATTATTCTGTTTTGCCATCTTCACCTAAATCTCATAGCCTTAGTTCTATTAAATTAAATTCAATAAATTGAAAATGATAACAAATTTATTTTCTGTATTCGACCCTTCTTCAAGTATTTTTAATTTATCTCTTAATTGAATAAGTACTTTTATTGGAAATTTAATAATTCCTTCAATATACTGATTTATACCTTCTCGATACCACATTTTTTTGAAATAAAATTTTATTAACTTTACACAATGAATTTAAAACACTACTAGGTCCTACTGGACATAATGGAAGAACTTTTATTTTTGTATCATTATTTTCAATAATTTTATTTAATAATTTTATAAGATTATTCCCCTACATTTTCACTAGAACTAGTCACTTAACTGTAACATTAACTCTCGCTCTTCCTTTATGATTATGTTTTATAATCTACGGATGACTTAACCATACGCAACATATATTTGCTCATTTAGTTCCCCAAGGAACTCCAGCTGTTCTAATACCTTTTATAGTATGTATTGAAACAATTAGAAATATCATTCGACCAGGAAAACTAGCAGTACGATTAGCAGCTAATATAATTGCAGGACACCTATTACTAACTCTATTGGGTAATACAGGTCCTTCCCTATCTTATATAATTGCATCACTATTATTAATAGCTCAAATTGCACTTTTAGTACTTGAATCTGCTGTAGCTATTATTCAATCGTATGTATTTGCAGTTTTAAGAACTCTTTAAATTAATGTCAACACATTCAAATCACCCATTCCACTTAGTAGACTACAGCCCATGACCCCTTACAGGAGCAATCGGAGCTATAACTACTGTTTCTGGTATAGTTAAATGATTCCACCAATATGATATCTGTTTATTTACTTTAGGGAATATTATTACAATTCTAACAGTATATCAATGATGACGAGATGTATCTCGAGAAGGTACTTTCCAAGGACTGCATACTCATGCTGTAACAATTGGATTACGATGAGGGATAATTCTATTTATTTTATCTGAAGTATTATTTTTTGTTTCTTTCTTTTGAGCTTTTTTTCATAGAAGACTTTCTCCAGCTATTGAATTAGGAGCTATATGACCTCCAGCCGGAATTGAATCATTTAATCCCTTCCAAATTCCTCTTTTAAATACAGCTATTTTATTAGCATCTGGAGTAACAGTTACATGAGCACACCATAGTCTCATAGAGGGAAATCACTCTCAAACAACACAAGGTTTATTTTTTACAGTACTATTAGGGGTATACTTTACTATCCTTCAAGCATATGAGTATATTGAAGCTCCATTTACAATTGCAGATTCCGTTTACGGATCTACCTTCTATATGGCAACAGGGTTTCATGGAGTTCATGTATTAATTGGAACTACTTTTTTACTAGTATGTTTAATTCGACACCTAAATAATCACTTTTCAAAGACCCATCATTTCGGATTTGAAGCTGCTGCATGATACTGACATTTTGTTGATATTGTCTGATTATTCCTTTATGTATCAATTTACTGATGAGGTGGATAACCTTTTATTTATATAGTATAAAGTATATATGACTTCCAATCATAAGGTCTATTAATAAAATAGTATAAATAATTTTTTCAATCTTAAGAATTAGAACTATTATCTTGCTTCTTTCTTCGGTAGTAATACTACTGGCATCTATTTTATCAAAGAAATCCCTAATTGACCGTGAAAAAAGTTCACCCTTTGAGTGCGGATTTGATCCAAAATCATCTTCACGATTACCTTTTTCATTACGATTTTTTTTAATCACAATTATTTTTTTAATCTTTGATGTAGAAATTGCTTTGATCCTTCCTATAGTATTAATTATTAACTATTCAAACTTACTAGTCTGATCATTAACTTCTGTGATTTTTATTTTAATTTTATTATACCACGAATGAAATCAAGGTATATTAAACTGATCAAAATAGGGTTGTAGTTAATTATAACATTTGATTTGCACTCAAAAAGTATTGAATTTCAATCTACCTTGAATATGAAGCGATATATTGCAATTAGTTTCGACCTAATCTTAGGTAATTTTTACCCTTATTCTGTTAATTGAAGCCAAAAAGAGGCGTATCACTGTTAATGATATAACTGGGAAAATTCCCCAATTAAGGAAATATGATGTACAAAAAAAAGCTGCTAACTTTATTTTTTAATGGTTAAATTCCATTTATATTTCTATTTATATAGTTTAACAAAAACCTTACATTTTCATTGTAAAAATAAAATATACAATTTTATAAATTACTAAATTTAATTCATAATATCCAAAGATAAAACTAATCCCCATAACATCCTCAGTGTCATACTCTAAATATAAGCTATTTGAATATAATAATAGTAAAAAACTAAATAAAATAAAAATTCATAAGACAAAGGTTATTAAATTATTATTTTGTAATAAATTATTAATTTTAGAATATTTTGTTAAAAGCCGGTATAAAACTTGACCCCCAAAAAATTCTGACCAACCTTGATCAAAACTTTTTACTACTTGTCCACCTATACTTAATGGATAAAATACTACACCATAAGTGGCAATATAGGGTATAAACCACATTGAACCACAAAAATAAGATAAAGAATAATTATTGATTGATTTATTGATAAAGTATAAAGAAACATTAGAGATTATGTAACCAATAATACCACCTGAAATACATACAAATAATGTTAAAAACTTTAAATAAAATGGTAAACAAATTATATCTGGAGTTCTGAAAATTAGTCAATTTAACATTCTTCCTCCAATAATTCTTATAAACAACAATCCTAATATTCCGCGAAGTATATTTCATCCTTCATCATTTAATATATTTAAAGAACCACAATTTAATTCACCGGTTATTGAATAATAAACTAATCGAAATGAATAACACACAGTTAACCCAGTAGAAAAAAAATATAAAAAGAAAGAAAATATATTAATATTTCTTATAGAAACAACTTCAAAAATTAAATCCTTTGAATAAAACCCAGCTAAAAATGGTATACCGCATAAAGCTAAATTAGCAACATTTAAACAAGCTGAAGTTAACGGTATATGAATTCTTAAGCCACCTATAAGCCGAATATCTTGTGAATTATTTATATTATGAATTACAGCACCAGCACATATAAATAACAAAGCCTTAAATAATGCATGAGTCAAAAGATGATAAAATGCAAGCTTATAAAAACCTATTGATAAAATACTTATCATTAAACCTAATTGACTTAATGTTGATAATGCAATAATTTTTTTCAAGTCAAATTCAAAATTAGCCCCTAACCCAGCCATAAATATTGTAAGGCCTGACAATAACAATAAAAATTGTCCTAAATAAGTATCACTTAAAAGAACATTAAATCGAATTAATAAATAAACTCCAGCCGTAACTAATGTTGAAGAATGAACCAAAGCAGAAACAGGAGTTGGAGCCGCCATAGCAGCTGGTAATCAAGAAGAAAACGGAATCTGAGCACTTTTAGTTATAGCAGCTAAAACTACTAATCCACCAATAATTATTATAGAAGGTCTATTAACTATTATTTCTAAATAAAAAATATAATTTCATCTACCATAATTTAATATTCACGCAATTGCTAATAATAAAGCAACATCACCAATTCGATTTGATAAAGCAGTTAATATACCCGCATTAAATGATTTAACATTTTGAAAATAGATTACTAAACAATAAGATACCAACCCTAATCCATCTCATCCTAATAAAATACTAATTAAATTAGGTCTAATAATTAATAATATCATTGATATTACAAATATCAACACAAGTATAATGAATCGATTAATATTAATGTCTCCTCTTATATATTCCTTTCTGTAAAAAATTACTAATGAAGCAATTATTAACACAAATGACATAAATATTAAACTTATTCAATCAAATAAAAAAGTTATAACAATTCTAGAAGAATTTAAAGATACTACTTCTCATTCCAAAAAGTAAACTAATTCATTCAGCAAAAAATTTAAACTGATAAAAAATAATCTAATTCTAATAAAAATTAAAGATAAAAAACTAATTGTACAAATTGAAATAAATTTCACGATTTAAAATGAATAAATTCATATCATTGACACCACAAATCAATATTTTTAATAAACTATTTAAATATAATCAAAGTATACACATATCTCCCTTTAAAATTAATAAATTTAAAGGGAATCAATGTAAAAATATAAGTAAATATTCACGAATATTACCACCTCTAAAGGAATAAGCACCAGAGAAAATTTTACCGTGTTGACTGTAAGCATATAGGTATAAGGTATAAGCAGCTCTAAAAAAAGATAATAAAGATAACATAATCATTGACACTCATGACCAACCAACAATTCTATTTAATAAAGAAATTTCACCTAATAAATTTAATGTTGGTGGAGCTGCTATATTAGCTGATCTTAATAGAAATCATCATAAAGTTATAGAAGGTATAAAATTTAATAACCCCTTATTAATTATAAGACTTCGTCTCCCTAATCGTTCATACGTAATATTTGCTAAACAAAATAAACCAGAAGAACATAATCCGTGAGCAATTATTAATGTATATGAACCACATATACCTCAATATCTTATAGTTATTAGTCCGGCTAAAACAATCCCCATATGAGACACAGAAGAGTAAGCAATTAAAGCCTTAAGATCTGTTTGTCGTAAACAAACAAAACTAATTAAAACCCCTCCTACTAAACTAATTCTAATCCAAACAAAATTTAATTTTAACCCAACTAATTGTAAAAAAGAAAATACCCGTATCCACCTAACTTTAATATAATACCGGCTAAAATTATTGAACCAGAAACAGGAGCTTCAACATGAGCCTTTGGAAGTCATAAATGAACTAAAAATATAGGTATTTTAACTAAAAAAGAAAAAATTATACAGAAATAAAGCCACTCACTACTAAATAAGTAATCTGTTAACAAATAGAAATTTATAGAACCAGAGAAATTATACAAGTAAAAAATTCCCACTAACATAGGTAAAGATACTAACAAAGTATAAAATAGTAAGTATACTCCAGCTTGAAGCCGTTCTGGCTGATACCCTCACCCTAAAATTAAAAATAAAGTTGGAATTAAACTACTTTCAAAAAATAGGTAAAATATAAACAAACTTATTCTTCTAAAAGTTAAAACTAAAAATAATAGTAACATCAATACATTAATTAAAAAAAAAAAATTGTAATTACTATATTTATTAACCGATTCTCTTGCTATTAATATAAGAGAACAAATTTCAAAAACTTAATAAAATTAAGCCATAAGACAATATGTCACACCCTAAAAAATAAGAAATATTTATAAAATAATTTCTAAAATAGTTAAACATAATAACAAAAAAATTAATTTAAATTTAATTATTAATAAAACACACCGGAACTAAAAATAAGATTATAAATAAAATTTTTAACATTGTAAAGAATTAAAAGATTGAAAATAATCATTTCCATGAGTTCGAATTATTTAAACTAAAATTGAGAGACCTAACGCCCCTTCACATACACTAAAAGTTAAAAATATTATACAAAAAAATCTTTCATAATTAAATACATTTAAATAAATAAATAATAACAAAAATAATCTTAAAACAATATATTCTAATCTTAATAATATAGACAGTAAATGTTTACGGTTAGAAACAAATACAAAAAAACCTATAATTAACAAAATACTTGGTAGACTTCAATATATAATTATAATCATTAGTTTTAATAGTTTAATAAAAACATTGGTCTTGTAATCCAAAAATAAAAGATACTTTTTTAAAACTTCAAGAAGAAAGAAATTTCTTTATCATTAATCCCCAAAATTAATATTTTAATTAAACTACTTCTTGAAATTATACAACTTATATTATTTTCTTTTATAATAATTTTTAATTTTATCTTTATACAAATAATTCACCCCTTAGCAATAGGATTAATACTTTTAGTACAAACTCTAACAATTTGCTTAATTACAGGAATAATTTCTAAAAGATTTTGATTCTCATATGTATTATTCCTAATTTTTTTAGGAGGAATATTAGTTTTATTTATTTATGTTACATATTTAGCTTCAAATGAAATGTTTTCATTGTCTATAAAATTATCAATTACTTCTATTATATTAATTTCAGTATTATTTATTTTATCTTTAATTATAGATAAATCAATGACTTAATTTTTTACTATTAATAATAAAATACAACAGTTATCAAATATAAACTCATTTAATTTAGAAAATTCAATTAGACTATACAAACTATATAATTATCCTACTAATTCAGTAACCATTCTATTAATAAATTACTTATTAGTTACTTTAATTGCTATTGTAAAAATTACTAAAATATTCTACGGACCCTTACGATTAATAAATTAATGAATAAACCTATTCGATCAAATCACCCCTTACTAAAAATTGCAAATAATGCATTAGTAGACTTACCAGCTCCTATTAATATTTCAGCCTGATGAAATTTTGGGTCATTATTAGGAATTTGTTTAGTAACTCAAATTTTAACAGGCCTATTTTTAGCTATACACTATACAGCAGATATTAATATGGCATTTAACAGAGTAAATCACATTTGTCGTGATGTAAATTACGGTTGATTATTACGAACATTACATGCTAATGGAGCATCATTCTTTTTTATTTGTATTTACCTTCATGTAGGGCGAGGAATTTACTACGGATCATACTTATTTACTCCAACATGAATGGCAGGTGTAATCCTATTATTTTTAGTTATAGGAACTGCCTTTATAGGTTACGTTCTTCCCTGAGGACAAATATCATTTTGAGGAGCTACTGTTATTACAAACTTATTATCAGCAATTCCTTATCTAGGGATTGATTTAGTACAATGGGTTTGAGGTGGATTTGCCGTCGATAACGCTACATTAACTCGATTTTTTACTTTTCATTTCATTTTACCGTTTATCGTATTAGCAATAACAATAATTCATTTACTATTTTTCACCAAACAGGATCAAATAACCCTATAGGATTAAATTCAAACATCGACAAAATTCCTTTCCACCCTTATTTTACATTTAAGGACATCGTAGGATTTTTAGTAATATTAGGGCTATTAATTCTATTAACTCTTATTAATCCATATCTTTTAGGAGACCCAGATAATTTCATTCCTGCTAACCCATTAGTTACTCCAGTCCATATCCAACCTGAATGATACTTTTTATTTGCTTATGCAATTCTTCGATCAATTCCAAATAAGCTAGGAGGAGTAATTGCATTAGTATTATCAATTGCAATTTTAGCAATCTTGCCATTTTATCACTTATGTAAATTTCAGGGGATTCAATTTTACCCAATTAATAAAATTATATTTTGAGGTATAGTAGTAACAGTAATTTCATTAACATGAATTGGGGCCCGCCCAGTAGAAGACCCATATGTAATTGTAGGTCAAATTCTTACTGATGTATACTTCTTATACTACTTAGTTAACCCAATAGTAGCTAAATGATGAGATAGACTTTTAAATTAGTTAATGAGCTTGAACAAGCTTATGTTTTGAAAACATAAGATAGAAATAAAATTTTCTATTAACTTTACTAAATTTAATTAATAAAATCAAATAAACTAATAAAATTTTAAATCCAATGAAAAACAATAAATAATTTAAAGAAAAGGGTAAAAAAACACTTTCAAGCTAAATATATTAATTTATCATAACGAAATCGCGGTAAAGTACCACGAACCCAAATAAATACAAAAGAAATAAAAGTTAATTTTACATAAAATAATAAATTAAATACATCTCCACCTAAAAATATTAATCTAAATAGTATGCTTATAAATAAAATTCTGGCATATTCTGCTAAAAAAATTAGTGCAAATCCACCTCTTCTATATTCAACATTAAACCCAGAAACTAACTCAGACTCCCCTTCAGCGAAATCAAAAGGAGTTCGATTAGTCTCTGCTAAAGAAATTCTAAATCAAACTAATGCTAACGGAAATAAAATAATCAAAAATCAAGTATAATACTGATAATTAATAAACCCAATTATATTATAATTTCCAATTAAAAAAACAAAAGACAATAAGATTAAAGCCAATCTAACTTCATAAGAAATAGTCTGAGCAACCGCTCGTAGTCCTCCTAATAAAGCATAATTTTAATTAGAAGACCACCCAGCAATCATAACTGTATAAACCCCTAAACTAGTGCAACATAAAAAAAATAATAAACCTAAATTAAAAGAAAATAACTTAATTAATAGCGGTATACACATTCAAACTAAAAGAGAAAGAAATAATGAAAATACTGGGGAAAGATAATAAGAAATATAATTTGATAACAAAGGATAAGTTTGTTCCTTTGTAAATAACTTAATTGCATCACAAAATGGTTGTGGAATTCCTATAATTCCAACTTTATTAGGACCCTTACGAATTTGAATATATCCTAATACTTTTCGTTCTAATAAAGTTAAAAAAGCAACTCTTACTAATACACAAACAATTAATAATAATCTTCCTACTAATGATAAAATTAACTCGATATGAAACAAGTACTATTTGTAATAAAAATTACATAAATAAATTCTAAACTTATTACACTAATCTGCCAAAATAGCTTATATTAATTATATTCATTATAAAAAATAAAATTATTCAAATACTTGGTCCTTTCGTACTAAAATATTTTAATAAATTAAAGATAGAAACCAACCTGGCTTACGCCGGTTTGAACTCAGATCATGTAAGAATTTAAAAGTCGAACAGACTTAAAATTTGAACGGCTGCGCCCAAAATTATATCTTAATCCAACATCGATGTCGCAATCTTTTTTTATCGATATGTACTCTCCAAAAAAATTACGCTGTTATCCCTAAAGTAACTTAAATTTTTAATCGTTATTAACGGATCAATTATTCATAAATTAATGATTTTAAAAATTAAAAGTTTATTAAATTTTAATATCACCCCAATAAAATATTTTATGTTTTAATAACAAAATTAATCTTCACAATTAAAATAAACAAAATATAAAGATTTATAGGGTCTTCTCGTCTTTTAAAAAAATGTTAGCTTTTTGACTAAAAAATAAAATTCTATAATAAATTTAAATGAAACAGTTAATGAGCAATTATTAATGTATATGAACCACATATACCTCAATATCTTATAGTTATTAGTCCGGCTAAAACAATCCCCATATGAGACACAGAAGAGTAAGCAATTAAAGCCTTAAGATCTGTTTGTCGTAAACAAACAAAACTAATTAAAACCCCTCCTACTAAACTAATTCTAATCCAAACAAAATTTAATTTTAACCCAACTAATTGTAAAAAAGAAAATACCCGTAATAAACCGTATCCACCTAACCTTAATATAATACCGGCTAAAATTGTTGAACCAGAATCAGGAGCTTCGATTGTGGTTGAAGATTTAAGAAACGACTGTACAGTTTAATTAAATCGTTCAGCTAAACCATTAGCTCGAGGCGTCCGCACTGCAACTTTTATATGCTGTATATCGTATTGTCACACAATTCTTTAAACTGTGAACGATGTACCCCGATCAGTCACAATATTCCTGGGAAGGCCAAATTGTAATGTTAGTTGATTGGGGACATCAACCACCGGTTTTGTTTTCGTAGATTTGACTGCGACCAGTATTGCATATCGAGTGTTGTGTGTCATAATCGTAGAGTTCACAGCTTACATATGATCCACTGTTGTGTATCATAATCGTGGAACTTACAGCGTGCTTATGATCCACAACATAACATAACCAGTACATTTTTCTTCATGGCATACTTTTAGGGTTAAGCATTATGCATGTTAAACACAAACAGCATTTAATTGTCTTGGCGCACACAGCTTAACATAGCACAGGTATACACGCCCACGTTAAATAGGTCACTCAGATAAACGCTGACTTAGTTATTTTAGAATGATGAAAGTACTCAATTTATTGTGAAATTATAAATACGCTGACTAAGTTATTTTAGCATGATGAAATTACTCAATTTATTGTGAAATTATAAGAATACGAGGTGTTAAGTAGAAGTTAAGTATAGACTAAGAATCAATTGTTTTCGATAAGCTGAACTGTCTACAAATAAGTGTTAAGTATAAGTGTAACCAACTTTTAAAGCGAAATAAAGTGTCTTGAAGTAAAAAAGACCCGGTTGTTTTAAATAATATAAAGAAAGTAAAAAGGACTCAGTAAGTATAAATAGGATCAAGTTAAAGTCCTAGTAGAAGGACTTTTAACATACAACATTTTGGCTCAGCCGGTTTTCGGACCATACATCAACTCCCAAGGGACGAGAAGGACTAGATGGAGATTAATATTGGAAGAAATAACTATTTTGGATCATGGAAAATATTTTTTGTATTTGTAAGTATTGTGAAAAATAGTGGAAACAAAAAATATGTGCGGTAAAAAAAAAAAAAAATTATGAATTTGTGATATAGAACAAAAGAAATATTTGAGAATTTTAATAAGCAAAAAATAATGGAATTATGAAAATTGACATTTGTAAAAATAAAATAAAGAACAATTGAAAATTTTGAAATAAATTGTGGAATAAAATAAACTTTTAATAAAACTGTGAAATAAAATTGTGAAATGAATTACATAAATTATAAAACTTTATAAATCAGGAAATTAAATAAGTAAACTAAATTTTTTTTATTAAATTGATTAATTGATATATTGAAGAACATTTTTAAAGTAATTGTGAAACATTATAAATTAGTTTGGACATTTAATAATAATGATTAATAAATTTGTAAATTTAAATAAATTGAATAAAATAAGAATTTTGATACAGCAATGTTTTTATAATGTCGCGAAATTAATTAAAGAACAAAACTGGAAAATTAAAAAAAAAAAAAATAAATTGAACAAATAAGTTAATTTAGGATTCATAAATAATATGTTGATATGATTTTGAAATATAGATTAAAAAGGTTAAATAATGAAACATAAAATGTGATAAATAAGGTAGTAAAAAATTTATTAGATAAATGAAATAATGGTTAAAAGTTGATTTAATATGAAACTAGTAAAAACAAAATAAATAATTTATTTAAGAAAGGTATAGCTAATTATATGATTAAGTAAATGGAAAAATAAGAAACACTAATAATGGGTACTGAACATGTATTGAAACGCGTTCATTACGTTGTTCCTTACTTTTCTGGGGCAGAATCTCCATTATTAGAAACAGAATTATATAAATTAATTGAATGTTGTGAAACAGATAAGCTTAAAATTAAGGAATCAGATAATGAGGAATTTATTAAATGCGTTAAGTTACGTTTGGAGGGAGATGCCTATAAATTAGTAAGGACAAAACAGTTTCAAAAAATAGATGAATTATACGAGTTGTTAAAAAATACGTACTTAAATGAAATTTCTTTAGAATTAGTACTAGAAGAGATTAAAAAGGCTTATCAAAATAGTAACGAGAGTTTGAGAATGTTTGGTAGACGATTAGATGAGTTGCAATCCATGGCTTTGGAAATTGCAAGTAAAAAATACAGTAAAAAGATAAGTGAGGATGAAGTATTCAGATTAGAATTACAGAGCTCAGTGTTGATCTCATTTAAAGTAGGATGAAGGATCCAACTATAAAGGTTGTATTGTTGGGTAGTAAGTCAGAAACATTAGATGCATTGTTAGAAGAAGCTTTAAATGTACAGGCTGTTATGCAGCGAAGTCCAAGATCGGAAGAGGATGTATATAATTATATGAAAAAAACACAGTCAAGCGTTATATCGGAAAATAAATTGCAACAAATAAATAATGAAAGCAACTATAAAAGAAGTGTTCCAACATGTTCATTTTGTAGTAAATTGGGGCATACTAGGGATGAATGTATTATTAGAAAAAATACGCCTTTCTGCTACGAATGTGGAACTTATGGTCACGAATCTAATTGGATATGTGCGAATAATAATAGTAATATAAGACAGAAAGAGTTAGGAATTGTAGATAAGACGTCGGAGGAGACTGTGATCAAATTTACTACTCCATTGCATTTCCATAGAACAGAGGAGACCAATGAATTAAAATATGAGGAAGAAGAAGGTGATCGCATAATATGCAGTGGGCATGGGGATAACTTGGGTTTATCTAATGTAAGTGACGTTTTCATTGAAGTACCTTGCGAGGCAGCTAAAAATGGAAGACTTATTTTACTGGTAGACTCAGGAGCTGATGCCAGTATAGTAAAAGAAAATGCAATGACAAATTTGCCAGACTTTAACGAAAATATACAAAAGGATTTAAAAGGAGCTTTTGGTGGGTGTGTTAGAACATTAGGTTCCACCAAAGTCCAACATAGGAACATAGGGCGCTTAAGTTTATTGCTACATGTAGTGTCACTTAAACAAGGTGTACCAGCTGATGGAATAATCGGACGTGACAATTTATGGAATCGATCTGTAATAAATGCGATAGACAAAACAATAACATTCTTTGATAAACATAAAAACCATATTATAAAAGTACCAATGAAATCGCAGACAGAAATACAAAATATTTTTTACAATCAACAAATTAAAATTCAAGCGAGAACCGCAAAGATAGTATCATTACGTTTAAAAACAAAAATTCCAATAGTGTTAATACATAAGCAAGAAATTTTTCCAGGAGTATATTTGGGCGAAAGCATATCAAATGTTAGCAAAAATAGAGTTTATGTTTCAGTTTTAAATGCTACGGAAACAGAAATTATAATAGACAGTACTTTTAAACCAAAATTTTCGAATTTTAATCAGTATAAAGAATCGGATACCAATAATTCTACAATTAATAGCATAAATTCAGTAAACATTACAAACAGAATTAATAAATTATTAGAAGAAATGAAAATTGATGAAGACGAAATCACATCTTTACAAAATATGTGTGTTTCGTATAATGATGTTTTTCATTTAGACGGCGATGAATTAACATACACGCCAGCGCTTAAACATGAAATAGCAACACAGTGGAACCAGCCACCGATAAACCAAAAGCAATACAAATTGCCACACACTCATAGAGATGAAATCAACAGACAGGTTAATAAAATGTTGGATGACGGCATTATATCGCCAAGCATATCACCCTGGAATTCACCGATGTTGTTGGTTCCTAAAAAGAGCGGCAAGGACGGTAACAAAAAGTGGAGGCTAGTAATAGATTTCCGTAAATTGAACGACGTGACAATAAAACAAGTATTTTCGATTCCTCGAATCGACGAAATATTAGACCAATTAGGTCACAGTCGCTATTTTTCAACTTTAGACTTGGCAAGTGGTTATCATCAGGTACTAGTTGAAGAAGGGGATAAGGAAAAAACAGCTTTTAGTACAGGACTGGGTCATTTCGAATTTAACAGAATGCCATTTGGCTTAACAGGTGCACCAGCTACCTTCCAAAGAATAATGAATCACATATTAACAGGTTTACAGGGTATAGATTGCTTTGTTTATCTTGATGATATAGTGGTGTACGGAAAAAATTTAGCTGAACATGAGCTTAGGCTGAGTAGAGTATTGCAGAAATTAAGGGAACACAATCTAAAATTAAATACAGAAAAATGTCAGTTTTTGCGTCGCGAAGTTGTCTATTTAGGACATAAATGTACGGAGCTAGGTGCCCTGCCAGATCCCTCTAAGGTTGAATGCGTAAAAAATATTCCGGTGCCGAGAAATAAAAAAGAAGTGCAAGCGTTTTTGGAATTAATTAATTATTACAGAAAATTTATAAGCAATATGGCAAAATTATCATTATCAATAAATAAATTACTTAGAAAAGATGTTAAATTCACTTGGACAGACGATTGTCAAAGTTCATTTATTAAATTAAAAGAATCAATAATTTCACCACCCATTCTCGCATATCCAGATTTTACAAAACCTTTTTTACTTACAACAGATGCAAGTAACGAAGCAATAGGTGCGGTACTGTCACAAGGCAAAGTAGGGAGCGACCGACCAATAGCATTTGCTAGTAGGGCATTAAATGGAGCAGAAAAAAATTACTCCACCATTGAAAAGGAATTTTTAGCTATAGTCTGGGCAACGAAAAATTTTAGAGCTTATCTTCTAGGCCGACATTTTCAAATTTATACAGATCATCAACCATTACGTAGCACAGCAAATCTTAAAGATCAGACATCAAGGTTAGCCCGTTTCAGGCATAAATTATCAGAATATGATTACGAAATATCTTACAAACCAGGTAAACAGAATTTGAACGCAGATGCTTTAAGTAGAATTCCACATCCAGAACCAGATATTACTGCGGTCCAAACACGGTCTAAGACCACACAGAATAAATTAGATAATCAAATTTCAAAAACCAAAAAACATGTGAGCACGCCAGTACTGGATGAAATAACAACAGACACCAAGAACGAATTAAACTCAAGTCTACTATTAACTGACCCAGAGGAAATTAAAACTGTTATAAAAGACTTTCATGACTCAGCATTAGGAGGTCACCAGGGCGCAGTGAAAACATATTTTAGAATCAGAAAACAATTTAAGTGGAAAGGTATGCAGAAACAAATAAAAGATTACGTTAAGAATTGTCAAAAATGCCAAGTAAATAAAAGTTCTAGGCTTACTAAAATGCCAATAGTTTTAACTGATACGCCTGTACGACCATTCGATAAAGTATACATGGGTCTCGTTGGTATTTTACCGGAAACTATATCTGGAAATAAATATATATTAACTTTTCAAGATGCTTTTTCAAAATATATGTGCTGCGTAGCTATCCCAGACGCAGAAGCAAGCACTGTAGCAAAAGCATTTTACGACGAAATTATTACAAGACATAACATACCAAAAGTATTGATAACCGACAATGGTTCGAATTTTGTTTCAAAATTATTTTCGGACACGTGGTTAGGAATTAAAAAGTTACATATTACGCCATATCATCCACAGGCCAACGGCTCTTTGGAACAAAGCCACCGACCATTAGCAGAGTATTTACGAAGTTTTGCGAAAGAGGATGGATCAAACTGGGACCAGTGGTTAAATACAGCAATGCATGTACACAATAATACAATGCATATGTCCACCGGGCAAACGCCTTTCCGTACTTTATACGGTTACGATTTTGAAATGCCAACCAATCTAAAACGCAAATGCTCACCAGTATATAATACCGATGATAGCAACAAGCTATTAAAATACCAAATTCAACGCACACACGAAATCGTACGACAGAATCAAGCCAGAGCCAAAGAAAAATCTAAGCAAAGCTATGATAGCTCATTACACCCAATAACATTCAAAGTAGGCGATAAAATTTTACTAAAAAATCAAAATAGGAAAAATAAATTTTCACCAGTTTGGGTGGGACCCTATGAGGTTCTTTCAATAAAAAGCCCTGTAACGACTGAGATTTGTATCAAGGGTAAAGCGAAAAAATTTCATAATAATTTGTTAAAAGCATACAACAGTATAGTTTAAATAAACACTGTAGAATTAAATAAACACTGTCTGCAACAAGAACCAATAATTTTTAACATCATTAGTTAACGTCAAATAGTTAGTGCAGGACAGAATAGCTAAGTATTACATATTGAGAATGACTGGTATTGCTTCGTGTACTAACGAATTTGAAACTACAAAAGAAAAGAATAGAGAAAAACTATATTTTTTTTTAAATATAGATATTAAATAAATTAATTTTAAATAATTTATAAAATCCAAAAAATTTAATGTAATATTGCCAAAATACAAATCGCAGAGAAAATAGCTATGTATTAATTGAAGATGACTAGCATTGAATATAAACAAATAACAAAATCAAGTTATTATTTGAGGTACGAATTTGCAAGGTATAAAAATTACGTTGTCATTAAAATTGCGATAGGTCAGTACCTACCTCAATGGCATTTTAAACATACATGTTCATTGTGCATAGAGCGCAATGCTCCCAGCTCATATTAATATAGAAGGCTTGAACATATTCATATGCCAACCGATTAAATGCACTTCAGCACTTTACAGGCAGAAGCCAATAACGTACTGGAACTGAAACGAGATACGGTAGTGCAGCGACAAAACTGCCTAATATTTTTTATCATTAACAGAATTTTCATTCATGAAACTAAATATATTAATGCAGATATGCATTAATATAGCAAACTAACAAACTAACAAACGTTTTACATTCATCATTACACGGTAATGAAAATAAATAAGTACAATTGAGATGTACAAAACTAAATATTTAACAACTTAATATAGCAAATACATTTATGTAATGCTAAGAGGTCGCGCGCGCTTATTTCTAAAATATTAGTTAGTGCATGAGTAAATAGCTAAGTATTGTTGAATATGACTAGCATTTAACCATGTACTACTGGGATTGTATATACAACATTTTGTATTACAACAATACAGAAACATATTTAAATGTATGTTTCTAAACTAAATCATTTAGTACATGTTAACACATATATTAACTACTATAAATATTTAAAGTATAATTATGGCCAACGCCTTAACAATATGTATTAAGGGGTAAAATGAGAAAGAAAACTACATAAAATTATTAAGGATTCCATTTATATATGTAAAAAAAAATGGAATTTCGTCTTTTTACAATATGAAATAAAGAGCAAAACTTTAGAATTGTCACACTGGTCCTGATGTTGGCAGCCAAGGAAGCAGTCAACATCACACAGACATCAATTAATGATACAAGATTATTCTTTGAGAAGACAACTGATGCTTTGTTGTACAATGATGAATGGACGATAGTAGCCAAGTTTAAACCGCTACAACTGAACGATTTCCTGGAGCTGACAAACAAATACATAATCACGGCAAACACAATGTGCGAACAAATGAGCACCGGACCCAGCATAAAAAGATCATGTATAGCAGCAACACGGGAAACCACGGCAATAATAGCCACACTACAGAAAAATGAAGAAATAATTAAGCGCACAATAAAGAGTAACCGACAAAAGAGATCACTCAATTTCATTGGCGAAGGACTCAACTGGGCTTTTGGACTAATAAAGAAAGAGAGACTATCTATAAACATCTCAATGACATTGAAGATAATGAACATAAAACATACGAAATTATGAAAAGACAAATTACGGTGATTTCATCAAATTGTAACAAGATAGCAGAACCCTTACTGAATTCCTTGAAGGAAGTCGAAAATCTGCAAAATGTGTTAAACATAACAATAAGAACACAAAAATACATAAATGAAAAAATAAACCAACAAGTTAGTCATTTACTATTCATGATGGATACCATGGAAATTCAATCTACAATTAATGCAAACCTAATCGAAATTCAAGGACAACAGCTGATGGAAATGGCAATCATAGATGATCTATACAAGGGACGATTACACCCGACAATTATAGACCAGAGCGAGTAAGATGAAATGCTGACTAGCCTCACGTTAAGAGGAAAGGCGAAGTGGTTCATACAAAAATCATTCGAAATGCACCGTGCATCAACAGTACGAGTTTTCCCAGACACAGACGGCCTAATAATAGACATCAAGATGATTTGTTGTTCACATTATATAGAAATTACCCAATACCCACAAATATTAATGAAGAATGGGATGCATTGGTTAAAACAACATATGACTACATATCAGAAGCAGAAGACCGGAGCAAATACATAGGTCTAACGAATAAAGATCACAGCAAATGCATTTTGGTTAGCCAACATACGGACAAAGAAATTACACTATGCAAACGTCCAGGAACCATACTAACAACTAGCAACACACTATGTGAAGTCGCGCTGATTCAACACATAACAGATATTAAAGATACCTGTGAACATGTTGCAATCACAAGGAGTTCTGGCCTAGTAGTTAAACTATAGACACCAAACACATGGTTGTATAAATTCAATACACCAACCTTTTTCGAAGCAGTTTGTGGGTCAAATATAGCCACATTGACACTATCCGGCCTGGGTTGGATGTCCATAAATGAAGCTTGCAACTTACACAACAAAGAAATGATACTGCCATACGAGTTTACACATCAAAGCATTAGGAATATAACATACAAAAAGGAAGAACATACGGTTATAATAGAAAATTTACAAGGCAATTGGTCATCATTACCATATTCAAATATATTACAAACATCGTTACCGATCTTGGTGTCAGATCACAACAAAATAAGATCAGCATTAAGAGATGGGCATCGTGATTTCGACGAAATATTACTACAATTAACTGATAACCAGGAACGCAAAGAATTACTTAATCGTCAAAATGAAATAACGAAAACCGCAACAATAGATGTAGAAGCGGCTAAGGAAAACCTTGAAATGGTGTCAAATACATTTCCCAGCAAGAAATCCCCACTCGAAAAAATCGGATCATTGCGGAAATCAACAATGCAGAAACCAAACACCACAACACCCATAGCAAGTCAACGAACGAAGTCACATGAAATAGAAGCCAATACGTCAGAAACAACAACAACGCATCCGACTACTACCGCAGAACAGCAGCAGTCAGCAACGAAAACATCGGGACCAGGTTTTTATTATATATAACTGGAAATTACAACCCTTAATTTAATAAAATCCATTAAATATTATATAAGTAAAGATCATAACTTCATAACTAATAGAACTTAACGTAATTTATACCACATAAAACAATGTAAAAAGAAAAAACTATTATTCTTTTTAATAATAATTTTCTCTTCAAAAATAATTAAAATAATACAAAAGAAAAAAAAACTATTATTCTTCTTAATAATAATAATTTTTTTCTTTCAATAAGGGGGGAGGTATGTTGTGTATCATAATCGTAGAGTTCACAGCTTACATATGATCCACTGTTGTGTATCATAATCGTGGAACTTACAGCGTGCTTATGATCCACAACATAACATAACCAGTACATTTTTCTTTATGACATACTTTTAGGGTTAAGCATTATGCATGTTAAACACAAACAGCATTTAATTGTCTTGGCGCACACAGCTTAACATAGCACAGGTATACACGCCCACGTTAAATAGGTCACTCAGATAAACGCTGACTTAGTTATTTTAGAATGATGAAAGTACTCAATTTATTGTGAAATTATAAATACGCTGACTAAGTTATTTTAGCATGATGAAATTACTCAATTTATTGTGAAATTATAAGAATACAAGGTGTTAAGTAGAAGTTAAGTATAGACTAAGAATCAATTGTTTTCGATAAGCTGAACTGTCTACAAATAAGTGTTAAGTATAAGTGTAACCAACTTTTAAAGCGAAATAAAGTGTCTTGAAGTAAAAAAGACCCGGTTGTTTTAAATAATATAAAGAAAGTAAAAAGGACTCAGTAAGTATAAATAGGATCAAGTTAAAGTCCTAGTAGAAGGACTTTAAACATACAACACGAGTTAATACTTCGACAATTACAAGTACATGTTCATTTCCCCGACGACTCCTCACAAATGGTACATATGCAAAACCTCGAATGGAATCTTCGGCACATCCATTCCATATAATTGGCATTCCTTCTTAGCAGGTTCACGACAAAAACAGCATTCAACACATGACTTCAGATAACCATTTACAAAATTTCTGCACCTCGGGAACCAAAAGTGACGACTGATTCGCTTGATAGTTTCATCAGAACCCGGATGACCAACCTCACCGTGGTATGGCTTAACAATTCGCCATTTCATTCCGCGAGGAATAACTAGTACCATTCTCTCGTTGCATTTATTGTATAGGTGATTATTTTTAAGTAGTCGCGGTAGCTCAGTGGTTAGTGCGTTGGACTGCGAGTCGAAAGGTCCCCGGTTCAAGCCTGGACTGGGGCTAATAACATCTTTTCATAGAAACATTTTTCTATACCGCGCTACCTCTCGGCAGTAAATGGCAAACCTACGAGAGTAAAACATTGCCTATGAAAAGCTCTCAGCAATGAAAAGCAAATTCTCAGTTTGAATTCGGTAATAAACTGTAGGTCCCACCACTTTGAGTACAAATATAACACGCACAGCTCAACATGGTGAGAGAGCTCGGCCTAAGTTCTTATAGGACTGTAGTGCCAAACATTTATTATTATTATGATTATTATTAAGTACAAAGTCCGATTCAAGTTTCTTTTTCTGATTTGATGTAACTTTTTCTGTTATGATGTCAACAATATCTTTCAGTTTAGAATCTTGTTTTTGCATTGTGAAGATCCAATCTTCTGTAGATACATCAACAATCGTAATATTTGCAGCAGTGTTCTCATTCTACTCCGATCGAAGTAGATCTACTCCATTTCATTTTTATTTTTAAAATCTACTCCTCTACTCCAGTAGTAGCATTTTCTACTCCTTTTTCATAATTTTCTACTTCCTTTTGCAAAAATTGCTTACATTTTTTTAATTTGATGAGAACAATTTCTTGCGCTCCAAATAAATTGTCAATATTATAAATTTCCTAATAACTATGATCAATTATATGTAGAATAAATTTAATATATTTTCCATAGTCTTTAAATTGTTGAAGTTATAATAAAATATACGTTTGTATCAACTTTTATAAATTCAATTTTGAAAACACCAAAAACTATAGAATAGACCACCCTATAAACATCAGTATTACATAAAATCCATAAAATCAGGAATGAATAAACATTTTAAAATTAACTTTTCTATTATTTTTTTTGAAATCTTATACGATAATTGATGTTTCTACTTCCTTTGCATCATATTTACTCCTATATTTAATTGTCTACTCATTATACATTTATTATTATTATGATTATTATTAAGTACAAAGTCCGATTCAAGTTTCTTTTTCTGATTTGATGTAACTTTTTCTGTTATGATGTCAACAATATCTTTCAGTTTAGAATCTTGTTTTTGCATTGTGAAGATCCAATCTTCTGTAGATACATCAACAATCGTAATATTTGCAGCAGTGTTCTCATTCTACTCCGATCGAAGTAGATCTACTCCATTTCATTTTTATTTTTAAAATCTACTCCTCTACTCCAGTAGTAGCATTTTCTACTCCTTTTTCATAATTTTCTACTTCCTTTTGCAAAAATTGCTTACATTTTTTTAATTTGATGAGAACAATTTCTTGCGCTCCAAATAAATTGTCAATATTATAAATTTCCTAATAACTATGATCAATTATATGTAGAATAAATTTAATATATTTTCCATAGTCTTTAAATTGTTGAAGTTATAATAAAATATACGTTTGTATCAACTTTTATAAATTCAATTTTGAAAACACCAAAAACTATAGAATAGACCACCCTATAAACATCAGTATTACATAAAATCCATAAAATCAGGAATGAATAAAAATTTTAAAATTAACTTTTCTATTATTTTTTTTGAAATCTTATACGATAATAGATGTTTCTACTTCCTTTGCATCATATTTACTCCTATATTTAATTGTCTACTCATTATACATCTAATATACTCCATTTCGCAATATTTTCAATTCTACTCCCTTTTATTCCTTTATACTTCCCAAAATGTTCAAATCTACTCCTTTTGCATTAGTGAAAAGTGTGAATGCTGATTTGCAGCTACATCTTCTGGTTGAATCGGATTTTCGACTGGCGCCCGGCATAGTGCGTCTACGTGACTCATCTTTGTCCTCGGTCGATGCACAACATTATAGTCATATTCGAGCAACTTAAACAACCATCGCGCGACATGGGGTATTATCGGTTTCTTTGACCAAGCAGCTACATACGGAATCGTTGGCATGCTTCTACCACTGCCAAAACTTCTAGTTCGTAGCCATGATACTTGCTTTTGGCCTCGTTGCACAAGCGACTGAAGTAAGCAATTGGATTCAATAATCCATCCTCCTCTTGCTGAAGCAGTATTGCGGCAATGCCATGCTATTAACATGTATCTGTTGATTTTTATCGATGTCATAAATTCCGAGAATTGGCACATTCGTTAAGAGTTGAATTAAACTTCGGAATGCATCATCACATTCAGGTGACCACATAAAAACCACATCTTTTCGTGTCAGACGCGTCAATGGTGCTGCAATCTGAGCGTAATTCGCAAAGAACTTTCAGAAAAATCCCGTCAAACCTAAAAAACGTAAAATTTCAGTAAGATTTGACGGAATTGGAAACTCTTGTATGGCTATTGTTTTTATTCGGCCTGTTGTTATTCCTTTTTCGTTGATTTCATGTCCCAGAAACGTGACGCTGTTTTGCATAAAATAACATTTCGACAGGCGAAGTGTCAGCCCTTCTCGCTGAATTATGCGTAAAAACTCTTCTAGATAATGAAGTACTTCCTTAAACGTATCCGACGCCACAATTACTTCGTCGACGTAGCTTACCACTTTCGTTTTTATCGGTTCTCTCAGCTGCATCATCATCTTCTGAAACGTGCTCGTGGCATTCCGAAGCCCAAATGACATTCGATTAAAATCGAAATGGCCATTATGCTTAACAAATGCAGTGAACATTTTTGAATTTTCAGTTATTTCGATTTGGTAATAACCTGACATCATGTCAAGTGTCGTGAATAACTTCTTACCAGCCAATGTCGACAATACGCCATCTACAGTTGGCATTGCCCAAGGCTACTTCTAAGTGACCGCATTTAACTCCCTGTAGTCTACACATAATCGATGTTCGCCATTGGGCTTGTTGACTAGCACAATGGGCGACGCGTATACAGAGGTGGACGGACATATGATGTCTAATTCGAGCAACTCAGCAATGACATCGTCGACAATTTTCTGTTTCGGAATCGGTATTGGATAAAGTTTCCTTGATATTGGGTTTGATGATGTTACCGAAATCTCCATTTTGCTTGACCCGCACTTACCGATCTCTCTCAATTTTTTGCCAAAACAATGTCTGTACGAATTCAACAAAGTCATTAGTTCGAGTTGTTCACCTATTGCGAGATTTGTACCGGTATTAATTAGACATCTGCACAAGTCCATTTGAAACCCACTTCAAGACATTCACTTCGTTTCAAAACATTTACTGTCGTCAACTCTATGCTTGAAAATCAAAAGAATGTCTTGCTCACAACAACAAAGAACCAAGTACTGTCAAAAAAAAACATAAGCAAAACAAAACTGAAGTGAAGAGGTCTATGATGATGTGCAATAAACATTCAAATACTGAAATGAACTGCTTATGACAACGAGTACTTAGTGCATTTTTCATTTTTTTTTTATCATTCTTACTAGAGTAAGGAATAGAGTGGGAATTTTCATTAATATTGAAATATAGAAAAAAAAAACAAAAGGTATAAGAAAATCACATAATATTTTATATTAAGTTTTTTATTTATCGAAAAACATTTTTTTCATTATTTAATTTTTTCATCATTTAATTATTTTTGTTTTTGTTTGATATATTACTTTTCGACCAAAGCGTTGTTTTGGTCGTACAAATTTTTTTTTTTTACAATTTTTTTTTTTTTAAATATTGTATTTTTTATTAACACATAAATACCAATAACAACATTACTGCCGTCGAATGAGCGTCAGATTTGTTGTTGTTTTCAATGTTCGTCTTCTCACTCGTTGCGCTCACACGCTGCACCTACTGTATTCGTTGCATGTTCAGCGACAGTGTTGTCGTTTGTTGTGTTTTTCAAAACATTGAATGTTTTGAATGGCTTGATGTTTTGACAGTGCTTGACACCAATGAAACAAATACTGAAGTGAAGTGAAGTCGCTCAAAGAGACTTCACTTTTACTGTCTATTGTCATTCGTGAAATGAATTCAAAACTGTAGAGTGCAGTAGTGCATATTTGCAGAGGAAACTTCAAAACCATTTGTGCAGATGTCTAGTATTAATCTTATCTGTATCGAGAGAAAACACTTGACTCGATCGGTTGGCGATAACGACGCGTCCTTTTAACAAAATGTCTGTCCCAATTAAGGCATCATACGCCATCACATCATCATCAACAATAAAAAGTTCACAATCGAAATTTTGTTCAACAATTATTATTTGTGTCACAATCATCTCGCGGCATTGAAACTAAGAAGAATAATAGTTAAAATAACAAATGTATCAAAGAAACGTGAAAGCACAGCTAAGAAGAATAATAGTTAAAAGAACAAATGTATCAAAGAAACGTCAAAGTGACGATGGTGCCAGTTTTGCATTACAATAGAATTCAAAAAATCTCATGACAATGGTTAATAACATTTTGTCGCTAAAAAATACGAAAAAAATTATATGAAGAGCAGGGCGAATCATCGAATACAATTCGCTTAATGCATTTTACATTTATGCAACATACCGCAAATGTTGCATACCTATAGGGGCATTTCAAGAACGCTCGATTATTAAATTAATGCAATTAAATTAAATTAATTAAAACAATTTTGTTTAATTTTTAAACAATGTTTGGATCTAATTTTAAAGTCAGTTTTTATGTTTATTGTAAAAATGTCGAAATATAATTAAACTATTTATAGGTACATAAATCTTAAATAATTAAATTTCTTAAGTTCACAATAATACGTTTACGTGCGTTTTTATAAAAATACTTACTGGACACCTGCACGACTCGTGTAAATTTGTGAATGTAAGAATATGGAGTGATTTAATTAATATAAAGATTTTTTTTTGTATTTATTTTTGCTAGTTTGGTTGAGTTTGTTAACTTTTCCAGGGTTTCTACGATATATATAGCAAATTTTAAGGAACTTGGTGCAGAGGTTTGAAGTTTAGTTTTGGTTTGGTGAATTTTGATATGGTGAGTTTAGAGTGGTCCATAAAGTATACATAGTAATAACAATTTCTAGACAAATTCGTTCAGCCATTTTGCATTGGATCTGTGTGATCGACGAAACCTATACAAATCTTAACGAAACCCGTGCAGAGGATTTATATTTAGTTTTGATGTGGTAAATTTTGATTCGGTGAGTTTTGGTGTGGTGAGTTTAGTGTGGTGAGATTAAAGTTTAGTTGAAATCGATAACATTAGAGTTGAGATATAGTGAACTGAATTTTTGGGTTTTTTGGGAGGTGCCACTCTTCTTTGTCCAATCTGATTTATTTCTGGCTGAGGATACTACATTGACCTTATATCATAGTAATTGAAATTTTCTGAAAAATTCGTTCAGCGGTTTTGTTATTAATCTGGAACATACACCAAAAATAAAAATGGGCGTAAAAGTGGGCGTGGTCAACTAAAACTATATAGGGTGTGTGCGAATTCGACTAAATTGCTGACTAAACTAAATTGTAGAAGCCATTCGATAACCGGTAATTGTTAAAGTCTGTAATAAATCGATTATCATATATCTGTTTGATGTCCTCCAATTTAGTTCCATTTAGTCTGCTCGAAAATTTGCTAAATTGAAAAGTCGAACACTGCATTACCGACCTAAATTATTTTAGTCAGCAATTTAGTCGAATTCGTACACACCCATAGTGACCTTCTCCTAGGTCTGTATATTTCAAATCTTAACGAAAATCGTGCAGAGGAATAATATTTAGTTTTGGTGTGGCGAATTTTGATTTGGTGAGTTTTAGTATCATGAGATTGGTGTAATGAGATAAAGTAAGCTTATTATCATCCAAATTTAAAGATTGGTGGAAATCGATAACATAAGGGTTGAAATATAGCATACTGAATGTTTGGGTTCTATGGGAGGTGCCACTCCCCTTTGCCCAATATGATTTATTTTTGGTTTAGGATACTGCATGGGCTTTATATCATAGTAATGCAAGTTGTCAGAAAAATACGTTCAGTGATTTTGCTATGAATCTGAATTATACAACTAAAATAAAAATTGGGGGAAAAGTGGGAGTGGTCAACGAAAATTATATAGTGACCTTCTCCTGGGTCTGTAGGATATATATTCCAAATTTTAGGGAAATCCGAGCACAGGTGTACGTTTGCATAGCGCACAAACAAACAAGCGGAAAATGAGTTTTATTAAATGCTAGCTGGACCCGTGCACGACTCGTGCAAAGATTTTGTGAATGCAAGGATATGGAGTGAATTTATTAATATAAAGAGCATTTTAGTCTAATATCTAGTTTATATAATGTTTAGGATACTCCATGCACTTTATAACATAGTAATTCAAATTGTCAGAAAAATACATTCAGTGGTTTTGCTATGAATCTGAATTATACACCAAAAATAAAAATGGGCTTAAAAGTGGGCGTGGTCAACGAAAACTATGTAGTGACCTTCTCCTGGGTCTGTAGGACATAAATTCCAAATTTTAAGAAAATCCGTGCACAGGTGTACATTTGCATGAATGATTATTGTGACATATTACCTAGTAGAATAAATATTGGTCATTTTATCAATCATTTTAACCACTTATTTATTTAAAAATAAAATATTTGCATCTTTCTAACGGACGTATGACAGAAAAACGTGAAAAAATGCGTATACCACAAACTGAGAGTTCGCGCTTGAAAAAGGAAGTATTTTAAGAATCATAAAGAAAATATTAATTATACCTATAAAAAAACTGTTAGCTATTAAAAAATGAAAATAAAAAAAATCAGCAACTTTATGAGCAAAGAAAAAAAGAATTCTGACTGCAGTGCAGTAAAATATCAAAAAAATCCAGTATTTGCTCTGGTTGTGGAATGCAGTGCTTCATCAAGTATTCAAAATTTGGTGTCAAGTGTAGAAATTAATCCAACTTCCATAAATGTACCAAGTCCCCAATCCAGCCACGTATCTAATTCATATCCAGAATCATGCGATGATACAGAAAACACCACTTTTTTAGTAGATGAAAATATTAAGTCTAAAGCAATGAAGTCTTGGGCAATCAGAAATACAGTTAATGATCTCCTTCAAACGCTTAGACAAAATGGAGTAGCCGGCTGTGCAAAAACTCTTCTTGGTACGAGTAGATAAAAATAGATATTCAATCTATTCTAAGTGGAGAGTTTTTGTAACTTGGCATCCAATCTTATTTCCAATTAAATTCTTTTGATTTCCTCCAAGATACTGCAGAAGTGCAAATAGATGTGGATTGATAGCCTCAGGTTGTTCAAAAACTCAAATAGGGTGTTGTGGCCAATCCTTGGAGAAATCGTTGGTTGCCCGAAAAATAAGCCTTTTACTATTGACTGCTTCTCAGGAACAACAAAACTGTGGAACATTAATGATTTTATGAAAGATTTTTGTGAAGATGTGGAACATTTGCAAAAAAAATGTTCAGAAAGTAGGTATGAGTCAGTTTAGCAAAAATTTAAAAATTAAATTATTTACTTGTGATTCTCCAGCACGCTAATTTGTTTCAAGTGTGCAATCACATAATGAAAAAATAGCTGTCCCAAATTAACATTCGGTAGAAAACGATTTACAGAAGATGGTGTGCTTTTCTAAAGAAATTGGTGAATTGCGAGCCGACACATCCTTCAAAATAAGAGCAAATTCTGCTCATAATAGTTTAGCGTTTAAAACCCAACAATATATTTTAGAAACAGGGAACTTCGGAATGGTTTCCCAATTCCCACTAGACCCAATGCATCTCGTGGACTTAAGTGTTATGAATAAATTGCTCCACTTATTAATAAAGATTATTATTTCAAATTTTGTTCCTTCTGAATTTGGTCGCGTAAGTAGGGATTTAAATGAAGTCAACATATGAAAGTCCACAGAATTTAGGCAATTTTTATTGTATTAATGACAATTTCTACTACCACTTTCTTTTATTACATGCAAGTATTAGACTATTATTCTGTGAAAAGTCATCTAATAATGAGACTAATGTTGCTCAACATATGTTAGAAGATTTTGTTAATTTGTTTGGCGACATTTATGGAGATCATTTAGTTAGTTTTAACGTTCATGGCTTGCTACATTTGCCAGACTGTGCTATGCAGTATGGTCCTCTAGATAGTTTTTCAGCTAATAAATTTGAGAATTATATGCAGTTTAAAAAAAATTATAAACAAACCATATCGTTTGAAAAGATATCAAAAATAGGATCCTTTAACATAGACCCTAAAAAAGAAAAAGAATATTATTATTGTTTTTGTATAATATTGGGCCATTTAAAGTAATAAGTTCTGAAAATGAGGGAATGCAAGAAGTTTTAGTTGGATACAGTTTTAAAGATACTGTTAATTTTTTCGAAGAACCGCTTTATCATATAAAGTTGATGTTAACTCGACTATGATTATAATTAATTCTTTTTTATCTGAGCTCTCGATTACCCGGGTACCCGGGTTGTTCGAGCGGTTGTTCGATTGACGTTTGTTCATTTGATCGCCTGTCCGTTCGTTTCCTTGATGGAGTTGGTCGGAAGAAGTTGGGAAAATGTGGGTGGAAAGTGATAAAAAGACCAAAAAAATTTTGATTGCAGAAATCGGAAGCAGTCATCGTGGAAAATCGAATGGTAATACTCTTGGTGGTCCATGACCTCCAAAATATGGTTCAAAAACCACTTTTTTGTCCAAAATGTTTTTATTGCCGATATGGATAGCGAACCTCATTAAAAGACTAATGGTACCCTTTGGAGTGGCCCATGACCCCCAAAAGGGGCCCAAAACCCATTTATTTATAAACAAATGTTACAAAGATGGGGTGTATCTAGAACACCCAATGATTACAGTGTGTTTTCAAAATTGATTGTATAAAAGTAGATAGGAATTACTATTTAATTGTATCTTCCACAATTTAAATCTCCGATGAATAATATTGACCGAAGTTATTAGAGTTTTGTAAATATTTTCATTTTGTATTGGAACTAAATATTTTTTAAGATTTTTTTTTTAATTAGGTTTATCTTTGAATTATTAGTTAATATATTATTTATTTTTCATTATTTGAATGAACCATAATAAGCTGAAATTATAATAATTTCAGCTTACAAGATTTGTATGTAACTCTTACCGATTTTATAGTCGAGCAAGTTTTATAGGTATTGTAATTGTTACCATAGAAATGTTATGTGAACTAACAAAAAGTGATCCACGATAAAATAGGTAAGTGTTAGATAAAAATGATGTTTACTGAATATAAAAAAATATATATCAATTAAAAATTTAAACAAAAATGCATTATGAAAAAAACTTTTTTAAAAAATATTTTTTTTTTTTTGTAATTTGATGAAAGTAATACAAAATGTCAATATTATTATTGTTTTTAATAATTCTGATCAATTTTCTGTAAAATGAATTACTTTTTATTTCGGTTTCAGTTCCGGTTCTATAAAAAATAAAATAACGATTCCAGTTACAGTTTCGGTTCCACAAATAAGCCAAAAAACGCAATAAAAATATAAATATTTTTTTTTATTTTTACGTAAAAACATAATAAAATTTATACATATCTATCTATGTATATAAAAATTAATTGCCGTGCAGTAGTCTCGTAAAAACATGAGAACAGATCGACTAATTTGAATGATTTTTTTTTTGTTTTCTTCGTCTCAATACTGGGAATTCGGAAAACTCCCAAGGAAAAACCGGAAAATCGGAAAAATCGAAATTTGTGTTTTGTATGAGAATGCATTAAGTGCACCACCAATGGGAATTGTATTTTAATAATTAGGATTCGTTTATATAGCCTCTACGGATAAATTGGACAAAGGGGAGTGGCACGTCCCATACAACCAAACTTTTTTAAATGAGGAGATTTTAATAATGTGACGCTATACGTTTTTTCCTTTGTTTTTCACATTTCGGAGATGTAAGTAAGGGCATTTAAGTTTGTAGCATTATAAATATGAAAAACTGCATATTTTTGCAAAAGTTGTTATTCCAAAACTCCACCATATCTTTCTGATAAGCTACGTCTTAACGTTTCAAATAGAAGCCTCAATTTAATTTTGCCAAACTTTGACTATCTACAATCGCAAAGACTATTTTTCATTAAGCAATTCGACTCTGGAATTCATTACCACTTAATATTTAAAATATAAAATATATAGATTTAGGTTATAATACCTAATAATACTAATACATTATTCAGACCAATAATCCATTAACATCTAAATCTACTATTTATTATAAATTAGATGGACTAATTTCTCTTTAAATATGTAAAATTATAATACAATTTTGCATTATTCTTAATTTTTAATTATATAATTTTTGCTTTTTTATAAACTGACATTTTGATTATCTACGTAATTTTAATTTTATTGAACTGTAGAATAATCACTTCTTATTGTACTAATATATAAATCAAATCATGAATTATATACAAAAACTTCGCACCGGTGAAGCTGTGCACATGTCCAACTAGTATATATACAAGGAAATAAAACTATATTAAAAGGAAGAAAAATGTCTTCAAAAAAAATACATATGTATTTGATATACGTTTTTACTTCATTGATGTAGTTATTTTGTATGCAATTAACTACATAATTTTACTGCATTTATATACAATTTTTTGTATTGAAAATAACTACATTTTTTTTGAATATGTCCGAAATATGAAGATGTATTACTACATCTTCATTTATTTTAACTACATTCCGTATTTATTTAACACCAACATGTATGGTATGATGATACAACACAATTTTAAGTTATTAGCTATAAATCATCTTTCCCGATGGTGTCGTTTCAAAGATTTGGACATATCTGAAATGTTTAAAATAATATATATTAAATATTGACATTTTATCTTTAACATCACCAAAATGAGTATAGGGGTGTTGTCAGACGTACGTAGAATCATGGACAGGCGACACTTTAGAAATTAGACAAACTTAGTAACCTTTAACGAAGGAATTTGTGTGACAGAATTTGTAGAATATTAGGAAATAGTTTCAAAAGTCAGCAATTAAGCTCGAACGGGCGACAATTTACTTATTATATTAACACCCCTGACCATTTATTTCCGGTAACAACGATATTGGCTACAATTTGTTTCAAAATCGGTTAAATAACGTGTGACTACAATTTTTAATTTATGTATCAAACGAAACGTTGAGTACGTTTGTTTTGAGAGTTTTTTTATATAAATCATACGCGAAGGTAAAAAAAATAAATTTTTGTATATCGAAAAAAATAGTTGGCAAAACAAAATTATTGAAGAAACGTTCGAATCAAAGAGCGAAACGAAAAAACCTTTTGAATACGTTACACCAATTTTAGACGAAGGGGACTGAAAACGAGACGATCATAAAAAGATACATGATAAGGTGCAAAATAAACTTTTATAGAAAATAATTTGTGTTTGTATTCCAACGTCGCACAGTCTAAAAGCTCGCATTGGAGGTAACTCGAAAAAAATAGTTGGCAAAACAAAATTATTGAAGAAACGTTCGAATCAAAGAGCGAAACGAAAAAACCTTTTGAATACGTTACACCAATTTTAGACGAAGGGGACTGAAAACGAGACGATCATAAAAAGATACATGATAAGGTGCAAAATAAACTTTTATAGAAAATAATTTGTGTTTGTATTCCAACGTCGCACAGTCTAAAAGCTCGCATTGGAGGTAACTAACGTTTTTGGAATTTAAACTTTTTTCTTTGTTTTTCGTAATTCGGACACATCAATAATGTAGAAAATCATCTTTGCAAGTCATTTGACCCAAGGACATACGGTCGACGGTCATCTAAAGTGAGCTTACTTTTATAGAATATTTCTTTACCAAAAAAATGTAATTGTCAATGCTGTATACAAATCGCTGTAGAATCGCCATTTTTTATTGGAATATAATAATTTTTAGTAGTTATATTAAGAACATTAATGCAAACAATTTAAGTTAAAAAATGTATTTTAGTTCAATTTATTGAGGTAGATATGGGTAGTTAAACTTATCTTTTTATTTTTAACTTTTTTTTGTTTAAGTTGTGTATTTTCAATGGAATAGAACTTGTTGGGATCATCTCGGATCAACCAAATACTTATTGTCTGATTAGTAGGATCCTTTACCTACATGTCAGTACTAAATTTATCAGCAACTATTTGTAACTAATTAAGATATTTCGATTTTAAAAAATCTCCACAATTAGTATATATATGAAAAACAAAAATTATATTAACAAAAAAATGTTCTTATATGCTACTTGTATTTGGAAAAATTGGTCAGCCATTTTTCCGTATGACTTTTAAACACATTAAAACCTTATTTAAGACGATTTGTCTAATATTTTTAAAAGAAAACGCCAAAAAAGTGTTAAATGGGTTGATAATGGGTTAACGTAATCTATAACAAGTGTAAAATAATTGATTACAAGTCTTTAAGTTTTTAAGCCTCAATTTTCAACATGATGATACACGTATATTTTTATTTTTGACTGGCTTTCAGAATCCATTGTCATAACATTGATATTTTAGTTTGTCAAAATTTCAATTATGTTGTCCAAAAAATGTAGAAAGTATCGTTTAAAACAGGCGATGCGAGCGATTTTGCAATGTTTTTCCCAATGTGCGTCGTGGGTCCCATTCCTACATGTATATTTTAAACTAACAAAAAAATATTGATATAAAAAAGCATATATATAATATATACATATATATATATATGTCTATAGATATATATATATATATATATATATATATATATATATATATATATATATATACATATATATATATATATATATATATATATATATATATCTATATATATATATATATATATATATATATATATATATATATATATATATATATATATATGGACTGGGGCTAACAACATATTTTCATAGAAACATTTTTCTATACCGCGCTACCTCTCGTCAGTAAATGACAAACCTACGAGAGTAAAACCATTGCCTATGAAAAGCTCTCACCCGCCGTTCGGATTCGGCAATAAACTGTAGGTCCCACCACTTTGAGTACAAATATAACACGCACAGCTTAAAATGGTGAGAGAGTTCGGCCGAAGTTCTATACAGGACTGTAGCGCCAAACTATTATTATATTTATATATATATATATATATATATATATATATATATATATATATATATATATATATATATATTTATTATATATATGATATATTATATATATATAAATATATATATATATATATATATATATATATATATATATATATATATATATCAATATATATATATATATATATATATATATATATATATATATAGATATATATATATATATATATATATATATATATATATATATATATATATATATATATATATATAACTATATATATATACATATATATATATATATATATATATATATATATATTATTACGAAAATTCAGACGGAAAACTGTTCTACGAATTCGTATCGCTGGATTGTGTACAACATAAAAACACTCTTATGTTTGGTTTAAATTATAACAATTAACTTTATTAATTCACTTTAATAAACAACTTTACTAATAACAAATTCTAACAACTGCTGCATGTCCACAATTTAACTTGACAATTATCACACGAGATGCCCTGTACCTCTGATGCGTCTCCCTTATTTACTGCTTGGATCAGTTCGACACGTTTCGACAAGCTTCGACTTGTTTCGAGAACCTTCTACTCGTTTCGTGAATGACGCATGCTATTGGCATCTCATTCGCACTCATGTGTTTTAATGTGCTGATCTTCCATCTCTTTCTCGCACATTGCTCAGTACGCTTAATGATCTTCCGTCTCTTTCTAACACATTGCTTAGTGCGCTGAATTGTCTTGCGTCTCACTTATTATTTGTGAATCCAATAGGCGACTGACTTCTGATATCCGACCCAATAGAAACGTTTTCTGACTTCTTCAACCGTTTTATTAATGCTCAAGTGACATCCATTGGTTCCACAATGGCATTTCAGTACTATGGCTTTTATTTTTGACTTGGGAACAACAATCAAATTTCGTGCAGATCTGCCATTTTCACTTTCCCACACACGGTACAAACAACCATTTTGTAGCTTCAGGCTTTGCCACTGCGCCCAGTAAGCCCTGCTTATTGGACTGTTGGATGCTAACTCTATCCATAATGGTTTCCTTTGTTGTTCCTTGAACTTCCGAATTTTTGCGATGTCGGGGTTAATCTTTTGATCATTTCGTATTTGCTCTAGACTCCATTGATCGTCTGGCACGACACCCAATGAACGAATGTGAATTATGTTCGTTTTTTCATCTTCTCTCCGGCATTCTCCGGATTCCATTGTACACACTCGTGCCGACACAGTGCCTGAATTTCCAAGATGGCAATTGGTGTTATTCGTACTATCCTCAGATCTCTTTTCTGGTCTGTATCTCTTTGGTGGTTGCACAATTACATATTTACGTTTTTCACGACAGTCGCGTGCCATATGCCTATATTATCCGCAATTGTAGCATTTACCTTTCAATTGTGTGTTTCCGTTGGCAACATAATGTTCGGATTTAACGCTGGCTTTGGACGGTCTTCTTACTCCTTGACATAAATTTTCTCTCTCCTCATCTTGTACACGTGTTTCCGTTGCTGGTCGGCACAATGTAGACGCTATCTCCTGCGTAAGCGCTGTGGTGACCGTTTCCATAAATGTCACCTTTGGGTTAGTCATTGTTGCCCGTTTTGTCTCAGGATCCCGTATGCCATAAACGAATGCATTTATCTTGCACATTTCCAAGAAATCACAGGCTGAATCGGAATACGCCAAATGTGCAAGTCTCTCAACATCCGCAGCATATTCCTGCAACGATTCGCAATTATTTTGCCTTCGGAACTTCAGCTGTATTCTGTAAATAGGTGCCATGTGGTCACTGCCGTATTTTCGTTGCAATGCACCCATGACCGCTGAATAACTGTTTATGTCACTTTTTGGAACTGTCAGCAAAACTTCGGCTGCTCCTCCTTTCAGTGCCACAATAAGCGCTGCTACCAAGTCTTCGTTGTTCCATCGATTACTTACAGCCGTTGTCTCAAATTGGAGCTTGAAAATGTTGAATGCTGTGGTTCCATCGTAAATCGGCGATTTCAGCTTCGAACCACTAAGAACATGCTGTGTAGGTCCACTTAGCTGTAACGCGTGCAAATATTTTTTTATTTCCTGGATTTCTTTGTCTATACCGTTTTCTAATCTTTGAATTTTTTCATCAATGTTCACTTCCATGTCATTTACATGCGTTTCAAGCTCCGTCACTTTGCTATGGAGTGTATTAGAAACTTCCAGAAGCTGCTTCGAGTGTTCCTGCATCTGTTCCTCCACTTTTACTTGATGTTGGTTGGAATTTTCTTGAAGTTTCTCCATTTTAGTTTGAAGCTGATTTGAATTTTCTAGAAGTTCTGTTTTAAGTTGATTTGAATTTTCTTGAAGTTTCTGTTCCATTTTGTTGGAATTTTCTTGGAGCTGTTGTTGTATTGCTCCGAGCAACTGGCTCATATCAAAACTTTGGGACTGTACTTTTTGCTCCATGTCCACACATTTCGATGACGCTGTTGCAGCTTCCACTTCAAACTCGTGCTCTGCGAGGTCAATGCCTTGGTTCTCTAATTCTTCCATTAGACGCTTTTGTAGCTCTACTTTCGTACCTACAGTTGGACGATTATGAATCGCCAGCTCCTTCTTTAGCTGGTCGACTTTAAGTTGTTCGAATTTAACCATTTTGTATCACAATCCCACTTCTGACACCAATGTTACGAAAATTCAGTCTACGGAAAACTGTTCTACGAGTTCGTATCGCTGGATTGTGTACAAAATAAAAACACTCTTATGTTTGGTTTAAATTATAACAATTAACTTTATTAATTCACTTTAATAAACAACTTTACTAATAACAAATTCTAACAACTGCTGCATGTCCACAATTTAACTTGGCAATTATCACACGAGATGCCCTCGACCACTTTACAATCACTACTGAAGTGCTGTACCTCTGATGCGTCTCCCTTATATACTGCTTGCATCAGTTCGACACGTTTCGACAAGCTTCGACTTGTTTCGAGAACCTTCTACTCGTTTCGTGAATGACGCATGCTATTGGCATCTCATTCGCACTCATGTGTTTTAATGTGCTGATCTTCCATCTCTTTCTCGCACATTGCTCAGTACGCTGAATTATCTTCCGTCTCTTTCTAACACATTGCTTAGTGCGCTGAATTGTCTTGCGTCTCATTTATTATTGTTGAATGCACCGTGGGGCAAATTACCTCTTTTCGTAACAATATATATGCATTACATGGGAATTGACCATTTATAAAGTCGCATGGTTTCATAGTCGTATTTAAGTTTCCTCGCGGGGACACGATCTTAAACGTTAGTAAAACGTTAACATTAATTATAAAATACATCTTTTGAGAAGTAATTTGGCAACCCTTTCGCCTTGTTACAGTGTTCTTTAATCTGCTCTCAAAGTTTTAGGGTTTTATAGTGTTTATCGCGCTTTATAATTAAAAAAATTTAACAATTCTTCGTACTAAAGCAGTGCTTCAGTGTTTTTAATAAAAAATTTAGTGAAAAACATTATCTATTTTTTACAAACTGCAATTTTATGTAGTTTATAGACATATACAATAACAATTCTGTGCAATATTTTTTGACAATATTTATACAAAGACTTTCTGAAAATTTTAATTTTCTGTTGTTTACTATTCTTTTGACATGTTACCTTCATAAAACGACTGCATAGTTAAAGAACTATTTCTGTGCTTCTTAAACTGTTATCTTTATATAAATTTATTTAAACCATTGCATACTTTTTGGGTCATCTAGATTTAATAACTTTTTATAAAATTGTTTGCTCTATTCTAAATTGCAATGAACAAAGTGAGACTTTGCAATTTTTTATTTGCTGGTTATGCGACAACTTTGCTCATGCCAAGTTCGCAGGGTTACCTGGTCGCGTAATTGACATTTTAAACGATAACAAAGGCTTACGTTGGTCATGTAGTAAATGTAGACCGGCAGACATCGATTTGTATAAAATTTTAAAGCAAACTAGGAAAGGATTTAGTGAAATTAGCAAGGAACTGTCTTCTCTAACGGCTAAATTCCAGCATTATGAATCACTTTTCAATGATTTTAAATGCATGGATGAACCGTCATCCTCTCCGAAAAGGAAGAGGACATTGAGAAATAAACAAAAACAAAAGCTCCCTGCTACTGAATTATTGCCAGAAATTTCTAACCAAATAGAAATTGAAATAACTCCCTCCAGACCAGTTAATACTTTCCCTGGCGCTGTAGATTTGCCTGATAATCGTGATACAATTGCTAACCCGACTACTAGTCAAACTTAGCAACTGACCATGGCACTAATTTAGAAACCATGCGGAAGGAATTAGTTGTAGCTCCTCCAAAAAAATCAATATTTGCATCTCGGTTTGCACCTGATACCACAGTTGATGATATAAAATATCACATTTTTACACGTATTGGCTCCACGTTAAATATGTCTGATATTTTTGTATTCAAATATAACTTTAGTTAACAAAGTTATATACAAACAGTTTCGGCTCTTCCTGCGACATTATAGTTTTAACTGAAACTTGGCTTCGCGGAAATGTCTTAAATACAGAAATTCTTTGCAATGACTTCCACATTTTTAGGAAAGACCGACATTATAAGATGGGTGGTGGAGTTTTAATTGCTACCCGTTCTTCCTTAATGACAGAACTAATCGATGTTCCTGATACAGATAACTTAGAATTTGTTTGTGTTTTAGTAAAATTTTCATAACATTTTCATTACTTGTTCTTACATACCTCCATGCTCTGATTCTGAAATATATGCCAACCACGCTAAACCAATTGAAACCATTCAGGATAAACTTAAGCCAGACGACTCCCTAATTATATTAGGTGACTTTAATTTACCTTATGTTATTTGGAATATCGCTGATGACCTTCCTTATTTAATTCCTTCTTTCAGCACAAACTGAATTAATATATTTTTGGGCAACCTTATGAAACTATCACTTTACCAAATTAACAATATTTTAAATAAATATGAAAAAATGCTTGATCTTACATTTGTGGATAGTATATTTCTTGCACCCATAAATCGTACCCTTCCTTTGTCCTTGCCTGGGGATCCCTATCATCCGACAATAGAACATATATTCAAATACGCAACATTTCAAATAGTTCTACTAATAACGAGATTGTCCCTAAAGAAAATAATTATTGCTTTAAAAGAGCTAATTATACAACTCTTAACACATCTCTTTCCAAAATTGACTGGTCGCTGGTAATTACGGAGCTTGACTTTGTGAGTTCTATTAAAAAATTAATTACACTCAGAGGAAAAACACATTTTAAAATCAAGCACAGTCATAGTTGTTTTTAAAATTTTCAACGTTCGATCATACAACCATGTTTTAAAAAAGCAAAATTTTAATACTATGTTTAAATACATCGAATCAAAAATTACAACTTTAAATTAAAAATGCATTTCCAATTTTAAGTTGTAGCAATCTAATATCAAGATTGCACCAACTTTGATTTAAGATTATATCAACTCCAAAAAAAAAAATTAAAAATGCAACGCGTTCTCATTTCAATCTTAAATCAACGTTGTTCGTTGGTGAATTAAAAAATATCAACCTTACTCGACTTTCATGACGGCTTTTGCTTGATTTAAGGTTGTTATTGCTTGATTTTACAATGTTTTTCCCTGAGTGCACCTGTTTACTTGATTGTTTTAAAGTAAATATTCCCAAAATAAAAAAAATTCGTAACAATGCACCTATTTGGTCAACACGCGAGTTGAAATCTGTAAAAAATCAGGAAAAACCCGTATTTTAAAAAATACAAGACATGAGTAGAAAATGTATCAACGATTACATTTTCTACTCACAGACTCGATATAATTACCAATATCTAAACAAACTTTGCTACAATAATTATATTATAAAATTAAAAGATAATTTAAAAACCAATCCCAAACAATTTTATAACTTTATCAGCATGAAACGAAAGTCTTCTGTGTATCCTTGTCAAATGGCATGGAACGACAAAGTATCCAAAACCGACATGGACATTTCTGATATGTTTGCTAACTTCTTTCAAACTACTTATTCCCCAGAAAATCACAAACATGATGATCCTTTCACATTAAATAGAAGCAATTATATAAAAATGCCGACTATTAAATCCAACACAGTTTTAAGGTACCTCAAAACAATTTCAATATCATATTCATCAGGTCCTGACTTCATACCTAGTTGTGTATTAATGCGGTGTGCGGATATTTTACATAAACCATTAACAACATTATTTACTTTGTCCCTTAAGACAGGTATATTTCCGGATATTTGGAAGGAATCATTTATTATTCCCCTGTTTATAAGTGGTAGTAGATCTAACGTTGTAAATTACAGAGGTATTTCAAAACTAAGTGCTATTCCTAAATTATTTGAAAAAATTTTAACCGATCAGCTCACACATAGTTTGCATTCAATTGTTTCACCGTATCAGCATGTATTCTTGAAAGGTAGATCAACATGTATCAATCTGTTAGAGTTCACAACTACAGTCATAAATGGTTTTAATTGTGGATTACAAACAGATGTAGTATACACAGATTTTAGCAAAGCTTTCGATAGTGTTAATCACGAATTACTTTTAATAAAATTAGATCTATTGGAATTTCCAAAATGTCTTCTCAACTGGATAAAATCTTATCTGACATCCAGAAAACATAGAGTGTTATTTAAGGAAGCTACATCAAGGTATATTTCGGTTTCGTCAGGTGTTCTTTATAAATGACCTACCGTCAGTTATAAAACACTGTAGAATTTGAATGTACGCAGATGATGTCAAATTATTCTATTCATTTAACGATGCAGTACAGCAATCACGCATTCAAGAAAATCTAAATAGGTTAGAAGATTGGTGTTCTTATAACCACCTTAACCTTAATCTCAAGAAATGTAAGCAAATGACCTACTCTCGTAGATGCCTTATTTATATAAGTTATAGCATTTCTGGAATTAATTTAGATACAGTTTCAACCTTTGACGACTTAAGAGTACCAATGGACCCTAAGCTTCGTTTTCATCTACACATTAATAAAATGACAAATAAAGCTAAAGGTGTTTTAGGATTTATGAAACGCTGGTCTAAGGAGTTTGACGATCCATATACGACGAAATTGCTTTATACTTCACTTGTACGTCCCATTTTGGAATATGCATCCATTGTTTGGAACCCACACTATAAATACATAATGACACTATTGAATCAATTGAATAACAATGTTTATTATTTTCACTTCGAAACCTCAATTGGAATCCGGATATACACCTACAACCTTATGAAAATCGACTAAAATTACTTAATCTTCCAACTCTTAAAAGCAGACGAACAATGCTTGGTGTCATATTTGTATTTAAATTAGTTAATGGTGGCATAGAATCAAGTTATTTACTTCAAAATATATCCCTAAATTGTCCTACAAGGCAAACCAGACATTATATTCCGATAAAATTGGGCATATGTAGTTCTAACTACTCTTTAAATGAACCGTTCCGTCGGATATGCATTGAGTTTAATAAATTATATTTTCTTTTCTATATCTCTGACTCGATTGACGTAGTAAAAAATAATTTCGTTCAACACCTAAATACTTAATTAGACTTTGTATACTTTAATGAGATTTTTTTTTTTAGTTAAGAGGGCGTAGGTAAGAGGGCGTTGGATTCGTTCGTTAAAAAAAAAAAAAAAAAGTGAATAAAATATTTGTCAAAAATACAAAACATATTTTGTATGACAATACATATTGATTGTCATACAAAAATAAAGAAAATGTGCAAAGCTTAACATTTTTAAAATGCCTTTGTTCACATGTGTAACTTAATTAATATTTGTTTTTGTTTCCAAATTCATTATCCAAATTGATTTAATTATTATTTTTTATAAATTAATTTCTGATCTAATTAATTTAGTAATGGTTCCAGTTCCAGTTCTGGTTTTCTGTTCCAGTTCCGATTCTATAAAAAATAAAATAACGATTCCAGTTCCAGTTCCGCTTCCATAAAAAATTAAAAAAACGGTTCCAGTTCCAGTTCCGGTTCTATAAAAATGAAACGTTTCCGGTCCGGTTCCACCCGAGCCCTGGTTCAAATCCCCAGGAGCATTAGAAAAATTATTTAATTAAAATAAAGCCTAAAAATGTATATGTCTGTACATAATAATTTTTTTAATAGCACACGCTCAGATCAAGAAAGGTTTAAACAATACTTAGTTTTTTTTTTAAACAATACAATACAAGCAGTTTATTTTTTAATTTATTTTGTTTTAAACAATTATTTTTAAACATTTTTTACATAGTTCAAAAATATTTTTGTTTGTAAATTTATTATTATATTTTTAACCAAAAATACATTTAAAAAAAATGTGTATATCTCTCTTATAACGTAAAACGAAACAAAAATATATTCCTCAAAAAATTCCAAAAATTTGAAAAGAAAAAAAAAATTTTTCTTACAAAATGTTCATTGTACAACATTTTTATACATCACTTCTGAACCCGTTAAAATACTGTTACACCGTACGAAAAAACTCAACTTTTGGTTGCACACAAGTGAAATGCATTTTCTTAAAGTTCGTTAAAAAAATAATATAATCGTGTTTCCCAGTTTTTCTGGATCAATTCGTTAAAGGGGTTTATTTGCATTTGAAATACAAGTGCTTATCCAATTTTTGGTCGAACATTTGAAAAAAGGTGGATGTAATTCATGGCTAAGACATCATTGAGTATACATTACCAGCTTTTATTTCATTATAAATATATTTGAATTGATTTTTATAATATCTCATAGTAACATTTCAAAAGGGAATAAAACCTTTAAATGAATTGATATTGGAAAAACGCTTTTATAAAGAGATCTCAGCTTCAAAATGAAGAGTGTACACGAAATTATTTATACATTTTCTTTTAATTTTAACTTAAAAAGTTAACACGGTAAAAAAATATCACAAATGAAGAACAATACTCCATAGTTTTAATAATTATTAAAGAATTATATTTCTGAATGAATTTCCATATTTTAGTCCTCCAGCCCACCGTTGGAGACCATTTCTTCCAACATTTTTGATAACACTAATCCAACTTACTTACTTACTTAAATGGCCCTTACAACCGTGGATCGGTTTTGGCCGCTGAGATGAAGCCGCGCCAGTCGGATCTGCTTTGCGCGCGCTGACGCCAGTTAGAAATACCAAGCGTTGCCAGGTTGTCCTCAACTTGGTCTTTCCAACGCAGATTTGGACGCCCTCTTCTACGCTGTCCACCTTCGAGTTTCGATTCAAGCACCTTCTTGGCTGGAGTGTTTTCATCCATTCGTTCGACATGACCTAGCCAGCGAAGCCGCTGGATCTTGATGCGCTTGACTATGTCAATGTCGTCGAATAACTCATACAGCTCGTGGTTCATCCTGATTCGATACTCGTTAGCAAAGCAGATAGGGCCAAAGATTTTACGGAGAATCTTTCTCTCGAACGCTCCCAGTACTCTCTCATCGGTGGTGGCCAGCGTCCATGTTTCTGCACCATAAAGTAGGACGGGCATGATGAGTGACTTGTAGAGCGTTATTTTTGTCCGGCGAGAGAGGGCTCTGCTTCTCAATTGCCTACTGAGCCCAAAGTAGCACCTGTTGGCAAGAGTTATTCTCCGTTTGATCTCCAGGCTGACGTCGTTGTTGCTGTTTACGCTGGATCCCAGATAGACGAAATCCTTCACAATGTCGAACTTGTGGGTGTCAAAATCAGCTTTTTGTCCAAGACGCAAGGACTCTTTTTTGCTTGTTGACACAAGGAACTTCGTCTTGTCCTCATTCACCGCTAGACCCATTCGACGCGACTCTTTCTCCAGTCTGGAGAATGCTGCGCTGACTGCTCGTGTGCTCCTGCCAATGATATCAATATCGTCGGCATATGCGAGCAGCATGACACTTTTGTTGAGGATAGTGCCGCTTTGACGGAGTTCGGCAGCTCGAACTATTTTCTCCATCAATAAGTTAAAAAAGTCGCACGATAGGGAGTCACCCTGTCTGAAACCTCGTTCGGTATGAAATGGCTCGGAGAGGTCTTTTCCTATTCTCACTGAGCAACGTGTTTTGCTCAGGGTCATCCTGCAAATCCAACTTACGCTTATTTTATTTCAGTTAAACAAAATTTCAATATTTTTTGATCACAATATGTTAATGTTATATTGCTTTGATCACAATATCCGCATTTGAATTTGTAAAAATAATTTCGTTTACACCCTTTTATTGCCGCAAACATTCAAAGATAATTTAATGTCAAGTTTAAAATTAAAATCTTCATTAATAATAAAATGTCAAAAAGCTGATTTTAATTTTAAAGTGCTTTTTGAGATACAACCTTTCGAAATAAACGTTGTTTAAAAATGACCACTCTAAAATCAAAATATTGGCAATTTTATGAGACTTTAGTGATTTCTTTTGCTTCACTATTGTTTAAGTTATGTTTCATTGATTAACACAACTTTTGCGATATTTATACATATTTTTTCAAATTTAAATCACCAAATCCTTTCACCATACTTCAAAATTTCATCAAATAGTAAAATAGCGCTGCTAACATTTGAATTTGTTTGTTTTCATATTTCAAAAACACCCTTATTTATTAAAAAAAAATGTTTTTTTACCAATAAAAAAATAGAAATATATATTAACAACTAAATTTGTATATATAATTTAAATTTTAAAGTTGAATGAATAAATTTTCATAAAAAAAAAAACAAAAATGTTTGACTGCGGCGCTTTTCTGTTACTTTACCAATATTATAAAAATATTTGAATGAAATGTGAGTACAAATTTCAAATGAAATAGATTGGTTTTATTTAATATTATTTTAAATTATATAACTTTCAAATACTTTTCAAGCCTTTTTCAATTTATTGCTAGTTCTTGTATATGTTCAATTGCCAAAAAAGTTATAGGTATTTTCCATATTGGAATATTATTTTTATTACGATTAAACCAATTTACTCTGACCCTAACAAGGCAATGTTATGTGAAACAAGGCTATGAAAAATGGCCAACCGGAACCTAATGTCTCTTCAAAAGTTCCTGAAGGAAACGCCGTTATGAGAAGATCGTACAACCGATCGTAAGCCTCGTCAGATACCGATTTTCTGAAATAATGACATGAAATGTACATGAGTATGGCCAAACAGAAACCTACTTCTCCTATCCCCTGTATTTTATGAATTATTTGGAGCACATACCAGGATATCATCGACATTTACTAAAGCATATGTGATCCCGTCTACCGTTTTCCTTTTGTAAAGACATGTGTCTGCTATGCACTGCTTTCAGACTTGGCGTTCTAACAAGAATGCTGATACTGAAAGACTTCGTATACAGGCTAGGAATCGCTGTAATGCCGTGATCTCGCGCGAAAAGTTTCTTCACGAACAAAACGCGCGCAAAAAGGTCCTACTCTATCACAGGGGTAGTAAAAATTTCTGGTCATTTGTAAAAAGGGTGAAGAATCAGACGACATCGTCTACTCCAACTCTTAGTATGAATGGCCAGACCTTCACTGACCCGGTTGATAAAGCTAATCTCTTGGCAGAATTATTTGCAAGTAATTCAACGCTCCCAGATAGTAATCAACCACTGCCTGTCGTCGATTTTGTTTCTTCTGCAATGCCGGAGATACATTTTCGAACTCGGGCAGTTAAAAAGGTTTTAGAAAACCTCAACATTAACAAAGCCTCTGGGCCAGATGGCATATCTGCCCATGTGTTGAAGAAGTGCGCGTCAACGCTGGCTTGTCCGTTGCCCAACCTTTTCAACATCTCCTACACGACAGGAGTTTTTCCATCTTGTTGGAAGGTTGCCAATGTCCAGCCAGTTCCGAAAAAGGGCGAGGCCACGAACCCTGCCAATTACCGACCCATTGCAATATGCTCTGCACTCTCCAAGGTAATGGAGAGCGTAATTAACTTCCACTTTGTGAACTATCTTGAGCACAACGAATTGCTCAGAGACCGGCAATACGGTTTCCGTAGGACCAGATCCACAGGTGACTTGATGGCGGTCCTCTCCGAAAAGTGGAATAATTGTGTTCACCTTTTCGGGGAGAGCAAGGCTGTTGCTCTTGATATCTCCAAGGCTTTTGATCGAGTGTGGCCCATAATTGCATATGGTGTTGGTGAATCTTTTACTCGATGGATATCGAGTTTTCTCCAGGGTCGTTCAATACGAGTTGCGATGGATGGTGTTCTTTCGGAACAACATTTCATCAATTCTGGAGTTCCGCAGGGTTCCGTCCTATCCCCGTCCCTATTTCTGGTATTTATCAATGACCTTCTGTCATTGAGCCAGAACCCAATCCATTCCTTTGCAGATGATAGCAACATTTGTCATTCATACTCGTTCAAAAAGCGCCCAACCTCTTTGGAGATTGAGAGTAAAAGACGCACTATGAATGACACACTCAATAATGACCTTAAAACAATCTCCGAGTGGGGTCTTGCAAATAGAGTTGACTTTAATGCACGCAAGACCCAATGTTGTCTGTTATCTCATAAAAGAATGGATTCAACCCTACCTCCCCTTAATATGGGTGCTGTGGATATTGCAGAGTCAGCTGCTCTTGACGTTCTGGGCATATCAATTCAATGTGATCTCCGTTGGAATGATCACATATTTGACGTGTCGAAAGAGGCGGCCAAGTGCCTCGGTTTTTTAAAACGGTGTAAGACATACTTCACTCCTGCTGACTTGCGCACTGTCTACACCACCTATATTCGGCCTAAGATGGAATACAATTCGCACATATGGGCAGGGGCTTCAAAATCTTCTTTGGAGTTCCTGGATCGAATCCAACAGCGTGCAATATATTTAATAGGGGATGAAAATATTTCATCCTCTATTGGTTCTCTTGAGCACCGAAGGACCGTAGGGTGTGTAAGCCTGTTTGACGATCCATATACGACGAAATTGCTTTATACCTCACTTGTACGTCCCATTTTGGAATATGCATCCATTGTTTGGAACCCACACTATAATATACATAATGACACTATTGAATCAATTGAATAACAATGTTTATTATTTTACTTCGAAACCTCAATTGGAATCCGGATATACACCTACCACCTTATGAAAATCGACTAAAATTACTTAATCTTCCAACTCTTAAAAGCAGACGAACAATGCTTGGTGTCATATTTGTATTTAAATTAGTTAATGGTGGCATAGAATCAAGTTATTTACTTCAAAATATATCCCTAAATTGTCCTACAATTGTCCGATAAAATTGGGCATATGTAGCTCTAACTACTCTTTAAATGAACCGTTCCGTCGGATATGCATTGAGTTTAATAAATTATATTTTCTTTTCTATATCTCTGATTCGATTGACGTAGTAAAAAATAATTTCGTTCAACACCTAAATACTTAATTAGACTTTGTATACTTTAATGAGATTTTTTTTTTAGTTAAGAGGGCGTGGGTAAGAGGGCGTTGGATTCGTTCGATAAAAAAAAAATAAATAAATAAAATATTTGTCAAAAATACAAAACATATTTTGTATGACAATACATATTGATTGTCATACAAAAATAAAGAAAATGTGCAAAGCTTAACATTTTTAAAATGCCTTTGTCCACATGTGTAACTTAATTAATATTTGTTTTTGTTTCCAAATTCATTATCCAAATTGATTTAATTATTATTTTTTGATAAATTAATTTCTGATCTAATTAATTTAGTAATGGTTCCAGTTCCAGTTCTGGTTTTCTGTTCCAGTTCCGATTCTATAAAAAATAAAATAACGATTCCAGTTCCAGTTCCGCTTCCATAAAAAATTAAAAAAACGATTCCAGTTCCAGTTCCGGTTCTATAAAAATGAAACGTTTCCGGTCCGGTTCCACCCGAGCCCTGGTTCAAATCCCCAGGAGCATTAGAAAAATTATTTAATTAAAATAAAGCCTAAAAATGTATATGTCTGTACATAATAATTTTTTTAATAGCACACGCTCAGATCAAGAAGGGTTTAAACAATACTTAGCTTTTTTTTTTTAAACAATACAATACAAGCAGTTTATTTTTTAATTTATTTTGTTTTAAACAATTATTTTTAAACATTTTTTACATAGTTCAAAAATATTTTTGTTTGTAAATTTATTATTATATTTTTAACCAAAAATACATTTAAAAAAAATGTGTATATCTCTCTTATAATGTAAAACGAAACAAAAATATATTCCTCAAAAAATTCCAAAAATTTGAAAAGAAAAAAAACATTTTTTCTTACAAAATGTTCATTGTACAACATTTTTATACATCACTTCTGAACCCGTTAAAATACTGTTACACCGTACGAAAAAACTCAACTTTTGGTTGCACACATGTGAAATGCATTTTCTTAAAGTTCGTTAAAAAAATTATATAATCGTGTTTCCCAGTTTTTCTGGATCAATTCGTTAAAGGGGTTTATTTGCATTTGAAATACAAGTGCTTATCCAATTTTTGGTCGGATCATTTGAAAAAAGGTGGATGTAATTCATGGCTAAGACATCATTGAGTATAAATTACCAGCTTTTATTTCATTATAAATATATTTGAATTGATTTTTATAATATCTCATAGTAACATTTCAAAAGGGAATAAAACCTTTAAATGAATTGATATTGGAAAAACGCTTTTATAAAGAGATCTCAGCTTCAAAATGAAGAGTGTACACGAAATTATTTATACATTTTCTTTTAATTTTAACTTAAAAAGTTAACACGGTAAAAAAATATCTCAAATGAAGAACAATACTCCATAGTTTTAATAATTATTAAAGAATTATATTTCTGAATGAATTTCCATATTTTAGTCCTCCAGCCCACCGTTGGAGACCATTTCTTCTAACATTTTTGATAACACTAATCCAACTTTCGCTTATTTTATTTCAGTTAAACAAAATTTCAATATTTTTCGAAGAATTGATTTATATTGCTTTGATCACAATATCCGCATTTGAATTTGTAAAAATAATTTCGTTTACACCCTTTTATTGCCGCAAACATTCAAAGATAATTTAATGTCAAGTTTAAAATTAAAATCTTCATTAATAATAAAATGTCAAAAAGCTGATTTTAATTTTAAAGTCGACTTTCGCCAGTGCTTTTTGAGATACAACCTTTCGAAATAAACGTTGTTTAAAAATGACCACTCTAAAATCAAAATATTGGCAATTTTATGAGACTTTAGTGATTTCTTTTGCTTCACTATTGTTTAAGTTATGTTTCATTGATTAACACAACTTTTGCGATATTTATACATATTTTTTCAAATTTAAATCACCAAATCCTTTCACCATACTTCAAAATTTCATCAAATAGTAAAATAGCGCTGCTAACATTTGAATTTGTTTGTTTTCATATTTCAAAAACACCCTTATTTATTAAAAAAAATGTTTTTTTACCAATAAAAAAATAGAAATATATATTAACAACTAAATTGGTATATATAATTTAAATTTTAAAGTTGAATGAATAAATTTTCATAAAAAAAAAACAAAAATGTTTGACTGCGGCGCTTTTCTGTTACTTTACCAATATTATAAAAATATTTGAATGAAATGTGAGTACAAATTTCAAATGAAATAGATTGGTTTTATTTAATATTATTTTAAATTATATAACTTTCAAATACTTTTCAAGCCTTTTTCAATTTATTGCTAGTTCTTGTATATGTTCAATTGCCAAAAAAGTTATAGGTATTTTCCATATTGGAATATTATTTTTATTACGATTAAACCAATTTACTCTGACCCTAACAAGGCAATGTTATGTGAAACAAGGCTATGAAAAATGGCCAACCGGAACCTAATGTCTCTTCAAAAGTTCCTGAAGGAAACGCCGTTATAAGAAGACCCGATATCTTCTTACCTAGTTTAAGCCTCGTCAGATACCGATTTTCTGAAATAATGACATGAAATGTACATGAGTATGGCCAAACAGAAACCTACTTCTCCTATCCCCTGTATTTTATGAATTATTTGGAGCACATACCAAGATATCATCGACATTTACTAAAGCATATGTGATCCCGTCTACCGTTTTCCTTTTGTAAAGACATGTGTCTGCTATGCACTGCTGAAATTTTTCGGCTTTTAATATGCTGCTCAGCTTGTCATACCATGCTTTGGCTGCCTGATTTAGCCCATATATCGAATGATGTAATTTACATACCATCTTATCTGACCCCTTCTGAACGAAACCTTCGGGTTGGTCCATAAATATGTCTTCACAGAGATCTCCATTTAAAAATGCGGTTTTGACATCAAGATGTTGGACAGCTAAATTTTTACTTGCCGCGACAGCTAACAACGTTCGTACAGTGGTATACTTTCCAACTGGAGCAAATGTTTCATCGTAGTCCTCACCAAATCGCTGAGTATATCCTGTGGCTACCAACCTAGCTTTGTATTTTGGTTTACTCCAGGAACCGTCTTTCAGTTGAAACACCCACCTGCAACCCACAGTTGCACAAAGTTACCACAATCTGGTAACTTTCTGAGAGACCATGTCTTATTCTAAGATAATGACAGCATTTCTTCTTCCGTAGCTCTCGTCAGTTCTTAGCTTCCTCCTAATCAAGTGATACCATCTCTTTCCATGAATTTGGAACAAAATGTACTTGCGTATCACTTGTTCTTATGTAATTATAATTGACAGGTGCTTTGTTCCGCAGTCTCTCAGATCGACGAATGCCTTGAATATCATCAGTGTGGTCTTCTTCTGCAGATTCAAAACCATCAACTTCTTCGCCGTCTTCAACTTCCACACCTCTTGGTAAGCTTTCGAAACTTCCATGCATTTAAACTAAATCAACTGGAATCGTTTGATTTGCATCAGTTTGATTTTTGACAGCTGATCCATGCTTTGACGACTCGTTAAATTTAACATCCTTAGATATGACGATTTCAAGACTACTCTACTTCAGTATTCTGTAGCCTTTTGTATTTTCGGCGTAACCCACCAAAATACCTTCCACTGCAACGTCGTGTAACTTTCTTCGTTTGCACTTTGGTATATGCGCAAACGTTTGACATCCAAAAACGCGAATCATGCTCAAGTCTGTTGGATATCGATTTTGATGGCATCCGATTCTGTATAAAATTGACGCATTCAGCCCACAGATCCTTAGATGAGTCATATTATCGTAATATCGCGCGAACCATCTTTATTAATGTTCGATTCTTTCGTTCAGCAACGCCGTTTTGTTCTGAACAATAAGGAACAGTTGTCTGCAAAACTACCCCTTTTGGGGTCATGGACCATTCAGAAGCGTACCATTATTCATCTAAAGATGTCCGCTATCGATTTCCTAAATAAAAAAATGAGTCATAAATGGGTTTTGAAACCCTTTTGGGGTCATGGACCACTCAGAAACGTGCCAATAGGCATCTAAAGATGTCCGCTATCGATTTCCGAATTAAAAAAAAGTTTAGTAATAAATGGGTTTTAGAACCTCTTTAGGGACTATGGACCACTCAGAAGCATATCATTAAGCTTCTAAAGATGCCCGCTATCGATTTCCGAAATAAACATTTTTGGTCATAAATGGGTTTTTGAAACCCTTTTGGGGTCATGGACAACTCACCATTAGGCATCTAAAGATGTCCGCTATCGATTTTCAAATTTAAAAAAATTGGGTCATAAATGGGTTTTTGACCCCTTTTGGGGACCATGTACCACTCAAATAGATACCATTAGTCTTCAGACGATGTCCGCTATCGATTTGCGAATTATACAAATTTTGGTAATAAATAGGATTTTGACTCCCTTTTGGGGATCATGGACCACTCAGAAAGATATCATTAGGCTTCAGACGATGTCCGCTACGATTTCCAAAATAAAAAAAAATGTGGATCATAAATGGGTTTAGACACACTTTTTGGGGTCATGGAGCACAAGAAGGGTACCATTATACATCTAACGATTTCCGCTATCGGGAATATCATTATCATATACCTGAAACAATTTGCATTTACGTCAATAGCTTTAACATGTGATAATACGGCGAATTTGCTGCATAACATAGCTCTGCTAATTAAATTCGCCTTACTCTATGCTAACTTCACAACGATCAAATTGGCAAATGTTAAACAAAACGAGCAACGCAAACAAACAAACACACAACTAGTTTTTTTTTGTTATTTACTCAACAACTTACAAGTGTGAGTAAGCTGTTTTCGGCTAAATAAATATAAATTAGTGATACCAACATAACGGGTATTCACGAATAGTAAACTTCTCTGAGGAATAGAAATTGGCGCAGGGATGGAGAAACACTGCCTGACGTAAGTGTTTTGTGTTGTTGACAATTTCGGACCTATCTCTGAGCAATGGCAGAGAAATGACTACTGGTGAATAAGTGGTAGAATTTCAGGTAAATAATGTTTATCTGAACTTATACACGTTTTCATATATAGTTGCGTGCATATATCTTTATATTTATATTTACATTTACATTTACATTTACATTTATATTTATATTTATATTTATATTTATATTTATATTTATATTTATATTTATATTTATATTTATATTTATATTTATATTTATATTTATATTTATATTTATATTTATATTTATATTTATATTTATATTTATATTTATATTTATATTTATATTTATATTTATATTTATATTTATATTTATATTTATATTTATATTTATATTTATATTTATATTTATATTTATATTTATATTTATATTTATATTTATATTTATATTTATATTTATATTTATATTTATATTTATATTTATATTTATATTTATATTTATATTTATATTTATATTTATATTTATATTTATATTTATATTTATATTTATATTTATATTTATATTTATATTTATATTTATATTTATATTTATATTTATATTTATATTTATATTTATATTTATATTTATATTTATATTTATATTTATATTTATATTTATATTTATATTTATATTTATATTTATATTTATATTTATATTTATATTTATATTTATATTTATATTTATATTTATATTTATATTTATATTTATATTTATATTTATATTTATATTTATATTTATATTTATATTTATATTTATATTTATATTTATATTTATATTTATATTTATATTTATATTTATATTTATATTTATATTTATATTTATATTTATATTTATATTTATATTTATATTTATATTTATATTTATATTTATATTTATATTTATATTTATATTTATATTTATATTTATATTTATATTTATATTTATATTTATATTTATATTTATATTTATATTTATATTTATATTTATATTTATATTTATATTTATATTTATATTTATATTTATATTTATATTTATATTTATATTTATATTTATATTTATATTTATATTTATATTTATATTTATATTTATATTTATATTTATATTTATATTTATATTTATATTTATATTTATATTTATATTTATATTTATATTTATATTTATATTTATATTTATATTTATATTTATATTTATATTTATATTTATATTTATATTTATATTTATATTTATATTTATATTTATATTTATATTTATATTTATATTTATATTTATATTTATATTTATATTTATATTTATATTTATATTTATATTTATATTTATATTTATATTTATATTTATATTTATATTTATATTTATATTTATATTTATATTTATATTTATATTTATATTTATATTTATATTTATATTTATATTTATATTTATATTTATATTTATATTTATATTTATATTTATATTTATATTTATATTTATATTTATATTTATATTTATATTTATATTTATATTTATATTTATATTTATATTTATATTTATATTTATATTTATATTTATATTTATATTTATATTTATATTTATATTTATATTTATATTTATATTTATATTTATATTTATATTTATATTTATATTTATATTTATATTTATATTTATATTTATATTTATATTTATATTTATATTTATATTTATATTTATATTTATATTTATATTTATATTTATATTTATATTTATATTTATATTTATATTTATATTTATATTTATATTTATATTTATATTTATATTTATATTTATATTTATATTTATATTTATATTTATATTTATATTTATATTTATATTTATATTTATATTTATATTTATATTTATATTTATATTTATATTTATATTTATATTTATATTTATATTTATATTTATATTTATATTTATATTTATATTTATATTTATATTTATATTTATATTTATATTTATATTTATATTTATATTTATATTTATATTTATATTTATATTTATATTTATATTTATATTTATATTTATATTTATATTTATATTTATATTTATATTTATATTTATATTTATATTTATATTTATATTTATATTTATATTTATATTTATATTTATATTTATATTTATATTTATATTTATATTTATATTTATATTTATATTTATATTTATATTTATATTTATATTTATATTTATATTTATATTTATATTTATATTTATATTTATATTTATATTTATATTTATATTTATATTTATATTTATATTTATATTTATATTTATATTTATATTTATATTTATATTTATATTTATATTTATATTTATATTTATATTTATATTTATATTTATATTTATATTTATATTTATATTTATATTTATATTTATATTTATATTTATATTTATATTTATATTTATATTTATATTTATATTTATATTTATATTTATATTTATATTTATATTTATATTTATATTTATATTTATATTTATATTTATATTTATATTTATATTTATATTTATATTTATATTTATATTTATATTTATATTTATATTTATATTTATATTTATATTTATATTTATATTTATATTTATATTTATATTTATATTTATATTTATATTTATATTTATATTTATATTTATATTTATATTTATATTTATATTTATATTTATATTTATATTTATATTTATATTTATATTTATATTTATATTTATATTTATATTTATATTTATATTTATATTTATATTTATATTTATATTTATATTTATATTTATATTTATATTTATATTTATATTTATATTTATATTTATATTTATATTTATATTTATATTTATATTTATATTTATATTTATATTTATATTTATATTTATATTTATATTTATATTTATATTTATATTTATATTTATATTTATATTTATATTTATATTTATATTTATATTTATATTTATATTTATATTTATATTTATATTTATATTTATATTTATATTTATATTTATATTTATATTTATATTTATATTTATATTTATATTTATATTTATATTTATATTTATATTTATATTTATATTTATATTTATATTTATATTTATATTTATATTTATATTTATATTTATATTTATATTTATATTTATATTTATATTTATATTTATATTTATATTTATATTTATATTTATATTTATATTTATATTTATATTTATATTTATATTTATATTTATATTTATATTTATATTTATATTTATATTTATATTTATATTTATATTTATATTTATATTTATATTTATATTTATATTTATATTTATATTTATATTTATATTTATATTTATATTTATATTTATATTTATATTTATATTTATATTTATATTTATATTTATATTTATATTTATATTTATATTTATATTTATATTTATATTTATATTTATATTTATATTTATATTTATATTTATATTTATATTTATATTTATATTTATATTTATATTTATATTTATATTTATATTTATATTTATATTTATATTTATATTTATATTTATATTTATATTTATATTTATATTTATATTTATATTTATATTTATATTTATATTTATATTTATATTTATATTTATATTTATATTTATATTTATATTTATATTTATATTTATATTTATATTTATATTTATATTTATATTTATATTTATATTTATATTTATATTTATATTTATATTTATATTTATATTTATATTTATATTTATATTTATATTTATATTTATATTTATATTTATATTTATATTTATATTTATATTTATATTTATATTTATATTTATATTTATATTTATATTTATATTTATATTTATATTTATATTTATATTTATATTTATATTTATATTTATATTTATATTTATATTTATATTTATATTTATATTTATATTTATATTTATATTTATATTTATATTTATATTTATATTTATATTTATATTTATATTTATATTTATATTTATATTTATATTTATATTTATATTTATATTTATATTTATATTTATATTTATATTTATATTTATATTTATATTTATATTTATATTTATATTTATATTTATATTTATATTTATATTTATATTTATATTTATATTTATATTTATATTTATATTTATATTTATATTTATATTTATATTTATATTTATATTTATATTTATATTTATATTTATATTTATATTTATATTTATATTTATATTTATATTTATATTTATATTTATATTTATATTTATATTTATATTTATATTTATATTTATATTTATATTTATATTTATATTTATATTTATATTTATATTTATATTTATATTTATATTTATATTTATATTTATATTTATATTTATATTTATATTTATATTTATATTTATATTTATATTTATATTTATATTTATATTTATATTTATATTTATATTTATATTTATATTTATATTTATATTTATATTTATATTTATATTTATATTTATATTTATATTTATATTTATATTTATATTTATATTTATATTTATATTTATATTTATATTTATATTTATATTTATATTTATATTTATATTTATATTTATATTTATATTTATATTTATATTTATATTTATATTTATATTTATATTTATATTTATATTTATATTTATATTTATATTTATATTTATATTTATATTTATATTTATATTTATATTTATATTTATATTTATATTTATATTTATATTTATATTTATATTTATATTTATATTTATATTTATATTTATATTTATATTTATATTTATATTTATATTTATATTTATATTTATATTTATATTTATATTTATATTTATATTTATATTTATATTTATATTTATATTTATATTTATATTTATATTTATATTTATATTTATATTTATATTTATATTTATATTTATATTTATATTTATATTTATATTTATATTTATATTTATATTTATATTTATATTTATATTTATATTTATATTTATATTTATATTTATATTTATATTTATATTTATATTTATATTTATATTTATATTTATATTTATATTTATATTTATATTTATATTTATATTTATATTTATATTTATATTTATATTTATATTTATATTTATATTTATATTTATATTTATATTTATATTTATATTTATATTTATATTTATATTTATATTTATATTTATATTTATATTTATATTTATATTTATATTTATATTTATATTTATATTTATATTTATATTTATATTTATATTTATATTTATATTTATATTTATATTTATATTTATATTTATATTTATATTTATATTTATATTTATATTTATATTTATATTTATATTTATATTTATATTTATATTTATATTTATATTTATATTTATATTTATATTTATATTTATATTTATATTTATATTTATATTTATATTTATATTTATATTTATATTTATATTTATATTTATATTTATATTTATATTTATATTTATATTTATATTTATATTTATATTTATATTTATATTTATATTTATATTTATATTTATATTTATATTTATATTTATATTTATATTTATATTTATATTTATATTTATATTTATATTTATATTTATATTTATATTTATATTTATATTTATATTTATATTTATATTTATATTTATATTTATATTTATATTTATATTTATATTTATATTATATTTATATTTATATTTATATTTATATTTATATTTATATTTATATTTATATTTATATTTATATTTATATTTATATTTATATTTATATTTATATTTATATTTATATTTATATTTATATTTATATTTATATTTATATTTATATTTATATTTATATTTATATTTATATTTATATTTATATTTATATTTATATTTATATTTATATTTATATTTATATTTATATTTATATTTATATTTATATTTATATTTATATTTATATTTATATTTATATTTATATTTATATTTATATTTATATTTATATTTATATTTATATTTATATTTATATTTATATTTATATTTATATTTATATTTATATTTATATTTATATTTATATTTATATTTATATTTATATTTATATTTATATTTATATTTATATTTATATTTATATTTATATTTATATTTATATTTATATTTATATTTATATTTATATTTATATTTATATTTATATTTATATTTATATTTATATTTATATTTATATTTATATTTATATTTATATTTATATTTATATTTATATTTATATTTATATTTATATTTATATTTATATTTATATTTATATTTATATTTATATTTATATTTATATTTATATTTATATTTATATTTATATTTATATTTATATTTATATTTATATTTATATTTATATTTATATTTATATTTATATTTATATTTATATTTATATTTATATTTATATTTATATTTATATTTATATTTATATTTATATTTATATTTATATTTATATTTATATTTATATTTATATTTATATTTATATTTATATTTATATTTATATTTATATTTATATTTATATTTATATTTATATTTATATTTATATTTATATTTATATTTATATTTATATTTATATTTATATTTATATTTATATTTATATTTATATTTATATTTATATTTATATTTATATTTATATTTATATTTATATTTATATTTATATTTATATTTATATTTATATTTATATTTATATTTATATTTATATTTATATTTATATTTATATTTATATTTATATTTATATTTATATTTATATTTATATTTATATTTATATTTATATTTATATTTATATTTATATTTATATTTATATTTATATTTATATTTATATTTATATTATATTTATATTTATATTTATATTTATATTTATATTTATATTTATATTTATATTTATATTTATATTTATATTTATATTTATATTTATATTTATATTTATATTTATATTTATATTTATTTATATTTATTATATTTATATTTATATTTATATTTATATTTATATTTATATTTATATTTATATTTATATTTATATTTATATTTATATTTATATTTATATTTATATTTATATTTATATTTATATTTATATTTATATTTATATTTATATTTATATTTATATTTATATTTATATTTATATTTATATTTATATTTATATTTATATTTATATTTATATTTATATTTATATTTATATTTATATTTATATTTATATTTATATTTATATTTATATTTATATTTATATTTATATTTATATTTATATTTATATTTATATTTATATTTATATTTATATTTATATTTATATTTATATTTATATTTATATTTATATTTATATTTATATTTATATTTATATTTATATTTATATTTATTATATTTATATTTATATTTATATTTATATTTATATTTATATTTATATTATATTTATATTTATATTTATATTTATATTTATATTTATATTATATTTATATTTATATTTATATTTATATTTATATTTATATTTATATTTATATTTATATTTATATTTATATTTATATTTATATTTATATTTATATTTATATTTATATTTATATTTATATTTATATTTATATTTATATTTATATTTATATTTATATTTATATTTATATTTATATTTATATTTATATTTATATTTATATTTATATTTATATTTATATTTATATTTATATTTATATTTATATTTATATTTATATTTATATTTATATTTATATTTATATTTATATT
>OX638135.1:66109888-66187388 GCA_951804985.1 Dryomyza anilis
TATATTTATATTTATATTTATATTATTATTTATATTTATATTTATATTTATATTTATATTTATATTTATATATATTTATATTTATATTTATATTTATATTTATATTTATATTTATATTTATATTTATATTTATATTTATATTTATATATTATATTTATATTTATATTTATATTTATATTTATATTTATATTATATTTATATTTATATTTATATTATATATATTATATTTATATTTATATTTATATTTATATTTATATTTATATTTATATTTATATTTATATTTATATTTATATTTATATTTATATTTATATTTATATTTATATTTATATTTATATTTATATTTATATTTATATTTATATTTATATTTATATTTATATATTTATATTTATATTTATATTTATATTTATATTTATATTTATATTTAATTTATATTTATATTACTATTTATATTTATATTATATTTATATTCTATTTATATTTATATTTATATTTATATTTATATTTATATTTATATTTATATTTATATTATATTTATATTTATATTTATATTTATATTATATTTATATTTATATTTATATTTATATTTATATTTATATTTATATTTATATTTATATTTATATTTATATTTATATTTATATTTATATTTATATTTATATTTATATTTATATTTATATTTATATTTAATTTATATTTATATTTATATTTATATTTTATATTTATATTTATATTTATATTTATATTTATATTTATATTTATATTTATATTTATATTTATATTTATATTTATATTTATATTTATATTTATATTTATATTTATATTTATATTTATATTTATATTTATATTTATATTTATATTTATATTTATATTTATATTTATATTATATTATATTTATATTTATATTTATATTTATATTTATATTTATATTTATATTTATATTTATATTTATATTTATATTTATATATTTATATTTATATTTATATTTATATTTATATTTATATTTATATTTATATTTATATTTATATTTATATTTATATTTATATTTATATTTATATTTATATTTATATTTATATTTATATTTATATTTATATTTATATTTATATTTATATTTATATTTATATTTATATTTATATTTATATTTATATTTATATTTATATTTATATTATATTTATATTTATATTTATATTTATATTTATATTTATATTATATTTATATTTATATTTATATTTATATTTATATTTATATTTATATTTATATTTATATTTATATTTATATTTATATTTATATTTATATTTATATTATATTTATATTTATATTTATATTTATATTTATATTTATATTTATATTTATATTTATATTTATATTTATATTTATATTTATAATTATATTTATATTTATATTTATATTTATATTTATATTTATATTTATAATTTATATTTATATTTATATTTATATTTATATTTATATTTATATTTATATTTATATTTATATTTATATTTATATTATATTTATATTTATATTTATAATAATTATATTTTATATTTATATTTATATTTATATTTATATTTATATTTATATTTATATTTATATTTATATTATATTATATTTATATTATATTTATATTTATATTTTATATTTATATTTATATTTATATTTATATTTATATTATATTTATATTTATATTTATATTTATATTTATATTTATATTATATTTATATTTATATTTATATTTATATTTATATTTATATTTATATTTATATTTATATTTATATTTATATTTATATTTATATTTATATTTATATTTATATTTTATATTTATATTTATATTTTATATTTATATTTATATTTATATTTATATTTATATTTATATTTATATTTATATTTATATTTATATTTATATTTATATTTATATTTATATTTATATTTATATTTATATTTATATTATATTTATATTTATATTTATATTTATATTTATATTTATATTTATATTTATATTTATATTTATATTTATATTTATTTTATATTTATATTATTATATTTATATTATATTTATATTTATATTTATATTTATATTTATATTTATATTATAATTATATTTATATTTAATATTTATTATATTTATATTTATATTTATATTTATATTTATATTATATTTATATTTATATTATATTTATATTTATATTTATATTTATATTTATATGTTAATATTTATATTTATATTTATATTTATATTTATATTATATTTATATTTATAATTTAATATTTATATTTATATTTATATTTATATTTATAATTATATATATTTATATTTATATTTATATTTATATTTATATTTATATTTATATTTATATTATATTTATATTTATATTTATATTTATATTTATATTTATATTTATATTTATATTATATTTATATTATATTTATATTTATATTTATATTTATATTATATTTATATTATATTATATTATATTTATATTTATATTTTATATTTATATTTATATATATATTTATATTTATATTTATATTTATATTATATTTATATTTATATTTATATTTATATTTATATTTATAATTATATTTATATTTATATTTATATTTATATTTATATTTATATTTATATTTATATTTATATTTATATTATATTATATTTATATTTATATATTTATTATTATTTATATTTAATATTTATATTTATATTTATATTTATATTATATTTATATTTTATATTTATATTTATATTTATATTTATATTTATATTTATATTTATATTTATATTTATATTTATATTATATTTATATTTATATTTATATTTATATTTATATTTATATTTATATTATATTTATATTTATATTATATTATATTTATATTTATATTTATATTATATTATATTTATATTTATATTTATATTTATATTTATATTATATTATATTTATATTTATATTATATTTATATATTTATATTTATATTTATATTTATAATTTATATTTATATTTATATTTATATTTATATTTATATTTATATTTATATTTATATTTATATTTATATTTATATTTATATTTATATTTATATTTATATTATTTATATTTATATTTATATTTATATTTATATTTTATATTTATATTTATATTTATATTTATATTTATATTTATATTTATATTTATATTTATATTTATATTTATATTTATATTATATTTATTATATTTATATTTATTTATATTTATATTATTATATTTATATTTATATTTATATTTATTATTTATATTTATATTTATATTTATATTTATATTTATATTTATATTTATATTTATATTTATATATTTATATTTATATTTATATTTATATTTATATTTATATTTATATTTATTTATATTTAGTATTTATATTTATATTTTATATTTATATTTTATATTTATATTTATTATATTTATATTTATATTTATATTTATATTTATATTTATATTTATATTTATATTTATTATATTTATATTTATATTTATATTTATATTTATATTTATATTTATATTTATATTTATATTTATATTATATTTATATTTATATTTATATTTATATTTATATTTATATTTATATTTATATTATATTTATATTATATTTATATTTATATTTATATTTATATTTATATTTATATTTATATTTATATTTATATTTATTTATATTTATATTTATATTTATATTTATATTTATATTTATATTTATATTTTATATTTATATTTATATTTATATTTATATTTATATTTATATTTATATTTATATTTTATATTTATATTTATATTTATATTTATATTTATATTTATATTTATATTTATATTTATATTTATATTTATATTTATATTTATATTTATATTTATATTTATATTTATATTTATATTTATATTTATATTTATATTTATATTTATATTTATATTTATATTTATATTTATATTTATATTTATATTTATATTTATATTTATATTTATATTTATATTTATATTTTATATTTATATTTATATTTATATTTATATTTATATTTATATTTATATTTATATTATATTTATATTTATATTTATATTTATATTTATATTTATATTTATATTTATATTTATATTTATATTTATATTTATATTTATATTTATATTTATATTTATATTTATATTTATATTTATATTTATATTTATATTTATATTTATATTTATATTTATATTTATATTTATATTTATATTTATATTTATATTTATATTTATATTTATATTTATATTTATATTTATATTTATATTTATATTTATATTTATATTTATATTTATATTTATATTTATATTTATATTTATATTTATATTTATATTTATATTTATATTTATATTTATATTTATATTTATATTTATATTTATATTTATATTTATATTTATATTTATATTTATATTTATATTTATATTTATATTTATATTTATATTTATATTTATATTTATATTTATATTTATATTTATATTTATATTTATATTTATATTTATATTTATATTTATATTTATATTTATATTTATATTTATATTTATATTTATATTTATATTTATATTTATATTTATATTTATATTTATATTTATATTTATATTTATATTTATATTTATATTTATATTTATATTTATATTTATATTTATATTTATATTTATATTTATATTTATATTTATATTTATATTTATATTTATATTTATATTTATATTTATATTTATATTTATATTTATATTTATATTTATATTTATATTTATATTTATATTTATATTTATATTTATATTTTAATTTATACATCATGTAATATACAAATAAAATGGACCACTGAAAATTGTTGCGATCGACCAACTACCACGCCTACCTGTCATATAAATTTAACATATAAAATGCTAAATCTTTGGTCTTATATGAGTTAAAGTCATGAAATTTTGCTTGTATTTCTCTTTTGTATGTGGTAATATTAATTCGAAGTATGGTCTAGTTCAGTGAACTGCAACACCTACCTGTCATATAAACATAACATATCATTGTTGATGTTTTAATTTTTTGTAAAGATCAATAATTACACGAAATTAAATTGTGATCGGTCTACTACAACGCCTACCTACCATCTAAATTCGACATATCATTGGTAATAACTCCGGTACTGTGCGAGATATGATGATGACCATTATAGACACATAGCTCTTCCTCTTTTCATATAGACCAAATTAAATACATATTGTAGCACTTTATATGTAATGTTTCTTTCGCAGGTAGACGTCGAAGAAGACCGATCACAACAATTTTTAGTAAAACGTTTTGTTTTTATATTATATGATGTTGGAAAAAATTTCAATAATATACCTCTTATATCTTAAGAGTTATATCGTGTTTACTACAAATGTTATATGGCAACTAGGCGTGAGAGTTGACATAAACCTCCCACTTTTTGTAACACGGTTTGTGTTTACGTACAAACGTAAACTCGATATGTTTGAACATCTCCGTCCGTCATATCCACACAATCGATTATTTATCGATTACTGCGGCGAACCGTTCGACCGTCGGCTCTGTCAACGTTCGCCGCATATAACTTCATTCGTTACGTTTTCCGAAAACCAAACGATCGACCCACCCGTCTCCGCGACATTTTTAAAAGTATAACAACTAAGTTTAAACGCACCCGTCACCGCGACAATAAATTTAACAACCCGTCAACGCGACTTATGGTCTGCGACACTAAACATAAACAATTAAATAATAAACAAACATTCAACAATCAACACAAACTCACAACAACAAAAGGAAGGAAAATCAACAGAAGGAAGATTCACAATTACTACACAAAACACTTGGCACCACCCTCTGAATATAAGGTATAATCTTTGTATTTTATATATTGTATTTTGCCACATAAACCGCGACCCACTCGTACCTTTAAATTGAAATTACGTATTTCAATTCGTGTTTCCCAATCCGCCAATTGCCATTACTTCGTTCGCCAGCCGAACATTTAATCACTTCGAGCCTCTTAATAAAGGACTAAGAAATATTTTTGGCAAGGATTGACCAGCTGAAACAATAAAAATATTTGGCGTTAATTTTAATTTAATTAAAATCGACCCGACCCGAAATATAAAGTGAAAATAATAACAAAATAAAACAATTGTGGAACGACAGTGAAATTGTTTTTGCAAAAAATCTTGTTTTTTTTGCAAACCGACCCGACCCGACCGAACAAAACGATCGTATTATACGATACGTTTTAAAATAAATATACGTTCACCAAAGTGTTAAATATAATTTAACAAAACCAATTGATTTTATTTATGTTCACATTTTTGAATTGTTACAATATTATTTATTTAACAAAATCGCCAAATATTTTTGTTTCATTTGTTTCAGCTATCTACTCGCCGATGTACTCTTTTGTTTAGTTGCTTTATTTGCTCATGTAACAAATATACATACACACTTATACACTCACAGTTACGAGAGCTGCTGTCAAGTGTGTACAGGGTTGCCACGTTGTTCACTAAAATAGTGTTTTCGTGGGATTTTATAAATTAACCGTGGGAACCAAAAAAAATTATCCCATATTTTTTGGAAATTCCATATTGAGCAATATTTAACCCGTTTATACCCACATTTAAGCATTTTTAACCCTTTTAGACCCAAAAAATCATTTTTATTGACATTTAACAATTTTTTATAGAAAAACTATTATAAAAAATTAGCCGACCCATTTTTTTATCAAACATATTTTTTAAAGCTTAACCCATAGCGAACCAAAATCATTTAATTGATTTTTTAAATAAAGTTTTAGAATTTTTTTTTACAAAATTAATTCTCATATCGAATTTTTATATAAAATATTTTTGATTTTTAACACATTGCGACCCAAAAAGCTTAACTACATATAAAATTTAATTTGCGACCCGGTTTACCACTAAATAAAATTTTTAAGTTAACCCATTGTGACCCAAAGATAAAATTTTCAAAATTTGTTGAAATTTTATCTTTCGTTGGTAATAATTGCTGTTAACCCATACACACCTAAAAATAATTTTATTTATTTTTATAAAAAGTTTTTAAATTTTCTTAGATTTTGTTTGAAAAAATAAATACGACCCGTGAAAATCCAAAATAATTTTTGAAGATTAATCACATTGACCCACACATAAAATTTGCTTATACATTTTTTGTGAATTTTTTCAGATTTATTTTCTGAAAAAGTATTGCGACTCGTTATTAATTTAAAAAACATTTTTTAAATTAAGCCGTCCAGACCCAATATTTTATTATTGAAATATTTGAGAATTTCTGAAGTTATTTAAATTGAATATTATTTAAACACAACCCCAATAATAAACCAGTTGGGAAGGTTAGATCACATGGGAAATTTTAAATTTTGGTGTTATTATGATAGTTAGGATTATCAAAATTATAGTCGGTCTAAGCTTTCAATCGCTGAAGATACAAATGAGTAGATGTACCGAATTTAGATTTTTTTTTTTTGGAACCACAAGTCGTATCGGCGGAAAACATTATTTTCATGTATTTGAGCATGATTTCAATATATATTTGACCAAAAAAGTTTACCTAAGCACGTATACAGTAAAATTGATCTGTAGATGTAAATTTAATATGAGGTATTTTTGAATATAAATGGTCAGATCACAGGTCACAATCTCTCCAATTTTGTCGCACATACAGCGTAGGTATATAAGTAATCTAAATTATAAGTTTCATTTATTTAACTCTTCAATTGTTTAAGTAGTAGTGATTTCAACAGACAGACGGACATACGGACATCGCTAAATCGACTCAGTAGGTCATGCTTATCAAGAATATATATACTTTTCCATACCGGAGATGCTTCCTTCTGGGTGTTATAAACGGCGTATTAAACTGAATATACCCTTTCACTCTTAGTGTAGGGTATAAAAAGATGGCGGCTCTGACAGCATTTATTCAATTCGGAACGACATTATTGAATTTGAGCAAACTATTTTCGAGACCCCTATCCAATATTTAGTACCTCATGCCTTAGAGTTTAATCGGAAGCAGCTTACTTTTCTGTGGGATAATTTCCAAACTTCGTGAAATACTATACGAAGTGAACCCGACAGTCCCGATGTGGACCGAAAGAAGCTGAAAGATAAATATACGAAAGGATACAACGCACATATACGCTGCATTTCTTCCCTTTCAGAAATAATGGAGACATTAAAACAACCGATTGAAACTCCTAAGGCAAGAGAAGAAACGACTAATTTGCATCCTCTATTCATTTCCCCCGTGTGACAAGGATACTTTTGATGGTGACTACGTCACCTGCCCGACTTTTAGAGATATGTTTTCTGCTCTCTACATCAACAACGCCAGATTAAGCAATGTGGAAAAACTTTTCCATCTTAATCAAAAGACCCGAGGCGAAGCAAGAGACATTGTTAAAAATGCTGCTCTTACCAATGATGGTTTTATACTGGCATGGAGTAATCTCGTTGAACAATATGAGAATAAAAGAATGCAAGTAAATGCTCAACTCAAGACCCTATTAAATTTGCCACCAGTTTCGTCTGAGTCCGGTAGCTCTATTAAAAAGTTACAACGGACAATCAACAACTGTGTGACGACCCTGCAAATGTTGGATATAGACACAGATAACTGGAATCCAATTCTAGTTTACCTGTGTTCGACCCGTCTCCTCAAAAAAAACGCTAGAGATATTTGAAAGATTTCTAGCAGATAGTTCAGAAATTCCTGAATGGAGAGTTTTGGACAAGTTTTTGACCCAAACATACAAGACCCTTGAATCTGTTGGCGACATTAATTCTTCGACTACGAAGACTAGTCAACAAACGGTTTCCAGTAATGCTGGACCCAAAACTTGGGGAGACAAACGTGTGAACGCATTTCACACAAATGTATATAAAAAACCATTTGCACCAAAAACGACAAGACCAAGATTTGTTCAGCAAAGACCCATCCATACCAAGTCGCCAAAATGGGAAGTTGATGGTGCCATTTGCAGAATTTTCAATGGTAAGCACACTCTTCGTGAGTGCCCCCAGATTCATATCCATGAAAGTAGAGGATAGACACGATACTGTGAAAAGATTTGAGTGCAGTTTTAATTGTTTAGCAGTATCTCACAGCATCAGGGACTGTAAGAGCGGTTATAAATGTCGCTTTTGTAGCAAAAAGCATCATTCGCTTTTACATTTAGCATCGCTAGACCCGAAAGCAGACACAAAAGACCGCCCAAGCACAAAATCTGATAAGCTGCATCTAAATCTGATAAGCCGTCAACTTTACAGCGGCAATCTTTCACGACCCTAATACAGTCCACTGACACAAGACCCACCCAAGACATCGAGAGACACGTTTTGCGATGAAGAGCATTCTTCTGGGAACAGCAATGCTCAACATTGAACACGAAGGCGAAATGTTCCTGGCGCGCGCTCTAATCGACTCTGGATGAGAAGCGACTTTTATCACGGAGCAGTTGAGGAAGGATAGGACTTCCAACTAACGCCGTAGGCGCTCAGGTAACAGAACTCAACCAAACAGAACTAACCCGAATTTCAGAGTCAAAACGCAAGCACTTGTACTTAAGACCCTCACAAGTGACTTGTGAGGGTCAACGGCAAGAGCCTAAATGATGTGTTGCATGATGTGTGTCTACAACAAGATTTAGTTTTGCAAATTATTAAATGGTGTCTTTTCAAATTTGCAGTCATTGAAAAAATGTATCGTCAAATTTGCGTCGACCCTGCACACTCACCCTATCAAAGAATTTTGTTTGGGAAATTCTTAGAAGAACCCATTCAGGATTATGAGTTGCAAACAGTTACATTTGGTGTTAACTGTGCCCCTTACCTTGCCATTCGGACCCTACAGCAATTAGCGCAAGACGTACATGAGACCCACCCACAGGCTTCGTATATTCTACGAAACTGCATGTACGTAGATGATGTTCTGGCAGGCACTCATGAGATGGAAAGTGCAATTAATGCTTGAAATAAGCTAATCGCTGCTTTTAAATCAGCAGGATTTTCGTTGCGCAAGTGAAATATATTTTCTTTTTTCAAGTCCCACTCATCGAACTAAAAGATGCATACACAAAACGCGAAGTTTTGTCTTCTATTGCGAAGCTGTTTGACCCTGTTAGTTGGTTAGCGCCAATTATAGTGGCCGCCAAAATAATTATGCAACAGGTATGGCTCGACAAAACTAAGTGGGTCGATATTCTTCACACGTTGACCCAAAGTAGATGGAAATCGTTTATCGATGGCTATCCATCGATAAACAGAATTGAGATTCCCAGATGGCTTTAATTCGCACCCGACGTTTCTGTTGAATTTCACGGATTTTGCGACGTCTCAGAAAAGGCATTTGCTGCAGCTCTCTATGCTCACATACAAGATGCCAACGGCGCTGTTGTCACGACCCTTCTGGCAGCGAAGACGCGTGTAGCAACCGTCAAAACCGTTTCACTGCCACAACTCGAACTATGCGGTGCTGTTTTGCTCGCAAATATAGTTGATGCCATTCTACCTAAAATAGACATGACCCAGTACAATACGTACTTTTGGACAGACTCGACTATTGTCTTAGCCTGGCTCAATAAACCGCCCTGCAATTGGACCACTTTTGTAGCCAACGGTATTTCGACCATTACCGAAAGCGTTAGTTGAAAATTGGCAACATGTCGATTCACACGAAAACCCGGCGGACGTAGCAAGCCGCGGTTGTTCTGCGCTAGAACTGGCAGAACATGAACTCTGGTGGCACGGTGCAAGTTGGCTATGGTGCGTAAGAGTTGAATGGCCAATGTCCACTGACCCGATCGACACGACCCTTGATCTTAAACCAATTAAGACATTTGCGATTACGACCCAAGAGGATGTGTTGGAACGATTTTCCACACTTCCAAAAGCATTAAGAGTCTTAGCATACGTTCTAAGATTCGTGAAAAATTGTTTACCATCTCGTCGTACTCAAATGACACAATCAACTATTGAAATAGTACCCGAGGAAATTATGATGGGAAAAGAAAGACTCATAGTAGTGAGTCAGAAAATGTGTTTTTCTGATGAATATATCACTTTGACGAATGAAATCCAAATTTCGTCCAAAAGTTCAGTACTGAACCAATGCCCATTTATAGACATTAAAGGTCTATTAAGAGCACATGGTAGATAAGCAAAGTCACCGACCCTTACATGTAATGAACGCCACCCAATAATTTTAGCGTATCAATGCAGACTTGCTAAACTCTTGACCCATATGACCCATATTGTGACCCTGATCAAAACTACGATCAATAATTGCAAAATTTGTGTGTTGCACAAAAAGAAACAACAAACACAAATTATGGCTGCATTGCCTCCAGAGCGCACCACACTCACGCGCCCATTCACAACCACAGGTGTAGATTTCGCAGGACCCGTTGAAATCAAAAATTACACCGGGCGAGCCTGTTTGATTACAAAAGGCTATGTGTGCGTGTTTGTTTGCTTTGCAACAGAAGCGGTTCATCTTGAACCAGTCAGTGATCTTACGACCTTGACCCCCACGTGGTGGTTACCTTGACGTGGTGTGGGGGCTTAAGTTACAATGACTCAATAAGGCTAAGCTGAAGGAAACTTTTTTTTTTTTTATTAAAGTTTCTGGCAAGTTTCTCTATGGGGGCGATTATGGCGAAGCCAGCGCAATCCTTGTCGGTGTCGTCTCAAGTCAACTCACTGGTCACCAGAATTGACAAACTGTCAAATGGTGACACCTCCACTTCGGTGGAAGTCCTCCTCGTGGAAGTCCCTGGAAACGGCGCTCTACACCACCCGGTGTAGAAGTCGGCTAAAGTGAGTGGCGAGCATCTCCCTCAGAGTGAGGGTTCGTGCGTTGGGTTTGGGTCCCACCACGGAAAAAACCTATGCGCCCAATGAAAACAAAAAAGAAGCCTCGGATAACGACCGATTACAACGATGACGACCCACGCAAACGTTTTAAGGACCATGATTTACGGATATGCACCTGGAATGTCCGGACCCTTTATAGGGAAGGTGCCTCTATCCAGCTGGCAGATGTCCTCGAAAAATATAAGGCTGACATCACCGCTATCCAGGAGATGCGATGGACGGGACAGGGCTGTTCGAAACAAGCGTCCTGTGATATCTACTACAGCTGCCATGCGGAGAGACACGAATTTGGATGTGGATTTGTGGTCGGTAAGAGACTCCGCCATCTTGTCTCTAGGTTCACGCCCGTGGACGAAAGGCTGGCAACAATCCGCATCAAGGCTAAATATTTCCATATCAGACTAATTTGTGCACACGCTCCGACGAACGAGAAAGATGACGAGACAAAAGAGCGCTTCTACGAGCGCCTAGACAACGCATACGAGCGCTGCCCCCGCCACGATATCAAAATCGTGCTAGGCGATTTTAACGCCAAGGTGGGCAGAGAAGCCATCTATTGTCCCACAATCGGAAAATTTAGCCTCCATGCCAACACTTCCGATAACGGAACGAGGCTAATCGACTTCGCCGCAGCACGAAACATGGTAGTTAGTAGCACTAGATTCGAACATTTCGATATCCACAAGGCCACATGGTTGTCGCCCGATCAAAAAACTCGAAATCAAATTGATCACGTTGTGATTGACGGAAGACACGCTTCAAGCGTGATGGACGTACGCACTATCCGAGGTGCCAATATGGACTCGGATCATTACCTTGTAGCAGCCAAGGTCCGCACACGCTTAAGCGCTGCGAAGAACGTACGGAACCAAACGCAGAGAAAGCTAGACGTCGGAAAGCTGCAATCACAACAGACAACGCAAGCCTTTTCCACTCGACTCTCACACCTGCTTAGACAAAGCACTCCTCTCGATGATATAAGCGCGCAGTGGAATCATATCTCCTGCTCTATGCGTACGGCTGCCGAAGAGGTGCTTAGATTCCAACGCCCCCTGAGGAATCAGTGGTATGACAAAGAGTGTCGCGCGGCCACTGCAGAGAAAGACGCTGCGTACAAATCCACCCTGCAGTCAGTAGCTACGCGAGCTGCGAAGGAGCGATACAAAGAGAAGAGGAGGGAAGAGAGACGTATTTTCAGGCGTAAAAAAAGCGAGGCAGAAAGACGTGAGTGTGAGGAGATTGAGATGCATGGGGAAAGGAATGAGGCTCGGAAATTCTTCGAGAAAATAAGACGCCTAGCCGGATGTTCAAAATCCGGAGCCTCTTCCTGTAAAGATGAGAACGGGAATCTAGTGACAGATATCCAGAGCACACTGAAAATATGGAGGGATCACTTCTCTAAACTGCTGACCGGTGATGATGACCTCAATTCCACCGATAGAGAAGCAAACCCGGCAACCCCAGTACTTGATGACGACGTTGAGATTCCGCCACCCGACCATGACGAAGTCAGAACAGCCATTGCTCGGCTGAAAAACAACAAAGCCGCAGGTGCTGATGGCCTGCCTGCTGAATTGTTTAAGACCGGAGGCGAAGAGCTAATAGAGAGCATGCACGAGCTCGTAAGCAGAATATGGTCGGATGAAAGCATGCCAAGTGACTGGAACCTCTGCCCAATCCTTAAGAAAGGGGATCCCACTATCTGCGCCAACTACCGTGGGATCAGCCTACTCAATATCGCATACAAGGTTCTATCGAGCGTATTATGTGAAAGACTGAAGCCCATCGTCAAAAGACTGATTGGACCTTATCAGTGCGGCTTCAGACCTGGAAAGTCCACCATAGACCAGATTTTCACATTGCGCCTAATCCAGGAAAAGACCCTAGAAAAACAGATCGACACCTACCACCTATTAGTCGACTATAAAGCCGCCTTCGACACTCCGATAAGGGAACGATTATACGCCGCAATGTCTGAGTTCGGTATACCTGCGAAACTTATAAGGCTTTGCAGGATGACCCTGAGCAACACACGTTGCTCAGTGAGAATAGGAAAAGACTTCTCCGAGCCATTTCATACCGAACGAGGTTTCAGACAGGGTGACTCCCTATCGTGCGACTTTTTTAACTTATTGATGGAGAAAATAGTTCGAGCTGCCGAACTCCGTCAAAGCGGCACTATCCTCAACAAAAGTGTCATGCTGCTCGCATATGCCGACGATATTGATATCATTGGCAGGAGCACACGAGCAGTCAGCGCAGCATTCTCCAGATTGGAGAAGGAGTCGCGTCGAATGGGTCTAGCGGTGAACGAGGACAAGACGAAGTTCCTTGTGTCAACAAGCAAAAAAGAGTCCGTGCGTCTTGGACAAAAAGCTGATTTTGACACCCACAAGTTCGACATTGTGAAGGACTTCGATAATCTGGGATCCAGCGTAAACAGCAACAACGACGTCAGCCTGGAGATTAACTCTTGCCAACAAGTGCTACTTTGGGCTCAGTAGGCAATTGAGAAGCAGAGCCCTCTCTCGCCGGACAAAAATAACGCTTTACAAGTCACTCATCATGCCCGTCCTACTTTATGGTGCAGAAACATGGACGCTGGCCACCACCGATGAGAGAGTACTGGGAGCGTTCGAGAGAAAGATTCTCCGTAAAATCTTTGGCCCTATCTGCGTTGCTAACGAGTATCGAATCAGAATGAACCACGAGCTGTATGAGTTATTCGACGACATTGACATAGTCAAGCGCATCAAGATCCAGCGGCTTCGCTGGCTAGGTCATGTCGAACGAATGGATGAAAACACTCCAGCCAAGAAGGTGCTTGAATCGAAACTCGAAGGTGGACAGCGTAGAAGAGGGCGTCCAAATCTGCGTTGGAAAGACCAAGTTGAGGACAACCTGGCAACACTTGGTATTTCTAACTGGCGTCAGCGCGCGCAAAGCAGATCCGACTGGCGCGGCTTCATCTCAGCGGCCAAAACCGATCCACGATTGTAAGGGCCATTTAAGTAAGTAAGTAAAGTTTCTGGTAGGGTCACCCTTGTCAGACAGGCTTGTGATGAGTAATGAACTAAATACTACCATAGTCTTTTTTTATTGGTGGGGTGGCAGACTCTAAAGAAACCCCTATACCACCGCGATGGGTCAACATAAAGATTTAACTACTCCAGGTGGTACCCACAATAGTGGCAATCCACCCGCTTCGGCGGCTGAGGCAAGGATTCTGGAGGCCTCAATCCACGCAACCAACCCTGGTACGATGAACCTCTCTGCTCCTGTAGCAGGGGGTTCATCGTGCCCCTCCATCTCCCAAATTTATGAGACAGCTAGGAATCTAGAGGAGGATAAGGACAACGCAGCTGTTCCCATACAAGTAGAGGAAAGTGTCGGTTTGGCTATGCCTACGACTAATCCTCCACTGTATGGCTGCTCGACAGTGTTGTTTCCTCTCAAGGTTCCTTTCTGTCACGTATTTGGAAACATGGGTCGATCGAAGGAAAGTGGTGTCTTACCAGCATCTAATCCTAGAGAGACCGACGCCCAACTGGAAGCTAAACTTCCATTAGAGACCGGACCCGGATCTCTGAATACAGAGGTCAGGTTGTCCGATGCCCAGGTGAGTAGGAGAAGGAAGAATAAAGCGAAAGATCGCAAAGAGGCTGAAAAGGCTAAAGGCGACGCTGGAGCTTTCTCTTCACCAGCTACCACAGCAAAACGCGATAGATCGGTGGTGGTTACTTCGACTGAAGCCGGACCATCCGCTGCTGCTGTTGTGTCTGCCAATGCACCTGAGAAGCGCAATGGCAAAAAGTTTAAAACCTTCACTGCTACTGCGAAACCCCGTAACTCCCAGAACTCGACAGTTTCCAGTGATATTGCTTCCACAAGCAAGGGCACTGGTGCTTCATGTTCCGGATCGGCTGCGGATGAACTGCCTTCAACATCCACTGGCAGAGGTAGGCTAGCAGTATCATATCGTGATGCTGCTCGCAAAGCTCTTCCGGTTGCGATTATTGGCAAATTGGGGAAGGAGCAAAATATGAATGATGCAGAAGTAAAACACTGCACCGATCATCTTTGGCGGCTAGTCAGCACCGGCGGTGTCAGTGCAAACGCAAAAGGCTATGAGACGAGTGATGGCATCATGAAGGTGCTATGCTCGTCTCAAGCCAATTTCGATTGGATTGCCACAGCCGTTGCTAAAATCCCCTCCTTGGGCAAATCGCGCTTCGCTGTTTTCAGCGGAGACGAACCCAAACGCAGGCGAGCAATATGCTGGATACCTGGTCCTATCAGGAAAACAGCGGAAGTGTTTGCCTGCCTACGTGCTCAGAACCAGGGCATCGAAACGAACGGATGGAAAATCTATAGCCATAAACCAGAGCGAGGTCCGGAGGACAAGGAGGGCTCAACCCTGGTTGTTGGCTTAGACCAGAAGTCGTTAGATGTAATGCTATCTAAGTACGACAATCATCTAAACTTATTCTTTGGACGGACCAAATTCCGAATCAATTCCAAATGAATAGGCATATGATGAGAAACGAGTTAATTATCCTGTCATGATATTTACTCAGATAAATCTGCAACATTCTAAAGCTGCTACCGCTTTACTAGGTAAGCGGCTCTCCATGTTGCATACATTACCTCACATCACAGCTATTCAAGAACCATGGGTGTATAACAAACGCATCTGTGGTCTTAGTGAACTACGTGGTGAAACCATACTATACGATGAGCAAGCCGCAAGGCCTAGAAGCTGTCTTATAGTATCGAAACACTTTGCTGTCACCAAGTTAACCCAATTCTGTGGGCAAGACCTGGTGGCAGCAAAAGTGAGCTATGAAAGCGATAGTGGATGGAAACATCTGATTGTCGCCTCAGGCTACTTCCCCTATGACTCACTACTGCCTCCTCCGCCAAAGGCAATTGTTGAGCTCATAGAGTACTGTGATCTTAAGGAGACCGGCCTTATTCTTTGCTGTGACGCTAATGCTCAACACACTGTGTGGGGCAGCAGTAAATGCAACGCGCGAGGTACCAGACTCCTTGACTTCATCATGACCTCCAATCTGAACATTCACAACACTGGTAATAAACCCACTTTTGTGACTGCTAGAAGACAGGAAGTGATTGACCTTACTTTGTCTAACTGTAGACTGGGAGAGTCAATCTTTAACTGGAAGGTTCTTAAAGAAGATTCTTTATCGGACCACAGGTATATCGAGTTTCATACTGACCGAGAGGTGCTGCCCTCTATGACGGTAAGAAACCCTAGAAAAACGAACTGGGCACGCTTCAGACAAGAACTTGAGAATTCCCTCAATATTCCTGTCAGAATTCGTACCAAAGAAAGTATTGAGACGTCCGTTCAAGTTATGAACGATGTCATAAATTCTAGTTTTGAACGAACATGTCCGGTACGAAAAACGTTATCTAGACCTCCCGTTCCTTGGTGGAACGCTTGTCTTGAAACCTTGCGCAAGGATTCCAAAAAGCTTCTAAATAGGGCCCTAAGGAGCAACTTAGACTCTGACTGGTTTCTTTATCGAGCTAAGCAGAAAGAGTATAAGAAACGAATTCGTAAATCGAAAAGTGTTTTCTATAAAGACTTCTGCAGTAGCATCGAATCCTGCAGTGAGACTAGCAGATTGGTCAAGTTTCTTAAAAGAGACCGAACTGCTCGACTGGACTCACTGCGGAGACCTGATGGCTCGTATACTGAGTCTAAGACAGAGGCACTCAGTGTCCTAGTTGAGACTCACTTTCCGGGAAATCAAATCCACATAGGGCCTCTTTGTAATCCCAGCACTGGGGACTGCAATAACAACTCTAATGTGACAAAACATGACTGGCAGGTTGCCAGATTGGTTGTATACGACCAAGCTATCCAATACGCAGTGGCCTCTTTTGATGGCTTCAAGTCACCTGGACCGGATGGCATCTATCCAGTCATGCTACAGGAAGGTATTACCCAATTGCTACCATGCCTAAAGAAGATCTTTAGAGCAAGTCTCGCATGGGTATACATTCCGACATCCTGGCGTTTAGTTAAAGTAGCCTTCATTCCTAAAGTTGGAAGAGAAGACTATTCCATAGCCAAGAGCTTCAGACCCATTAGTATGATGTCCTTCATACTAAAGTGTCTAGAAAGACTAGTTGAGCTGCACATCAGAAAAACATCGCTGTCAAGGTACCCACTATCATCAAGACAACATGCCTACCAACGTGGAAAATCCTGTGAAACAGCATTGCAACATCTGGTTGGCCGGATCGAGCATGCTTTTCAGAGGAAGATGTACGTGATGGGCATATTTGTTGACATCGAGGGTGCTTTTGATAATGCGACTTTTGATGGAATGTGTGACGCAGCTAGAAGGCATGGAATAGATGAAACATTGGTCAAATGGCTAAGGTCAATGCTAATGTTTAGGACCATCACTTCGGAGGCGGAGTGCGGTCAGTATATTATGGCAGGGGTGAATAGAGGTTGTCCTCAAGGAGGCGTTCTCTCCCCCCTGCTCTGGTGTATGCTGGTTGACTCTCTAGTCAACGATCTCGATGGACCAGGTGTCTATTCCCAGGCCTATGCAGATGATGTTGCCATTCTTGCCACAGGCTTTTCCCTCAATGAGGTCTGTGTTAAAACACAAAACTCGTTGAACCGAATTGACAGCTGGTGTACTGCAAACGGACTTTCCGTCAACCCTCACAAAACAGGGATTGTTCTCTTCACTAGGAAAAGAATAATGACAGGATTATCTCTACCAGTACTTAAGGGGTGTAACTATTCCTCTGTCTAACGAAGTAAAATATCTGGGCTTAACTCTAGATAGTAAACTATTTTGGACAAAACATGTTGAAAATAAAATTTCGCGAGCATTGAATGCCTTCTGGCAATGCAGAGGAATTTTTGGGAAGACATGGGGACTATCGCCGAGCAAAACTTTATGGATTTACACGGCAATGATAAGACCGATGATATCATATGCATCGGTAGTCTGGTGGAAAAAGCTGTCGCGAAAATGCGTGACAACTAGTCTTGCCAAGATTCAGAGAACCGTGTGTCTGGGTGTAACGGGTGCCTTTCCCACTACACCTGGTCCAGCACTGAATGCAATCTTAAACCTACCACCAGTTGACATCTTCATCAGAGGCGAAGCCATGAAAGGCTGCTGGAGACTAAAACGAGGTGGTTTCTGGTTTAATGTTCCCTGGAATATCTCTGTCATTGCACTTGACACTCCATTAGACACCTGTCTACTGGAGATGCCCTCTGATGCAATGATAACAGAAATATTACCAAGACGAAATTTTGAGGTCTGCCAACCTGACATTCAAGACTGGCTAACGCCTGACTGTGAGCCAGGTAGAGGGTCACAGCGCATTTTCACAGACGGCTCCAGAACCGATCAGGGATCTGGTGCTGGAGTGTTTGTGGAACCGGATGACCGCAGACTTCACTTCGCCTTAGGCGACAATGCCTCGGTATTTCAAGCCGAAGTCTATGCTATACTTATGGCTATGGACTACATTGCGGATAATAGATGGCAGAACAGGGCTATATCAGTTTGCAGCGATAGTCAGGCTGCTCTTATGGCTTTGAACAACCAGGTCATCACATCCAAAATTGTACGTCAATGCAGATCACGTCTCATTTGTGTTGGTAAATACAATACACTGAAACTGATTTGGGTGCCGGGCCATAAAGGAGTTTCGGGCAATGAAACATCTGACGAACTAGCACGTGCTGGATCTGAGGATTTGGACCAGAACCTGTGCTTGGACTACCTGCATCTACGGGAAAATTCGTCATCAGCTCTTGGGTCGCCTCCGCACACAAGAGCAGATGGCTGAATGAGATGAAATGCAGATTTTCCAAGCTCATGACACCGACGATAACCAAAAGATCGGCCTCGTTTCTACTTTCCTTAAGTAGAAAGGAGTGCAGAAAACTGACGGGACTTCTAACGGGACACAACGCATGTGAAAAACACATGAACGCAATCGGCCTGGCCGAAAGCGCCTTATGTTCTGCCTGCTACGAAGAAACTGGCACCACAGAGCACTATCTCTGTGACTGTCCAGCATTTTCTAGAATTAGAAGGCAGATCTTTGGCACAGACGTGATGAGAGAGGATCAGCTTCACTCTCTATCACACAATAGCCTTCTTAGATTCAATAATGAAAAAAAATTACATTTTAATAAACACCAACCAAATAAATAGAACAATAAAATAACAAACAACAATACAATAGAGTTGCTGCACTCAACGATTTTTTTTTTTGCAATTGCCAATGCAAAGTGCTTTTCTATGCTCATTGCTGCACTTGTACAGGTTTGTTTCGTATCACTTCCCTCCCTCATCCTACTCCACGCTACTAGCGCTCAAAGTTGAGGCTGCACTGAGTGCGTGATCTATGCTGTGGTGAAGGCCTAACACTCACCACGGCTTGACTTACGCTCTCATTTGTTTGTATTAACTGCTGCGCGTTGGTAGTATGTATGTCTGTTTTGAAGTTGCCCAGTATGAAAAATGTCGCAAAAATTTCGCATAGATCTTTGCAACATTCGTGGGCTGAGAACGAATTTCTTCTCTATATATGCGTATGTGTCCGTCAATAGGCCACAAATAATGGCACTGGGTGAGGCCCAGGTTAGTAAGGATGCAGATCCACTGGATTTTCAAAGACCTGGGTATCACTTAGTGCCATTATTTTCTGCCCATAGGGGTCTCGCTCTTTTTATTCTGTTGTGTATCAACTGCAGCAACAACATAGTGTGCCGGATAGCGAATTTAATACAATTTGGGTTAAATACAAAATCCAAACACACATCAAACACACTTGTGCTTTCTTTATAGGAGTCCGAATCTAGATAGAGTTTCCACCTGTAATAAGCTGGATGCCTTATCTGATTCGATCTCAAATATATTGGAGCATTTTCCAGGCAGTGAAATTGTTGTTGCCGGCGATTTTAATGTGCACAACGTCACTTGGTTGAGCCACTCGGGTCTTCCAACACATGAGGGTTGTTATGCTGAGCTGTTTGCAGAGTGCAATCAACTCACTCAATTGGTGAAGGAACCGACGTGCCGCCCTCGCGTCGGTGGGCAAAGCCAAAAAGTCCTAGACCTTTTTCTGACTTGACATCATAAAAAATATGATGTAAAAATCCTTGCACCTCTTGGTAACTCCGACCCCTGTACTGTTTCCGCTGAGTTTTCATATTCTAGTTTATGCGCCTCTTCGATTAAATCCCCGAAGAGGACTGTATGGCTTTACGAAAAAGCAAATTGGGGTGCGTTAAATGCGTTAAACTTTAATTGGAAATTGTGTTTCGCAGACAGAGACATAAATGCCGCGGCTTTAATGGTACAAAATATTATTTTATTAGGTATGCGGTCCTTCATACCTTCTAAAAAAAATTAGCATTAAACCCAAGGACCACACATGGTTAATTGAGACTTGCAGGATTGCAGTCAGGTCGAAAGAGGAAGCCTTTCAAAATTGGCGTTCTAACAAGAATGCTGACACAGAAATACTTCGCATACAGGCTAGGAATCGTTGTAATGTCGTGATCTCGCGCGAAAGTTTCTTCACGAACAAAACGCGCGTAAAAAGGTCCTACTCTACCATTAAGGTAGTAAAAATTTCTGGTCATTCGTAAAAAGGGTGAAGAATCAGACGACATCGTCTACTCCAACTCTTATTATGAAAGGCCAGACCTTCACTGACCAGGTTGATAAAGCTAATCTCTTAACAGAATTATTTGCAAATAATTCAACGCTCCCAGATACCAATCAACCACTGCCCGATGTCGATTTTGTTTCTGCTGCAATGCCGGAGATTCATTTTCGAACTCGGGCAGTCAAAAAGGTTTTAGCAAACCTCAACATTAACAAAGCCTCTGGGCCAGATGGCATATCTGCCCATGTGTTGAAGAAGTGCGCGTCAACGCTGGCTTGTCCGTTGCGTAACCTTTTCAACATCTTTTACACGACAGGAGTTTTTCCATCTTGTTGGAAGGTTGCCAATGTCCAGCCAGTTCCGAGAAAGTGCGAGGCTACGAACCCTGCCAATTACCTACCCATTGCAATATGCTCTGCTCTCTCCAAGGTAATGGAAAGCGTAATTAACTTCCACTTTGTGAACTATCTAAAGCGAAACGAATTAATTAGTGACCGACAAAATGTTTTCCGTAGGACCAGATCCACAGGTGACTTGATGGCGGTCCTCTCCGAAAAGTGGAATAATTGTGTTCACCTTTTCGGGGAAAGTAATGTTGTTGCTCTGGATATTTCCAAGGCTTTTGATCGAGTGTGGCATAAAGCCCTCGTCTCAAAATTAATTGCATATGGTGTCGGTGAATCTTTTACTCGATGGATATCAATTTTTCTCCAGGGTCGTTCAATACGAGTTGCGATGGATGGTGTGTTCTCCGAACAACATTCCATCAATTCTGGAGTTCCGCAGGGTTCCGTCCTATCCCCGCCCTATTTCTGGTATTTATCAATGACCTTCTGTCTTACCAATGACCTTCTGTCATTCCTTTGCAGATGACAGTAACATTTGTCATTCATATTCGTTCAACAAGCGCCCAAACTCTTTGGAATGTAATAGGGGATGAAAATATTTCATCCTCTATTGGCTCTCTTGAGCACCGAAGGACCGTTGGTTGTGTAAGCCTGTTTTATAGGTATTACAATGGTAAGTGTTTGAGGGAGATACATGACCTGATTCCACCAGGTCGGTTGTTCTTAATTTGAATTACCTTCATCATTGCGATCCGGTTGCTTCATATCGGTATTCCCTCTCCATGTCACTAGGCATGCAACAACGCTGCTTAGTCCGATGCTGATTCCGGAGCCATTCTTATTCAATAGCTCTTCTGTCTCTTGATTCACTGCAATAACCACTGATATATATATATATATATATATATATATATATATATATATATATATTTTTTTTTTTTTTTTTTTGTATCTGTATATGGAAGGGGTATGAGCGTTATTTCCTCTTATTTGAGACCGCTCACACTTCCCAAGGCCCTAGCCCTTTGACCTTAGAGTCCAACACACTTAAGAACGCAGAACCTCGCGTGACAGGGTATGATCATACCCAAGCCTAAATAATTAATAATTATAAAACTAAAATCTAGAACAACAATGAGCACACAAATGTCCAACGAATCGAACGACACTGAACAATGCTGATAAAAGACGACTGCTACGATCGAGAACAATCGTGGAAGAACACGAGTCGACCAAGGCAATTGAGTTTAAGCGGCCGGCTGAGGTTGCTGGTAATAATCCAAGAAACCTTGAGCCTACCGTTGCGGTATGCTTCAAAAGGAATTGAGCCTTAGACACGATACCTCCCGAAATTGCCAGCAAGAAGCATAAATACAACACAGAGCCAAATACATACAACAAAGGTTGCATCAGAGTAGCCATTATCGATAATGGAAAAAGGGTAGAAACAGAAGACTGGTGTCTGCTCGAAAGCCGACTGCTTATAGCGATCCCGCAATCTCTAAGAAATTCTGCTGAACATCTAAACCCTTAACGGACACAGTTTTCCGCACACCTAGCGCGTAAACACTGTGGCCGTCCTTAGAGAAACTGTCAAAACGCCTAAGAATTCAGTTCATAACGGGACCAACAATCCCAAAAGATCGCATTAAATAGATGCTGCAACATCAAAACAAATACATTTACCCATCATCCGATTGGGAAATCGTTCGGATGGAAAAACCACCCAACGTAAGTTAATCAGTGGTGATTGCAGTGAATCAAGAGACAGAAGAGCTATTGAATAAGAATGGCTCCAGAATCAGCATCGGACTAAGCAGTGTTGTTGCTTCTGCAAACCTCCTCCTCCATAATACAAAAAAATACAAAGATCTCGTACTTATACAAGAACCATGGGTGAACCAGAAAAAAAACTCTGGACTTGACCATACGGACTACGTAACCTACAATGTTACAGACAACAGAACATATAGAACAGGCATTCTTACAAAAAGACCTTTAAAACCAATACTCTTGACTCAGTTCAGTAATCGAGATCAAACATCGATTAGATTAGACACAAAAATAAAATTAATTATAGCATCGACTTACTACGCACACGATAATAGAGACCTTCCTCCGCCAGAAATAGTGAGACAGCTTGTCAAACACGCAAATAAAGAAAAGATAATAGGATGTGATGCGAATGCGCATCACACTCTCTGGGGAAGTACAAACACAAAGCACAAAGGCGAGTCTGTTCTAGGCTATATGATAAAATACAATCGTGCCATCCTAAACAAAGGAACTTTCGAAACCTGAAATAGAAGAGAAGTATTAGATATAACACTTCACACACGTTCAAACATCACACGACCAGAGGACTGGAAGGTGTTAAGTGAAATGAGTTTATCAGACCATAAGTATAACGAATTCAAAATTAATACAGGGAAACAAAATGACAACCTATATAGAAACCCTAAAAAAAAAAAACTGGGCGGAATTCATAAACATAGTAGGCAAATCTAAAATAGCTAGTTCGCAAAAACAAATAAGTAACGAACTTTAAATAGAGCGCAGGATAAACTACATAAACTCTATATAATACAGTGTCGAATGTTTTAAAAACCTCTTTAATAAAACTGACATGATGGACAAAGACATGTGGACTAAACATAAACCCACGGAACTTGTATTATTTACAAATAGAAGAAAAATCCCACCATTTCGGCTACCTATATTAGAGGGGTCACGCTTAACCTTTCGAAAAGTGCAGAGTTTGTCGTCGATGACAAATTAAACTGGAAACTAAACATAATCAAAGGGATAAAGAAGGCATACGTAGCGTTCTATTCCTGTCAAAAGATAATTGGTACAAACTGGGGTCTTCAACCAAGACCCATACAGAGCTCTGGTAGCATAGTATGGTGGACAGCCCTTGAAAGAAAATGTAACAAACGAACTGGAAAAACTACACAGAACAGCCCTTATATGTATAACAGGAGCACTGAGAACAACACCGACCGCGGCACTAGAAACTATTCTAAACATAATGCCAATAGACCTCTTCATTAAAGGTGCTGCATCAAAAATAGCACTGAGACTCTATCATACAACAGACCTAAACAGACTGTCATACGGACACTCCACAATAACGCGGCAATTTATGTCGACTAATCCTGTAACGGACTATATTAAACCTTATATATTGACTTAGAAAAAAGAATAAACGTAGTTTTTGGGAAGTGTGCCATAAAAGTAAGAGCTAGTCGGGGAACCCCTCAGAGGGGAGTTATATCCCAAACACTGTGGATACTAGTCCTGAACGAGATTCAAATAGAATTAGAAAACACAGGTATCCACGTGGTGGCATACGCCGATGACTTGGTAATCTTGTCGACAGGAAAATACATAGATACAGTGTCCAATGTTTTAGAAACCTCTTTAAAAAACTGACAAGATGGGCAAAGACATGTGGACTAAACATAAACCCATCCAAAACGGAACTTATATTATTTACAAATAGCCATTTCGGCTACCAATTCTAGAGAGGATCATGTTTAACCTTTCGTAAAGTGTTTCTAGGTATTTTCTTAGAAGACAAACTAAACTGGAAGCTAAACATAATCGAGAGGATAAAGAAGGCATACGCAGCGTTCTATTCCTGTCAAAAGATAATTGGTACAAACTGGGGTCTTCAACCAAGATTAATATATTGGATGTACACGGCCATAGTACGCCCCATACAGAGCTCTGGTAGCATAGTATGGTGAACAGCCCGTATATGTATAACAGGAGCACTGAGAACAACACCGACCGCGGCATTAGAAAATATTCTAAACATAATGCCAATAGACCTCTTCATTAAAGGTGCTGCATTAATAACAGCACTGAGACTCTCTCATACAACAGACCTAAACTGACGTTCATACGGACACTCCACAATAACTCGTCAATTTATGTCGACTGCTCCTGTAACGGACTATATTAAACCTTATATATTGACTTAGAAAAAAGAATAAACGTAGTTTTTCCAACCAGAGAACAATGGTCCCAAAACTAGGTCATAAATCAGTATGAAATAATTGTCTATACAGACGGGTCCAAGATGGACACGGGAACTGGGTGTGGGTCCTTCAAGTGGAAAAATCGATAAAAATAGGAAACGACTGCTCCATATTTCAAGCGGAAATATATGCCGTGGCTGAGGCGGCCTGATTGTTAGCAATGAAGGAACTATTGACAACCGATATTACCTTTTTCATTGATAGTCCAGCTACCATCAAAACCTTACAAAATAGGAATATAAGATCTGAAGTAGTCAGCCGTTGTCGCAGAGAGCTTCAGGTTCTCAACGAGCAACACTGTTTAAAACTGTGCTGTGTACCAGGTCATTCAGATATTCCGGGTACGAAAAAGCAGGAAAGAAAGAAAGGAGCAGATAAAGCAAACGACTTCATTGATAGTAGTTTAAAATCATCTATCACCTATTTTCTTTTATTTTTCAGGTTATAGATAACACTGGAGCTGAACATCATATTAGGTAAGTAGTATTATTTTATTTATTTATTATATTTTATTTTAGTTTATTTTATCTTATTTATATTTAATTTTTACAGGTTACTTGGAGCTGGACATCATTATTAGTATTAAAGATATTTATTAAGAAAGTATTTTTATCTGTGGCTATCGGTAATTCTGTTTATTTATTTAGTCATTTTTTATATATAATGCTATTTTATTTATAAATAAATTTTAAAATTATATACATATTTTATTAATAAGTATTATTGTATTAAATAGCCCCTCGAACGTTATGATCAAATTAAGTATACTATAATAGCATAAACATTTCCTTGTAAGTAGGACGTAGTTAGAAACTATTTTAAAATTACACAAAAGAGAATTAAGACTACTTATAGGGATAATAACAGAACACAACACGCTGGGAACCCACTTGAGAAGGATGGGTTTTCAGGTAGACGACATTTGCAGGTGGTGTGGGGATAGTGAAGCAAATGAAGACAGCCAATGGCCAAATGCCAGCAATGGCTCGAATAAAAAATAAATTTCTAGGCTCTTTTTTTCTTTCAGGAACTAGAGAAGATCCACGAAGCTCATCCAATGCAGTTAATGAAGTTCGATATGGCATCAGGAAGACACGACCGCCCTTCTTAACCCATAGAGAAAATGAAATAAAATGTAATTAGATCTAAATGTATAGAATTAAATTTATTTAATAATGGTCTAAGTGGGTAAGTGTCAAATATCATTATATATTTCCATTGCCAACATCCTCACTACCTAACCTAACCTATTTATATTTCTCAAATATAAATTTAAAAAAATATTTTAAAATTTTACAGTCCTATAATAAAAATAAGGAAATAAATTAAAAATGTTCATCGAATGTTATCTAAATTACCCTTTGTTTTATAGTGCCATCATATCTTACAATGACTTTTTACATATAAATTTGAAAATAATAATTATTATTTTTGGTCTCTGGTTTTAGGAAGGTACACTTTGAAAATAAAATTCAATTTGTGTATCATATTAAAGGTGATCAATACCGACATTTCGTTTGTAAACTACTTCAGATATACACAATGTATTTTTAATGATTATTTTTACTGTTCAAGTCAGCATATTCCGGAAACTATAAATCCAAAATATTTTAATTGGATTTTTTTTAAAGTACAACATATGTACCAAGTTTGACGTTTTACCTATTTTTTGTACCATTTATTCAAGAAGTAAAAGTTAATAATTACCCGACTATAGAATACCCTACACCTTAATGTGAGATATTTAATTGTATACATTAATTCTAAAGTTCTTAATTATACTGAACCCCATCCACAGAATATTATTCACATATCAGAAATTTACGTCTTATATCCCCATAAATTAAAAATTTTATATAAAAGTATAAAAAACTATTAAAAAAAATTAGATCAAAAAGTGGGCGGACCACTCCTTTATTCAAAAATTTGTAAGGCTAATATTTCATAGATTTGATTTTAATAATTTACGGCTAAAATTTCCACTATGAAAATCCGGGAAATAACGTAAAAAAATGTAGGCGGATCACGCCTATTTTTGGACCACATATTTTTAGGTGAATTCTAACAATACGTTTTAAATATATTAAAAGTTATAAAGTTATATAAAAGTGACTTGTATGGGAGGTGGGCGTGTCCGTTGACCGATTTGGCTCATTTTCAAAGTCAAATTTTTTTGGCTCCAACATATTGAGAAGAAATGCCATAGCATTCTGATCAGTATTTCTCAAGATTTTCGGTATTTGGACAGCTTGACATCAAGACAGACTCGGTAGTGATGCTGATCAATAATATATTTACTTGTCCGTACCGGAAACGCCTCTTAAGGGGCGTTACAATATATGCACAAAGTTAATATACCCTGTACCTCATAGGTGTAGGGTATAATTATATAAACAAAAATCCATAAGCAGCAGTCCCTAAGTATTAATTTTAAATTTAATTTTCAGGTGAACAAATGTAAAATTTTCAGATTTTTCAAATCTTCAAGGGGTATCTAAAACAGTAAGGAAAACTAAAATGTTGTTGAAGAGGGAAATAAGTATTTCTGGTTAAAATTATTTTTTTTTCATGCAAATACTTTTTTGCTAATAACTTCTTCAATTATAATTTGAAAAAATCATAACCTTATATTGCAGTGCCGATTGGACATACTTCAACACTATATTTTGTGAATATTTGATTTAGAATTGTGAAAAATACACCGACACATCTAAAACTATGAATTGTCGAACTTTTATCGAATTTTCAAAAATGCTATTTGGACGTATTGTTTTACAACGAAGATATACAACAAAATATGTAAATTTTATAAAATCTATGGCGCATTAGTATAGACAATTTAAAGTCAAATTTAAATTTCAAATCATCTTTTTGACAATTTATTCCACACAAAAATTGTCAAAACAGTCGAATTTATTATAAAAGTTGACTTAAAATCTTCTATGGTTATGCGACTATAATGTTTAAATTCGATTTAATATTGATACCCCGAGACAAAATTTACGTCATTTTTCAGAAATATGTAGGGCATATTTCCTGCCAACACACAGATAAATGGAATATTTTGGGAATTGTATAGCAGGTTACAAAATTTTGTGGAATTTTAATGGAAGATTCACGGCATATTTTGGGATCGGACAGAAAACATAGGGCTTGTGACACAAACTCCGCCTCTGTCTGTTTAAAATATGTCAAAAAATGTTTCTAAACTGCCTCGACCCTGCCAAAAATATTGTTTTGCGACATTTTGATATAGAACTGAAAATATTTAAAACTCGAATTGTGTATTCTTCAGAATATTTGCCAAAATACAATGACGCATATTCGTAGTCAATTTAAAGTCAACTTTAAAATAAAAGTTACCCGCTATTTTGGACAATTTTAACAAAGATTAAAATGTCAAAAAGTTTATTTTAAAAGTCGTAATTTACAGAATATTAGTGATCTGAAATAGTTAGTAATTTTTAAACAAAGGCGCAATGTAGAGAGAAAAGCTCAAAAAGGCGTAAACTATTCAAATAACAATCAAAATTAAAACAGCGCATAACTTACAGAATTGCATCGTTTTTACAAGAGCAAAATTATCAAAACAAACACGACGCATATTTACAGAAGACGCAAACACTCTGTAAATTAAGGTAATTTTTCAATTTTGTGTTTTTTTTTTAAATTTGGCGCCATTTTATATATATTGCGATCTTTTTAAAAGGCACAAACATTCTGTATTTTAGGTGCCTTTTTAATTTTGTGTGTGTTTTTATCTTAATTTAGCGCCTTTCTCTATAATTTTCGGATCTTTTTAAAAGGCCCTAAAATTCTGAATATTAGGCGCATTTTCATTATTTTTCTATATTTGTGCCCTTGAGTAGAGGCGCAAACATTTTGTAAATTAGGCGCAAACATTTTGTAAATCAGGTGCATTTGCAATTTTATTCTTTTTTGAAAATTTGCGCCTTTTTCTATATTTTTCGCCCTTCTGTAGAGGCGCAAAAATTTTGTAAATTAGGTGCATTTGTTTTTTTTAATTTTCGGAAATCGATAGCGGACATCATTAGATGCCTAATGGTACCAGTGTAGATATTTATGTTTTTATAATTAGTACTGAATTAATGAAAAAATAGTACCAAATTGGAATAAAATGTACTGGTTTTTTGTATTTCGAGATTATGTAATTTACACATATTTTAATGGGATTTATGGAATTTCTTTCTGATTGTTTCTTGTCCTTCCGACGACTTTACAACATATCATTAATATCAGCTTTCAATAAATTTTCATTAGTTTTGTAGTTATGGTGAAAATATAAAACAAATAATATTTGTAGAAATTTTGTCAAGCTTTTAAATAAAAATGCAATAATGCTGGATATTGACCACAGGTCCATTTCAATTTTGTTGAAATATGTGTCAAATGTAGCTACAACATGACATTGTCAGAGGAAGAGGTGAATGAAGACCTCATGCAGACATTTAGACCTATCTCTGAACTGATCTTCAATTGGAGAATTTTAAACGGATAGGTCTAAAGGTCTGCATGACGTTGAAAATCAGGTCAGTGATAACTATTAAGGGTAAAGTTTCCGGTTGGTTTCATATAAAGGGACAGAACTAGAACCGATTCATAATATTTTCCCTTAGGTTTACACAGCAGATTTCATAATCTGAATAATAGTTTAGGAGTTGCTCTAGGTTATTTTCGTACATAAACATATGACCCAATATTTTTTTATTTCGGAAATCGATGGCGGACATCTTTAGAAGCCTAATGGTACGCTTCCGAGTGGTCCATGACCCCAAAAGGTTTTCAAAAACCCATTTAAGACCCATTTTTTTATTTCGGAAATCTATAGCGGACATTTTTAGAAGCTTAATGATACGCTTCTGAGTGGTCAATGATCCCCAAAAGGGATTCAAAAATCCATTTATGACCCATTTTCTTTTATGTCGGAAATTGCTGGCGGATATCTTTAGAAGCCTAATGGTACGCTTCTGTGTGGTCCATGACCCCAAAAGGGGTTCAAAAATCCATTTATGACCCAAATTTTAAATGTTACATCAGAAACGGCGAAAATGTTATAATTGCTGATGGAGAGATTCGTGATAATTTATATGTTCTGTGCGAGGAAAATTCATGCAAATGTTGCATTATTATCCAATGAGCGTCTTAATTTGTGGCATAGACGATTAGGTCACCGAAATTTGAACGACATTCAGATGTTGGAGAAGCAAAGTATGGCTGATGGAATGAAAATCAATCACTGCAGCGATAATAGTTTTTGTACTACCTATCAGAAGTCTAAACTGACACGAAACCCTTTTCCAAAAGAAAGTTTTACGAAAACCAGGAACTTATTGGAACTTGTGCACTCGGATGTATGCGGACCGCTTCAAGTGAATTCGGTTGATGGCAAGCGATACTTGGTGACATTCATAGACGATTTCTCTCGATATACGAAGGTCTATGTAATGGCAAGAAATAACGAGGTGTTTCATATGCTCAAAGATTACGTTGCGGATGTGGAAAACTTCACAAACAGTAATATAAAAGTTTTACGATGTGACAATGGTGGTCAATACTTGAACGTCCAGAACATAATGGCGTTGCTGAACGAAAGAATCGAACATTAATAGAGATGGTTCGCGCGATGTTACGAGAATACGACTCATCTAAGGATCTGTGGGCTGAATGCGTCATAGCAGCGAATTTTATACAGAATCGGATGCCATCAAAATCGAAATCTAAAACACCATATGAGCTCTGGTATGGAAAGAAACCAGAGTTGAACATGATTCGTGTTTTTGGATTTCAAACGTTTGCGCAAATACCAAAGTGCAAACGAAGAAAGTTAGACGACGTTGCAGTGGAATGTATTTTGGTGGGTTACGCTGAAAATACAAAAGACTACAGAATACTGAAGAAGGGTAGTCTTGAAATCGTCATATCAAAGGATGTTAAGTTTAACGAGTCGTCAAAGCATGGTTCAGCTGTCAAAAATCAAACTGATGCAAATCAAACGATTCCAGATTTAATACAAATGCATAGAAGTTTCGGAAACTTACCAAAAGGTGTGGAACATGAAGACGACGAAGAAGTTGATGGTTTCGAATCTGCAGAAGAAGACCACACTGATGATATTCAAGACATTCGTCGATCTGAGAGACTGCGGAACAAACAACCTGTCAACTATAATTACATAAGTTTAAGTGATACCGTCAACTGGGGTTACTTTAGACTTCCAGAGGTGACTTTGGCCAAACAAAAAATAATGTTTGCAATCAAATTTTCTCAGCATCCAAGTGACTTACAGATTTCAATTCTTTTACAATAATTTTCTTTGAAGCGTTTTCTATCTGCGTTATGCTATTTAACTTTTAACTCTCATATTCCAACATGTTAATATCGGTGTAAATGTAGCTAAAAATCCTTAATTTTATTTACGAACAAAATCAATTTAGTATGAAAAATATACGTATGCTATTAATACGTGACAATGTTTATGTTAGAAATTAATATATTTTCTTTCTAATAAATCAAATATGTATTGCCATCAAATATGTATGTCCATTACTATTTTTAATTACTTATTTTATTTAATCGTTCTTAAAATTCATGTTTTTGGGGTGACTTTGGGCCGGGGTGATTTTTACGGGTCGAAATTTAAAATATCGAAACTAAAAATACCGAAGACTAAAATATAGAAAATAAAAATGTCGAAAACCAAAATGTCGACAAAAAAAATGTTGAAAACTAAAATGTTGAAAAACGAAATGTCGAAAACTAAAAATATCGAAATTTATTATGACGAAATCATTTTTTGCCGAAAAAATTATGGAAAATGTCGAAAAAACTCGAAGATAAAGATATTAGAAAATAACGAATTCTGATTTTTAGCTACTCTAGGATTCATGCGGAGATTTTTAAATATGCTGCCTTCAAAATACCATCTTGGAATTTAGCTTCAATACTTATAAAAAATCAACAAAAATTTGTTTTTTTTTTTAAATACTTTTTTTAAGGACATGCAATTCGAAGTCCAAGGATAACGACCATTGGTCATATGTTCTTGATAAGAAGAATTTTTCAAAATATTGTTTTATTAGTTTTAAAACGAAACCTTATCAAAGTTTCTAGCATCAAGGGATATTTCAATAGGAACCACCATACAAAAGTTATCATTAACAATTTTTTAACTTTGGACTGTATCTCTTGAAAAAGTGATTTCTTTGGCAATAGTGGTCGGAATATAATGGTGAATGCAGATCCCGATACCCTTTATCAGTTGCCAAAATATCATTGAAATCGAAGAGAGTGAGTTGTAAATCCTACGACATTTGGTGTGGACTTGCTCATATAGGATTTGAAATATGTATTTCAACATTTTGATATTGCGACATTTTAATTTTCGACATTTTTTGATCACATAACAAAAATGTTTTTGTTTTTATAGTTTAAAAAATTTGTCGACATTTTCTAGCTTTAAAATATTTTTCGACATTTTGTGATTCGGCCAAATAATGGTTCTGGCATTCTAAGGCTTTTATAATTTCGACAATTTTTTTTTTTCGACATTTTTTTTTTTTTTTTTTTGATATTTCGTACTGATCCCGATTTTTACCCGATTAAAACCCACATCAAATAATTCGAACGTGTATACCCAATGTTAAAATCATGTGAAATTGTGGGTTTATTTGTTCCATTCTTTTCAAAATATATACTATATTTTCCAATTTAAAAAAAAAAACTTGTTTGAATTTTAGTTAGTTTTTTATTTAATGTCAGATATTGACATAACACTATTAATGGAAAACAATGGAGCTGAGTTAATTGCAAAACTAAGGCGGCTACAAACTGGAAGAGGACATTATTTATCTAGAAATATTTAAAAAATAGATCCACATAAGCCCTTTACTAAAAAAGAAGTGTAAAATAGTCAGAATTAATTTTTTGTAATTGATATTAAATATCAGTTGACTAATTTTCTTGATTAATTCCATTAAATAAGCTTGTTTTAATGAAAAATACAAAATGTTTTTTAACTTTTTCATATTAATCCTTATTACCATACTTATTATTCGAAATATATGGGTTTCAAGTGATCTGGATTTTCAGTAAAACATTTATGATGATATAGTATCATAGTCATCTTATAGTTCCATAAAAATATAGATAAAATTGGTGATTAACATGTTTGGGCCAAAGTCACCTCACCCGCGAGGTGACTTTGAACCATTTTTATTTTTATTTTTTTATAATTACTTTTATTACACCATGAAATTTTGATTGCTTATGCTTTGTACACAATCCAGCGATACGAACTCGTAGAACAGTTTGCCGTAGACTGATATTTCGTATCAATATATATATATATATATATATATATATATATATATAAATATATTGAAACTGCGAGTGAAACTGCTTTGTGTTCAGCGCACTAACAATTAATATATATATATATATATATATATATATATATATATATATATATATATATATATATATATATATATATATATTGAAACTGCGAGTGAAACTGCTTTGTGTTCAGCGCACTAACAATTAAATTTTTCCCGAACTAAAAAGCCGCCAAATAAATTACCGAAAATCAATAGTTGAAAGTAATTTTAACAATCACAATTGATCGCGTAACACTGCGGCTGTTAATATCGACGCAAACCGAGTTTTAATAATACCAAATTGGCACTGGTGTGATGTTAGCATAATGCGAAGACTAGAAAATTTTACTAACATACCTCTGTTAATAACATAACTATGTTATTTACATAACTCTATTTTTTATGGAATAAACAAATATTTTTAACTTATGTATGTCTATCATAGACAATTCATACACCGTAATTGTCTATGACAATTTTCAGAAAATTTCTAAATTAAATAAAACAAATGCAATGAATAAAAGATTCTTATTACTAAGTATTTATCAAGTATTTGTTGGAAAGTATATTAATACAATACCCCTTCTCAACAATTACTTGATTCAGCTAATTATAAATTAATTAACAAAATGATTTAACAAATTAAGAAATTTTGGAACTGGTAACGGCTTCGTCAATAAATCCGCAACCATGTTTTCCGTCGGACAATATTGCAATTTAGTTATACCATCATCAACCAAATTTTTGATGTAATGGTAGTGCACGTCAATATGTTTAGTTCTTGAACTGAATTTCGGATTAGTTACCATGTGAATGCAGCTCTGATTGTCCTCATACATTGTAATGGGATACTTGTTGGTTATTTCCATGTCATTAAGCAATTTCACTAGCCACAACAGTTCCTGTGCAGCAAGCGATGCTGCAACAAACTCGGCTTCCGTAGATGATAACGCTGCTGTTGTATGTTTCTTCGATGAACATGAAATGGTACAGCTTCCAAACTTAAAAATAAATCCACTTGTAGATTTGCGATCTTGATGATCTCCTGCCCAATCCGCATCAGTAAAGCATTAAAGTTTTAAATTTAAATCGTTATTTAAAACTAAATGTTTCTTCATTGATCCTTTCTAAATACCGTACGATCTGCTTTACTGCTTCTTAATCAGATTTTCTAGATATGAAACTTTTCTGCATATAAAGGAGACTGCAGCTGCTACATCCGGTCTCGTTGTTGTTGCAATAATGAACCAACAACTCTTTTATATGATTCTGCATTCTCAAGCTGTGTACTTTCATCAGTTAATTTGATGTACTCCGGATTAATTGGAATATTACTGGTTTTTCCTTCTTGCAGCCCGGTTTGTTGCAGCAATTTTTTGATTTTGTCTTCATGATGCAACTTTAAACTCCCATCCAAATTTCGCTATATTTGAATTCCCAGAAATGTTGAAATATCACCCAAATTTTTAATTTCAAAATGCTTCTTCAGGGCTTCGTAAAGTGCATTTATGTATGAATTATTTGGAGCACATACCAGGATATCATCGACATATATTAAAGCATATGTGATCCCGTCTACCGTTTTCCATTTGTAAAGACATTTGCCTGCTATACACTGCTGAAATTCCTCGGCTTTTAATATGCTGCTCAGCTTGTCATACCATGCTTTGGCTGCCTGTTTTAGCCCATATATCGAACGATGTAAATAAATACCATCTTATCTGACCCCTTCTGAACGAAACCTTCGGGTTGGTCCATAAATATGTCTTCACAGAGATCTCCATTTAAAAATGCGGTTTTGACATCAAGATGTTAGACAGCTAAATTTTTACTTGCCGCGACAGCTAACAACGTTCGTACAGTGGTATACATTCCAACTGGAGCAAATGTTTCATCGTAGTCCTCACCAAATCGCTGAGTATATCCTTTAGCTACCAACCTAGCTTTGTATTTTGGTTAACTCAAGGAACCGTCCTTCAGTTGAAACACCCACCTGCAACCCACAGTCTTCTTTCCATCTGGTAACTTTGTGAGAGACCATGTCTTATACTTAGATAATGACAGCATTTCTTCTTCCGCAGCACTTCGTCAGTTCTTAGCTTCCTCCTGCTCAAGTGATACCATCTCTTTCCATGAATTTGGAACAAAATGTACTTGCGTACCGTCAACTGGGGTGACGTGTAATACTCATAATTCGCTATTCTGTAATGGAATTAATATTTCATTATTTTATAAAATATAGTAAGTAGGTTTAGTAAGTAGGTTTAAGCATAAGCAATCAAAATTTCATGGTGTAATAAAAGTAATTATAAAAAAATAAAAATAAAAATAAAAATGGTTCAAAGTCACCTCGCGGGTGAGGTGACTTTGGCCCAAACATGTTAATCACCAATTTTATCTATATTTTTATGGAACTATAAGATGACTATGATACTATATCATCATAAATGTTTTACTGAAAATCCAGATCACTTGAAACCCATATATTTCGAATAATAAGTATGGTAATAAGGATTAATATGAAAAAGTTAAAAAACATTTTGTATTTTTCATTAAAACAAGCTTATTTAATGGAATTAATCAAGAAAATTAGTCAACTGATATTTAATATCAATTACAAAAAATTAATTCTGACTATTTTACACTTCTTTTTTAGTAAAGGGCTTATGTGGATCTATTTTTTAAATATTTCTAGAAACATAATGTCCTCTTCCAGTTTGTAGCCGCCTTAGTTTTGCAATTAACTCAGCTCCATTGTTTTCCATTAATAGTGTTATGTCAATATCTGACATTAAATAAAAAACTAACTAAAATTCAAACAAGTTTTTTTTTTTAAATTGGAAAATATAGTATATATTTTGAAAAGAATGGAACAAATAAACCCACAATTTCACATGATTTTAACATTGGGTATACACGTTCGAATTATTTGATGTGGGTTTTAATCGGGTAAAAATCGGGATCAGTACGAAATATCAAAAAAAAAAAAAAAAAAATGTCGAAAAAAAAAAATTGTCGAAATTATAAAAGCCTTAGAATGCCAGAACCATTATTTGGCCGAATCACAAAATGTCGAAAAATATTTTAAAGCTAGAAAATGTCGACAAATTTTTTAAACTATAAAAACAAAAACATTTTTGTTATGTGATCAAAAAATGTCGAAAATTAAAATGTCGCAATATCAAAATGTTGAAATACATATTTCAAATCCTATATGAGCAAGTCCACACCAAATGTCGTAGGATTTACAACTCACTCTCTTCGATTTCAATGATATTTTGGCAACTGATAAAGGGTATCGGGATCTGCATTCACCATTTTATTCCGACCACTATTGCCAAAGAAATCACTTTTTCCAGAGATACAGTCCAAAGTTAAAAAATTGTCAATGATAACTTTTGTATGGTGGTTCCTATTGAAATATCCCTTGATGCTAGAAACTTTGATAAGGTTTCGTTTTAAAACTAATAAAACAATATTTTGAAAAATTCTTCTTATCATGAACATATGACCAATGGTCGTTATCCTTGGACTTCGAATTGCATGTCCTTAAAAAAAGTATTTAAAAAAAAAACAAATTTTTGTTGATTTTTTATAAGTATTGAAGCTAAATTCCAAGATGGTATTTTGAAGGCAGCATATTTAAAAATCTCCGCATGAATCCTAGAGTAGCTAAAAATCAGAATTCGTTATTTTCTAATATCTTTATCTTCGAGTTTTTTCGACATTTTCCATAATTTTTTCGGCAAAAAATGATTTCGTCATAATAAATTTCGATATTTTTAGTTTTCGACATTTCGTTTTTCAACATTTTAGTTTTCAACATTTTTTTTGTCGACATTTTGGTTTTCGACATTTTTATTTTCTATATTTTAGTCTTCGGTATTTTTAGTTTCGATATTTTAAATTTCGACCCGTAAAAATCACCCCCTCGGCCCAAAGTCACCCCAAAAACATGAATTTTAAGAACGATTAAATAAAATAAGTAATTAAAAATAGTAATGGACTAAAATGGCAATACATATTTGATTTATTAGAAAGAAAATATATTAATTTCTAACATAAACATTGTCACGTATTAATAGCATACGTATATTTTTCATACTAAATTGATTTTGTTCGTAAAAAAAAATTAAGGATTTTTAGCTACATTTACACCGATATTAACATGTTAGAATATGAGAGTTAAAAGTTAAATAGCATAACGCAGATAGAAAACGCTTCAAAGAAAATTATTGTAAAAGAATTGAAATCTGTAAGTCACTTGGATGCTGAGAAAATTTGATTGCAAACATTATTTTTTTGTTTGGCCAAAGTCACCTCTGGAAGTCTAAAGTCACCCCAGTTGACGGTATCACTTAAACTTATGTAATTATAGTTGACAGGTTGTTTGTTCCGCAGTCTCTCAGATCGACGAATGACTTGAATATCATCAGTGTGGTCTTCTTCTGCAGATTCGAAACCATCAACTTCTTCGTCGTCTTCAACTTCCACACCTTTTGGTAAGTTTCCGAAACTTCTATGCATTTGTATTAAATCTGGAATCGTTTGATTTGCATCAGTTTGATTTTTGACAGCTGATCCATGCTTTGACGACTCGTTAAACTTAACATCCTTTGATATGACGATTTCAAGACTACCCTTCTTCAGTATTCTGTAGTCTTTTGTATTTTCAGCGTAACCCACCAAAACACATTCCACTGCAACGTCGTCTAACTTTCTTCGTTTGCACTTTGGTATTTGCGCGAACGTTTGAAATTCAAAAACACGAATCATGCTCAACTCTGGTTTCTTTCCATACCAGAGCTCATATGGTGTTTTAGATATCGATTTTGATGGCAACCGATTCTGTATAAAATTCGCTGCTATGACGCATTCAGCCCACAGATCCTTAGATGAGTCGTATTCTCGTAACATCGCGGGAACCATCTCTATTAATGTTCGATTCTTTCGTTCAGCAATGCCATTATGTTCTGGACGTTCAAGTATTGACCACCATTGTCACATCGTAAAACTTTTATATTACTGTTTGTGAAGTTTTGCACTTCCGCAACGTAATCTTTGGCATATGAAACACCTCGTTCAAGAACTAAACATATTTACGTGCGCTACCATTACATCAAAAATTTGGTTAATGATGGTATAACTAAATTACAATATTGTCCGACGGAAAACATGGTTGCGGATTTATTGACGAAGCCGTTACCAGTTCCAAAATTTCTTAATTTGTTAAATCATTTTGTTATTATTTGGTATTATTAAAACTCGGTTTGCGTCGATATTAACAGCCGCAGTGTTACACGTTCAATTGTGATTGTTAAAATTGCTTTCAACTATTTATTTTCGGTAATTTATTTCGCGGCTTTTTAGTGCGGGAAAAATTTAATTGTTAGTGCGCTGCACAAAAAGCAGTTTCACTCGCAGTTTCACTATATTAATATTTATATTTATATTTATATATATATATATATATATATATATATATATATATATATATATATAAATAAATATGTATATATATATATATATATATATATATATATATATATATATATACAGTTGCGTGCATCTAACACATTTGTTGCAGCATCACTTGCTGCACAGGAAATGTTGTGGCTAGTGCAATTGCTTAATGACATGGAAATAACCAACAAGTATCCCATTACAATGTATGAGGACAATCAGAGCTGCATTCACATGGTAACTAATCCGAAATTCAGTTCAAGAACTAAACATATTGACGTGCGCCACCATTACATCAAAAATTTGGTTGATGATGGTATAACCAAAGTACAATATTGTCCGACGGAAAACATGGTTGTGGATTTATTGACGAAGCCGTTACCAGTTCCAAAATTTCTTAATTTGTTAAATCATTTTGTTAATTAATTTATAATTAGCTGAATCAAGTAATTGTTGAGAAGGGGTATTGTATTAATATACTTTCCAACAAATACTTGATAAATACTTAGTAATAAGAATCTTTTATTCATTGAATTTTTTTTATTTAATTTAGAAATTTTCTGAAAATTGTCATAGACAATTATGGTGTATGAATTGTCTATGATAAACATACATAAGTTAAAAATATTTGTTTATTCCATAAAAAAATAGAGTTATGTAAATAACATAGTTATGTTATTAACAGAGGTATGTTAGTAACATTTTCTATTCTTCGCATTATGCTAACATCACACCAGTGCCCATTTGGTATTATTAAAACTCGGTGTGCGTCGATATTAACAGCCGCAGTGTTACGCGATCAATTGTGATTGTTAAAATTACTTTCAACTATTGATTATCGGTAATTTATTTCGCGGCTTTTTAGTGCGGGAAAAATTGAATTGTTAGTGCGCTGAACAAAAAGCAGTTTTACTCTGTTGTATATATGTGTATATATATATATATATATATATATATATATATATATATATATATATATATATATATATATATATATATATATATTGTTACGAAATATCAGTCTACGGAAAACTGTTCTACGAGTTCGTATCGCTGGATTGTGTACAAAATAAAAACGCACTTATATTTGGTTTTAACTAGTATTATTTCAACTAGTATTAATTAACTTTATTAATTTAAATAACAACTTAAAGAATAATCACTTATATCAATTGCTGAATTACTACAATTTATCTTTACAATGTTCACTCACTAGACGCACTAGTTCACTATTAAATCACAACTGAAGTACAGTGCCTTAGATGCGCGGCCTTATATACTGCAGGCATCAGTTCGACACGTTTCGAAAAGCTTCGACTTGTTTCGAGAACCTTCTACTCGTTTCGTGAATGACGCATGCTATTGGCATCTCATTCGCACTCATTAATGTGCTGATCTTCCATCTCTTTCTCGCACATTGCATAGTGCGCTGAATGATCTTCCGTCTCTTTCTAACACATTGCGTAGTGCGCTGAATTGTCTTGCGTCTCATTTATTATTGTTGATTGCTTGCACAGTGGAGCAAATTACCTCTTTTCGTAACAATATATATATCTAACACATTTTGGTGGGCAGCCCCGAGAATCTCAAAGAAGGAAGGTCGAAAGAAATTCACCTCTTGACGTTTCACCTGTCAAAGAATGTACTAAATTAATAATAGAGTGTGAATTTTGAATTATAAAGCTCAAGACCCTGATCAAGTCTACGATCAACATTCATATAAAATGCTGAAACACTCATCGACTGTTAGAATACAAATTTCTTCTTAGGCTCATCTTTAAAATGCCAACATCGTTGGGCCATGTTCAGAACAATGCCAGCCTGTTACAGGAAATCTGCTCCAATTAGTGTCCGGTTTTTTGTAGCTAGGTTGCTTGCAGCATAGTCCTCCAATAGTAGAGGTAAACCTCGAATCCCATCTGCATAATAAATTTTCTCGATGTCCTTATGAACCGTAATGGCTGTGATGAATTCGTCGACGATGGCTGGATCGCGCTGTCCATGAAAACCTTAATAGACGTCGCTGCTGTAGTTATCATTGTCGCGATCACGTCGCAACCATCTTATGTCTCTGCATCAGAGACTAATTCATTATTTTTATACCCTACACTAAGCGTGAAAGGGTATATTCAATTTGGTACGCCGTTTGTAACACCCAGAAGGAAGCATTTCCGGTATTGAAAACTATATATATTCTTGATCAGCATGACCTCCTAAGTCGGTTTAGCGATGTCCGTCTGTATGTCCGTCCATCTGGTTTGTCTGTTGAAACCCTACTACTTAAAAAGATGAATGAAACTAATAATTTAGATTACTTATATACGCTGTATGTGCGAAAAAATTGGCGAGATCGGTCCATTGTGACCTGTGATCTGACCATTTATATTCAAATAACTCATATAAAATTTACATCTGCAGTTCAATTTTACTGTATACGTCTTAGGTAAACTTTTTTGGTAAAATATATATTGACTTCATGCTCAAATACATGGAAATAATGTTTTCCCACGAAACGACTTGTGGTTTGCAAAAAAAAAAAAATAGAAATTCGGTACACCTACCCATTTGTAAATATGGGTATCAAATGAATGGAAATTCTTCAGCGATTGAAAGATTGCGAATAACAATTTCGATTTCGGTTTCGGTTTTTTCCGCATTTCGGTTTCGGTTACGGTTTCGGTTAAGGTTTCGGTTTTAAGTTTTTATAACGAAACGGTTTCGGTATACCGGTTCCATGTTACGGTTTCGGTGTTGACTTCGGTTTTTGTATAAATTTTCTTTTTTTCCATATTTTCAAATAATTTAACATTATTTATATGATATTGGGGTAATAGGGAAACGTAATTTAAACAATGTTTAGTAAAAATATTGTGTTAAATAAATTATTTAACATTATTTATATGGTGCTTTATATGGTGCTAAAAAATGAAATTTAAAATTTCGTGACCACAAACCAATGAAAAGCAACATTTTGACTTCACCTGAGATATGATCTGAATTGCAAAGAAGAATAATTTTGTACAATTTCCATCCATAAAAGCCAATGAAATTAAATTTCAGGAATTCAGTGAACTGCAATATATGTAAACTAGTGATGATAATTTGCAAGAGCAAGGCAAGAAATGATAATCTTGTCTTGCTCTTGCATAGGTATGATCTTGTTCTTGCAATACCTTTCTAGCTCTTGCTTGCAAAAATCTTGCAAAGTTTTACTTTTTAAATTTTAAATAAAATATCGAAGACAAATATCTTAAACTGCATATTAATTATGAAAACGAATAGAATTTGAACACTAATTGTATTTAAGTTACTTTTTTTTCATAGTTTCAATTTTTTCAACAAAAATAAATTATTTTACTAACAAAAAAAAAAAAAAAAACCAATAACATCAAAATATATTTTAAAAAGAATTAACTAATAAAAAATAATTGCATAATGAAGAGACAATTCAAAATCTCAAGGTCATAATAAAATTAACATATACGTTCATAATAAATATAAGGAATATTTCTGTTTTCTTCAGAGATTAAAAAAATCCGTATGCTACACGTACCGTATGTCAAGAGAACACAAATAATATCTTGCAGGGTAACATTTTTCTTTGCGAACACACACTCAAACGCTACAAAGCGAACATTAACAGAAAGAAGAAAATACAACATTAACGAATTACGATACACACACTTTCACAACGACAACTCTTCGTTGCTATCCTGTACCATCGCATGGCAACAAACAGACGCATGACAACAGACAGACGCATGACAACGGACAGTCGCATGGCACCACACTACATGTATGTATCTAGTACAGCTATGTAGTTGGCAACAACAACGAAAATAATAATGTGCATAGCACAATGCATATGCACAATGCGATGTACGAACTTACGTAGCGAAGAAAAAAACATTGTTTTGTCCATTTTATATTTTTGAAGCGACTTTTGGAGCACTTTTGAAGTTATTTACCGCTTCAAAAGTGCTTCACAGACCTTAGTTTAAAAATGCTTATATTTTATAAACTTGCTGATGTTTTGAGTTGCTGGTGTTTTGTTGTTAAATCGATTAATGAAACAAAAAAAATATTTTAGACCAAAGACGGTTGTTTTGGAATTATCGTTTCTCAAAAACAATTCTTGTACAACCAAAAATGTTTATTTTGAGAATTACAAATTTTATTAAATGACATTTTACTTAAGATCTTCTATATAAAATAAAATAAAATGTTTTTCTGTTTCTTTTTATACTTTTTTAAAAACCGTTTTAAACCTGTATATAACCGAAACCGTTTATATCGGTTTATTTCTGATTTTCGTATAACGATTTCGGTTTCGGTTTTAAAAATTAAACGGTTTTAAACGGATATCGGTTTCGGTTTTGGTTACAGTTTCAATCCTTGAAAGATTGTAGTTATTTTTAGGATTCGTATACCCTGGTGACCTATATACCACTTTGAATGGTAACCACACATATGTGTATGGTATTTATAGTTGGCTCAGACCGACTATAATTTTGATAATCCTAACTAGCATAATAACACCTACTATAAAATGTCCCTACTTTAAATATCTATGTACAAATTGGTTCCATTGGGATTTGGCCAGACCCCGCTTGCGTCATTGGACATTTTTTTGGACAAATTGGTTCCATTGAGATTTGGCCAGAACCCAACTGAGTCATTGGGCATTTTTTTGACAAATTGGTTCCACTGGGATTTGGCCAAAACTTAACTTTGTCATTGGAAATTTTTTTGAACAAATTGGTTCCATTGGGATTTGACCAGAACCGGCTTACGACATTGGACATTTTTGGACAAATTGGATGTTTCAATGACGCACTTATGTGGTTCTGTTATCCCACTGGAACAAATTCATTCAAAAAAAATTTCAATTACGCGCTCGGGTGCTTCTGTAATCCCACTGGAACAGATTCATCCAATAAAGTTCCAATTACGCACTTGGGTGCTTCTGTTATCCCACTGGAACAGATTCATCCAAAAAAAGTCTCAATTACGCGCTCGGGTGCTTCTGTATTTCCATTGGATCAGATTAATCCAACAAAAGTTCCAATTACGCACTTGGGTGCTTCTGTAATCCAAAAAAGATTCATCCATAAAAGTTTCAATTACGCACTTGGGTGCTTCTGTAATCCCACAGGAACAGATTCATCCGAAAAAAGTTCCAATTACGCACTTGGGTGCTTCTGTAATCCCCCTGGAACAGATTCATCCATAAAAGTTTCAATTACGCACTCGGGTGCTTCTGTAATCCCACTGGAAAAGATTCATCCATAAAAGTTTCAATGTCGAACTTGGGTGCTTCTGTAATCCCACAGGAACAGATTCATCCAAAAAAAGTTCCAATTACGCACTTGGGTGCTTCTGTAATCCCACTGGAACAGATTTATTCAAAAAAGGTCAAACTACGCACTTAGGTGCTTCTGAAATCCCACTGGAAAAGAGTCATCCAAAAAAGTTCCAAGCACCCAAGTGCGAGGGTGCTTCTATAATCCCACTGAAACAGATTCATCCAAAAAAGTTCCACATGAAAATTATCCCCACTTGAACTTTTACTGCAGGGCGCTCTACTAAAATTCAAATTAATTCAAATAAATTCAATTCAATTTATACATTTTTTGATGGAATTTAGTCTTTCCAATTAATTATTGAATTGAGTATTTATAATTATTTTTTTTTTATTTGAAATACTTAGCTCAATATATTTCAAAACAAATTAGAGTTGAAATAAAATTTCAAATTTATTATTTTGTTTTTAAATGAATTACTTTGCTTCAATTCTAATTTTTCATTTTTGAAATAGAATTTGTTTTGCTCAATTCAATTCAAAATCAATTCTCAATTATAAAGTCCCGTATCTGCTCTGCATGCATACTGTGGTAAATTAAGTGGTAGCTATACAATTGTCATTAAAGTGTTTGTTATAAATCATGCGAAATGTACTTATTTGCCACCCAATTGCCAACCACATAGCTCCGGGGCGAGGCTTAGTTGCCACAAATTTTGATCCATTACAGTTTCAGTTCCCCCATTTGGAATTTGAACTGTAATTTTAACTTGAATTGTAATTTTAACTTGAATTGTGTAGAATAAAAATATTAAAGATCCTACGAAGTGCCATTAACGTGAATGTTTGTCGTGTAATATAACTACACATAATGTCATAAATATGCATGGCATAATAAAAAAAGTTTTTATGAACAGAGTTTTGGAATAATTACAAACTCGAATTTAACAATTTGTGAAAATTTATTAAAAATATGGGCCAATAAATTTTGAACCGAGCTTTCATTATGGTGCTCACATATATTTGTAAATATCTCGCGTTCTAAATAACACATGTGATCAAGTGTTATATCGAATGAAAGGAAATTATATTTGAGTGTCATACAAATAGGCATAAAAATAAAAAATAAGAAATGTGAGAGGATCACGCTCATTTTTTGAGCATCTATTGTTATATGATTGCTTGTAATTAATTTTAAATTTATCTTTAATACTTAACGAGATATGTGTTCCTAAAAAGATTACGTTGACTAATACGACTCATTTTCCAACTTTGAATTAATATTCTACTAAAATATATTGAAAATAAATTTCACATCATTCGGAATAGCAGCTTTAATGTTATCGTGTATAGGGGGACAGACAGACGGTCATATCTAAATCGACTCGGAAAGTGATGTTGACCAAGAAAATATATACTTTTTCATACCAGTCACGCCTACTAAAATACGCTCAAATATCCTCACATACATTTTATTACATGTAACCCATGGGTATAGGATATAAACATAAAATGCTATTTTTTTATAGTTAATACTCAATTGTAATGCTTTCACATGATTTTTTCTGTTCTCAAAATATATCCATAGATTTCTTTTATTTTTACAATATTTTCTTTAAAAATGTGCATGCTAATTTTGGAATTTTACAAACTGTGCATCATCTTGCGCTTTCAATTTTATCCCATTTTTTCAATTCATTTTTGAATAAAATTATGGTCGAAAAAAATTTACATTTTCAAGTTCTTCTATAGAGTTCTCTTTAACCAGTGAACCAATTCCAAAGTGTTGTAAGAAATGTTTATTGGATATTTAATTACCTTTCATTCAATATAACAATTGAGCATATGCGTTTTATAAAACGCGAGATATTTACAAATATATGTGACCACCTTTTTGAAAGCTCAGTACAAAATATTATTATTGCCCGAAAACTCGTAAGCCTATCCATAGAAAAATTTTTAATTCATATATTCAAAGTCTGCGGGTCATTTCCAATAATACAAAAATAATGGAATTTACCGCGCAAACTTTTTTCTCATTTTGTTGTGTAGTGTAATTTGCCACTTTTTATAGCAACAAAGTTACCTCCGGGCTTTATTGTATATGTTCCATTATCATGAATGACATTTATCACAGAATTGCGTATGTTCCATACATGTTATTAGTCACCGCTTTGGAACTAAAAATTATCAGTTTTCAACACTGGTGTCAGAGGTAACTTAAAAGGTAAAAGGTACATACATGCCACAATAGTTTATGGCAATTGTCGACCTTGGGATGTGCGCTCAAGATCAAAAGCAAATGTTAAAAAAAATTAGCTTGAATTTGTTCAAAACAGCAGTTTTTCGCGTGACATTATTATTTGAAATAGTCCATTGTATTGCGTGAACTGAGTGGCGCATATAAAAATATTGAAATGCAAACATTTTATAGACTGGTGTCAGAGGTAACTTAAAAGGTACAAAAAAGGTAAAAGGTACATACATGCCACAATAGTTTGTGGCAATTGTCGACCTTGGGAGTTGCGCTCATGATCAAAAGCAAATGTTGAAAAAAATGAGCTTGAATTTGTTTTTCGCGTGACATTATTATTTGAAATAGTCCATTGTATTGCGTGAACTGAGTGGCGCATATAAAAATATTGAAATGCAAAGATTTTATAGACTTTTTGAAAATTGTGCTAAATTTTGATATTTTGTTTTTGCAATTTTTTATGGTAAATAAGGTTTTTAAAGGGTTTTAAGAATCGAGAATGGCCACGATTCATATAATTGATTGCAATGAAAAATTTTGTAGATTAAGTCCTAATAAGCTGAAATCGCGACACTACACATATTCAACCTTATCGTAAATATAATTCCTCAGGGAATTTTTACCCTTGGTGGAAAATAGATATCGTGAACAATATTCGAAAAGGTAAAAAATGTTTCCCAATAAAACTACGTATCATGAACAACATTTTGGAGGAAAAAATTACCCCTGTCGCCGAAAAAAATTCCTCCACTTTTTCAGCGGGGAAAAGAATTAATTAAAAACAAAACATACTATAATTAACTACACTTTTATTTATAACATGTTAACAAATATTAATGGATAGCACCAACATTATTTAAATAGAAGTTATTTACATATTTCTGCACAAATAAATTACAGATATACTCAACCACCGCAAATATTTCACCGGCTGGGGAATATCTTATTTTTTTTAACTCTTGAAAAATGAACGCAGTATAATACAACATTTTCTTAAATGAAAAACTGCAATTAAGAGTCATTTTATATACACAATTTTATCCAACAACACTGTTTGACATTTGGCAAAACGGCTGATTAAGCGTTTCATGATTTCAGTTCTAATTACAAATTAAACTTTTTTTTGAGTTAAAAAATGAGAAATTCGTGCATAAAAGCAAATAATAAAGATCTGTATTCATATTTTAAATAAAGTATTATTTTACAACTTTATTATCTAAAATGTTAAAGAAATGTTGTAAAACTGCATTCGAAATCGAATTCGATTTCGTACCAAATTCCGGAAAAATTGCTGTTCCTAGAAGATTGCCGATACCAAAATAATTTACCTAGGAACAAAAAAATCCGAGGGAATAGAATATTCCCCAATAGTTCACGATAAGGCTGATTACATTGAAGGACATCCAAAGTACTGCACAAACTTCATCAATTTTATGAATTTTTCATTGTTACTCAACCAATGACCAAAACCGTAATGAAAAAATTCATAATATTGATGAACGCATTCATAATATTTATGAAAAAAAATGCTTGATATTTATGAACTATTAAACTAATTAAAAATAAAAAATAAAACTATTTTTTTCTTTATTATTTTTTTTTATTTTATTATATTATTTTTTTATTTCATTTTATTATTTTAAATTAATTATTTTTTTAACAACTTCAATTTTATTTCATATCTAATCTACTCTTGCTGTTGCTGCCTATTTCTGCTGTTTGTTGTTGAGGGCTGTTAAGTACCTGCGGCGCACGTTTCTTGGAGTTGTAAACAACAAATGAAACGATTCAATCTATTTATACGAAATGAAATAGGAATAATAAAAACTAAGAATTGTATATGCTATCATCGACTATCGACGCGTAAAGACGAGTAGTGCAAATAATCACTGCCCATCATGCGGCATGACGCGTCAGCGTCATGGCTGCAGTTGCACACATGCACAAATACTCAAATGCCTACCTACCTACTTGGTGTTGTATTTTCTATGCTTCGTTTTGTTGACTGGTCTTTTATTTTTCAGTATCGCTGAATTGCACGTGTCGTGGAGGCATCACTGTTTTGCGTCAAAAAAAGTTATGAACGCGTTTATTATATCAATTTCGCTTAAATTGTGCGATTCGTATATACGAAGAATAATTCATAAAGAGAATGATTTTTTTCAATATATATTATGAACAGTGTCTCAATTAATGACGTTCATTCTATTTATAAACAAAATGTTTTCTATGTGGTTTCTGCAAGTATAAGAAATTATTATATTTATTAACTTTAACTCCTCATAAGATTTATAAATATATGCAATTTTTTTCCGAAAAAAAAGTGAAAACCATGATATTAGGATTTTTTTTATTTTCCAACTTGAAACCGCGATTTTTGGAAATTTAACTGTTATAACTTTAGGGCAAAGACTGTTTTTTAATACAAAAGTTAATAAATATTTGAACGTCTTTAAAATTTCATAAAATGTCATTCATTCACTTGGGTTTGGAGATTTCCATTGGATACAAATCTATCCTATATACCTGCTAAATGCATCACTGGTTGGAACCTACAGTTTAATGCCGAATCCGGTTGGATGTGTGAGAGCCTTTCATATGCAATGTTTACTCTCGAAGATTTCACTGCCGAGAGGTAGCTTCGTATAGATTTCGATTGACATTAGTAAGTACAAAAACCCTAGACCAGCATACTACATATTTTCGAAGTTATTCTAGTCATATATTCGAAAATATGTTCTGTAGATTCGAACTTCAAAAGTGTGGCTGGCACCTGTGTTGCTAACTCTACCACGTTGTATATAACTTACATCTTCCTCTATACGAAGATCGTCTGAAACAACTAAATTTTAAGTTCTTGGCGTACGTAGAAAGATTGCCGATATAACATACATGCATCAATTAATAATGGGTATAATATATTCATCCGAGCTTCTTAACTGTATTACTTTTAACCACAATCGTAGAAGTAGTAGAAATAGGACTACTCTTTTTAATCAACCATATAGTAGAACTTATTATGTTGCTGCATCATTTTTACAATGTGTAATTTAGGGTGTGTGCGAATTCGACTAAATTGCTGACTAAACTAAATTTTGTCGGTAATGCAGTGTTTACTTTTCAATTTAGCAAATTTTTGAGCTAACTAAATTGAACTTAATTGGAAGACAGCAAACAAATATATGCTACGATTATCGATTATTATTTATTGTAGATTTAACAATTAGCGGTTACCAAATGGCGATCGAATGAAAACCATGTGAAATACACAGAAAAAAAAAAAGTTCATACTATTTATGAATTTGTTCATCAATTTTATGAATTTTTCATTATTACTCAACCAATGACCAAATTCATCCAATTTATGAATCGTTCATAAAACCGTAATGAAAAAGTTCATAAAATTGATGTACGCTTTCATAATATTTATGAAAAAATTCATGATATTTATGAACTTTAAACTAATTAAAAATAAAAAAAATATATTTTTTTTTATTTTCTTGTATTATATTTTATTTTATTTTATTTTTTTAACTACTTACATTTTATTTTATACTAGCTGGACCCGTGCACGACTCGTGCCAAGATTTTGTAAATTCAAAGATATGGAGCGATTTTATTAATATAAAAAACATTTTTATTATTTATATGAGGGGCTCGTGCTTAGCTGTTGAACTTTTTATTGGTTTTATAAATGTAGTAACCAAATAATAATTCTCCGCCATAACAATTTTTCTCAAAGACAATTCTTTCTCAGACTGCGCTTCCCCTTAGAATTCTTCCCCGTAGAACATTTCGCAGTAGAATAATATTTCCCGTAAAATTCTTCCCGATAGAACGCTTTCCCGTAGAATTCTTCCCGGTAGAATTCTTCCCGTATAATTCATCCCATTGTTCCCTGTAGAATTATTCCCGTAGAATTTTTCCCCGTTGTTCACAGTAGATGTTTTAGTGTGGTGAATTTTAGTGTGGTGAATTTTAGTGTGGTGAGTTTTAGTGTGGTGAATTTTATTGCGGTGAGTTTAATTGTCGTGAGTTTTAGTTTGGTGAATTTTAGTGTGGTGAATTTTATTGTGGTGAGTTTTAGTTTGGTGAATTTTATTGTGGTGAGTTGTATTGTCGTGAGTTTTAGCGTGGTGAGTTTTAATGTGGGGAAATTTGGTGTGGTGAGTTTAAAGAATATTAGGTGGTTGATAACCTGGTGTGAAATATCTTGATATCACTATAATAACTCTTGACATACACGTAATGTAAAATGTATCTTCTATGGGGAGTGCCACGCCCAATCACTCCCACATTCGGCGAAACCGTTTAGAATGGTTAAAAATAACGCTGACCAAAATTTAATTAAATTTGATATCCCAATTTCTGATATGTGTTTTTAATTTTTGGGTTATATGGGAGGTGCCACGCCCAGTCCACCAATCTTATCGAGATATAGCATACACCCTGCCCAGGCCCAACATACATATTGTATTAAAAAAATTATTCAATTCGGTTCAGCCGTTTTGACGTCTATTCGGAATTTAAAAATATATATTAAAAAAAAAAATGTTCGAAAAATTTCGAAAAAAAAAATTGTTAAAAAAAAATTTGTACGACAATAAGAACGCAATGGTCGAAATCACCGTTTTACAAAAAAAAATATTCGACAAAAACAACAATGTTCAAAAAATTTCGAAAAAAAATTTGTTAAAAAAAATGTTGGTCGACAAAAACAATGCAATGGTAAAAATCACCATTTTCCAAAAAAAAATATTCGCCAAAAACAATGCCGAACAAAAAATTGTTTTTGCTTTTGTTTTCGTTTTAGATTTTTTGTTTTTCTTTCATTTTTTGTTTTTCCTTTAGTTTGGATTTTTGTTTTATGTTATTGCTTTTGTTTTTTTGCTTTTGTTTTGTGCTTTTGCTTCTATGCTTTTGCTTCTATTTGTGTTTTCGCTTTTAATGTTCGTAGCTGGTGAAAGTGCCGAGTAATATCGTTTTGAAAGTTTAGGTTGTATGGGAGGTGCCACGCCTCTTTGTCAAATCCCGCCCATAAATAGCCTATCATTCCTTCCAGACCATACCGCATCGGGTTCGATTCTCAAGCGGAATTTTTTTTTTAATTAATGTATGATTTGGACGCTTGGTCTTGGCTAAATATCCATTCACGAATACATATTCAATGAGCCCTGGGTGAGTCTTGGAAAATTATCAGTTATCCAATACTTGGTAATCCAATCATGGCTGAGACTTGGGTAAAGTTTTATCAACCATGCCTTGGACGGCCAAGGTTGGCTGTTCCTTACGCCCCCCAAAACATAGCAAAAACGCTCGCATCGCCTGTTTTAAGCGCTGGTTTCTACTTTTTTTGGACTAGATACTTAAAATGTTGATATTACCTTCAGAATTCTTTACAGAATGGAATATATTTTTTTTATTTTTCGCTACCAGGGGTGATACCCTACAGCCGGAAGTTAAGACTTTCAAAGAATTGCGCTGTGTAAAATCAAACTAAAATACCAATTTTATGACAATGAATTCTGAAAGCCAGTCAAAAATAAAAATACACGTGTATCATCATTTTGAAAATTGGGGCGTAAAAACTTTTTTTTATAGTTAGTTAAAGTGGGTTAAATATTGAATGAAATCATATGAAAAAACTAGTGTAACTCAATATATTATTTAAATTTTTATTATCGAGGACTTGTATTCAAATAGTATACACTTTTTATAGATTGCGTTAACCTATTAACAATCCATTTAACACTTTTTTTACGTTTTCTTTTACAAATATTAGACAAATCGTATTAAATTAGGTTATAAAGTGTTAAAATGTCATACGAAAAAATGACTGACCAATTCTCTATCTCTTCTTCAAAAGAGAAGGCGGGCCGCAATTGTGTACACTCAGAAGAAAATGTACCATTAAGTAGTTTATGGTACGACCATTGACCTTATGGTTCATTTATTAATAGTTTTTTCTTTTTAAATCAAAAGTTTTCTAATTATTTCAATAGTATTTGAAAAATTCACTACCATAAAATTAAATATTTCAATATTATTATTTTAAATAGAATAAATACTGGTTTCCTCCTATAATAATAAACGTGGTCTATAAAACGTAAAACGAATACAAACATGTTCTTTTTGTACGTCATTCTGCGTGTTTACTCAAAATGGTCGCATGTATTTTTTTGTAATAATCCACATTATTAAACGCGACATCAATGTATTTAATGTAAATAAATTATATTTATATATTTATTTATATTTATATTTTTATTTAGTACAGAAAATAAATAATACATCGAACTTCTATTATGGCAACGGACTCAAAAATAACTGCAGACTCAAGTACTACAATCAATTATTGGAAACCAAAGCAAACATTAAATGTTTTATAATCTTTTGCAGCAAGAAGTGTCTTTTTATGTGTGTGTTGTAAAAGTGAATATCAATTTCGACATTTAAATAAAAAAGATTATACAATAAATTAACTAAAATACATTTTTGTTTTAATAAATTATTATGAAAATGTAATTTTACTTTACCATAAAATTAATAATACGTATCATTAAATTTGAACAGATCTTTCTTATTGTAATTAAAATATCACATTATACTATTTATGGTACAACCACACATTGTATTAACAGATTTAATATTACTGAACTAATGGGACGCATCCTATTGACCAATTTTAATGGTATAAATTATTGTTTAGGAAAATAAATTAAGACTCTATATTAAAAACTTATCAATTTCTATAAATTAAGACTCTATATTAAAAACTCATCAATTTCTTATTATTAAATTTTGGAAAATACAAAAATATTGATTTTTTTTTAATAAATTAATAAGTTTTTAACCAAGATTAGTAATGTAATTTAATATCATTTTAACGCCTGAAAATAAAGTATTTTAAAATTTTTTCAATTCTTAAAAATATATTTTTATACCCTACACTAAGAGTGAAAGGGTATATTCAATTTGGTACGCCGTTTGTAACACCCAGAAGGAAGCATCTCCGGTATGGAAAAGTATATATATTCTTGATCAGCATGACTTCCTGAGTTGTTTCAGCGATGTCCGTCTGTCCGTCCGTCTGTCTGTCTGTCTGTCTGTCTGTCCGTCTGTCTGTCTGTCTGTCTGTCTGTCTGTCTGTCTGTCTGTCTGTCTGTCTGTCTGTCTTTCTGTCTGTCTGTCTGTCTGTCTGTCTGTCTGTCTGTCTGTCTGTCTGTCTGTCTGTCTGTCTGTCTGTCTGTCCGTCTGTCCGTCTGTCTGTTGAAATCACTACTACTTAAACAATTGAAGAGTTAGATAAATGAAACTCATAATTTAGATTACTTATATACCTACGGCATATCGGACCATTGTGACCTGTGATCTGACCATTTATATTCAAATAACTCATATAAAATGTACATCTACAGTTCAGTTTTACTGTATACGTGCTTAGGTAAACTTTTTTGGTCAAATGAGTTCCAACATCTTCTTCGATTTCAATGAAATTTCCACAACTGATAAAGGGTATCGAGATATGCATTAATCAATTTTTGTTTTATTTTTTCGCCCACTACTACAATATCTCAAAAACTACATTGAATATGATAAAACTGACTTCATTTTAGAAATCAGAGTTACATATATATTCAGGAATTATTACAACTTTTACTGTAGAAACAAAAAAAAATGTACCTATACAAAAAAAATAAAAATTTAGAAAATTATTTTTTAAAATATGATGTCGTAAATATACCATCTTGACATTTTGCATGAACGTTTATAATAAATTTACGAAAACTTAGGATTTTTTCCGAATTTTAAAAAGGGTCCTTTTTAAGGACATCAATTTTAAAGTGCAAGGATAATGACCACGGACCACATGTTTACGTTTAGAAGTTACAACTTACTTTTTCTGAAAGCCTGTTCTCTGAGCTTTAAAACGAGCCATCAATGGAGTTTCTAGTTTAAAAGATATTTAAATATAAACAACCATACAAAAGTGATTTTTTGCCCATTTTTTGTAACTTTGAGCCACTGTATCTCTGGAAGTATTGGGCGAACAAATAAAAAAAATGTACAGTATATATTTGGATACCCTTTATCAGTTGCCAAAATTTTATTGAAATCCAAAAGGTAAAATCTCAAATTTGACTTGGTGTGGTGTGGAATGGCCCATATATACTACTTGTGGAGATATCTTAAAATCGAAATATCTTAATTAGTTGCATTACAACTTAAAAAAAACTTAAAAATTAAGAGATAAGTTTAACTACCCATATCTACCTAAACAAATATAACTAAAATACAATTCTTACAATTCTTAAATTGTTTGCAATAATGTTCTTAATGTAACTACTAAAAATGATCAGAATCCAATAAAAAATGGCGATTCTACAGCGATTTGTATACAGCATTGACAATTACATTTTTATGATAAAAAAATCTATCAGAATAAACTCACTTTAGATGACCGTAGACCGTAAGCCTTTGGGTCAAATGACCTGCAAAGCTGATTTTCTACATTATTAATGTCTCCAAATTACGAAAAACGAAGAAAAAGTTTAAATTCCAAAATTTTTAGTTACCTCCAATGAAAGTGTTCTGACTATGTTTTTCCCAATGTGGGCCCGTTGTGTGTCTGCATATGTCTGTTAGTTCTGGCTGAGTCTTGGGCGAGAACTACTTAACCAGACCTGCATTTGTCACTTCTGGTTAAGTCTTGGGCAAAGGTGTTTTAACCAAGCATTGATTTGTCAATTCTGGCTGAATCTTGGGCGAAGGTTTATTAACCAAGCATTGGTAAGCAAAATTATTTTCAGTGGCAACCCTGGTAGTAAACCACAAATGAAACGATTCGGTCTGTTTGTACGAAATGACATACGAATAATAAAAACTAAAAACTTTATATGCTATCATCGACTATCGAAGCGTCGCGACGAGACAAAATAATCACTGCGCGTCATGCAGCATTATGCGTCAGTTAGATAAAAATATCTATTTATAGAATAGTCAATAGTTGCAGTTGCACACATACGATCATACACACATACTCAAATACCTACCTACCTACTTTGTGTTGCATTCTCCTTATGGTGGACTGGTTTTTTTTATTTTTCAGTATCGCCTTATGCTGGGCTGAATTGCACTTGACGTAGAGGTTGCACTGTTTTGCCTCAAAAAATTAATATGAATACCTTAATGAACGCAATTCATAACAATTATGAACGCGTTTATTATATCAATTTCGATCAAATTGTGCGATTCGTATATACGAAGAATAGTTCATAAATAGAATGATTTTTTCCATATATATTATGAACGATGCACAGTGTTCCCAAACGCTCTTAAATCGGGTGAAATTCTGTATTTTCGAAACCACTCAACCGATTTTAAAAATTTAAAAAGAAAAATTAAGTTTGAAAATTGGAGTTTGTATCTTTAATGGTTATGGAGATAAAAATTAGTAAAGTTGATATTTTTTTTATGAAAAATTTTTCATAAATTGTAAAAAATCCAAAATTATCCGATTTTCAAAATTCTTTTGTTTATGAAAAATGTGCTTACATGAGAAAATATCTTGATTAGTTTTAAAGATATAGACTAGAACATGATTTTTTTTTTTAATTTTTGAAGACTTTACTTTACATATTTATACATAGATTGTACATTTTATAATGAAATCAAAATATTTGTATGGAACTTTTATAAACAATTAACACATAAATCATAAACTGAAAACGGTTATTGTAAATTCGATTTTTTTTTAATTTCAATTTTTTCTTTTTTTTTGGAAAATTGAATTTTTACGCAAATCTCCGTAAGTATTTTTTTCTTCATTAATATGTACTTTTGTTGTATTTTTTTGGTAGATAACATTACTGGGAATCTTTTAAGTGATAAAACTTATCCAAAATATACTTAACCAATCTGGCAACACTGGTCAAAATTGAAGTTTTTGAATTTTTTTTTTTTACTTTGACCCCCTGCAGAAAAGCTTTCAAAGTCGATAGTCAAATTTTAAGTAAGCAGTAAAAACGAAATATTTCTACAAAAAACGAGTATTTTTGGAACAAATGCTGCCATGCACCGGGCAAAAAATAAGTAAGGGTTAAAAATACGTAGAAAAGCTCGACCTTAAAACTGCTTACTTAAAATTTGACTTCGGACTTTGAAAACTTTTCTGCAGGAGGTCAAGTTAAAAAAAAAAATTAAAAAACTTGAACTTTGACCAATGTTGCCACATTGGTTCAATAAATTTTGGATAATTTTTATCTTTTAAAAGATTTTCAGTAATGTTAACTATCAAAAAAATATAACAAAAATACATGTTACTGAAGAAAAAAAATACTTACGGAGATTTGCGTAAAATTTTAATTTTCCAAAAAAAATTAAAAAATTGAAAATAAAAATTTACTATTTTATATTTACTAAACCATTTGATATATTTAAAAACGGTTTTCAGTTTATGTTTAATGTGTTAATTGTTTATAAAAGTCTCATACAAATACTTTGATTTCATGATAAAATGTACAATCTATGTATAAATATGTAGTCTTCAAAAATTAAAAAAAAAAATCATGTTCTAGTCTATATCTTAAAAACGAATCAAGATATTTTCTCATGTAAGCACATTTTCTTTAGATCTCAATTTACGCTTTTCATAAACAAATCGGATAACTTTTGGATTTTTTACAATTTTTGAAAAATTGTTCATGAAAAAAATCTCAACTTTACTGATTTTTATCTCCATAACCATTAAAGATACAAATTTTTGTTTTTTAAATTTAGTTCTCCCAAGTTCTCTCTGTACAACACTTTTTAAATTTTTAAAATCGGTTGAGTGGTTCCAAAAATACTGAATTTCACCAAGAATAATAGAAACAAAGATTGCGCAGAACGTTGTTCAAAACTTGAATCTTCTGCGCATGTACGTAGAAGTTTTTTGACAACTGTAATTTTTCCATTGTGTCAGATTGTTGTTGCAAGATCCATGTGCAGAAATGTCTTGATCAGCACGATAGTTGATGCATCCACTGAGGAAACTGCCGGAAGCCAATGTTTTTGCCAAAAATGTTTTTAAAAACAAAATTTCAGTGAAATAAATATTTGTAATTTATGAAATGTCTTAATTTAAATTTCCTTTACTTGACATTCCATAGTTTTTGACGTCAGCAATACAGGGTGTACATGCGCAATGCGTAATCTTATTTTTTCTTTTATTCTTGGAATTTCACGCGTTCATTGATTTATGAACAAAATGTTTCTCTGTGCTGTGAAAGTGCAAGCCAGCTGTATTAGCTAAAACTCGATTATTTATGCTTTTGTACAAAAAATTTTTACGTAATTTTGAAAGTCATTTTTTATCGATTTTACGAAAATTTTTAACGCATTTTTAGTTGTTCATAGTCCGAGCCTTGTTCATGTTTATCAATTCCTCCTAAAATCGAAAACATAAAAAAAACTGCCTAAAAAAATTAAGTTTTCAATTACACTATTCTACAAATTGAGGGTTGTTGTCCTATCAATTCTGATTGATTTCGGTCTCCTGATTCTTGCTGCGTACTCATAATTTTCCCTATACGTTGATATTTTGCACAAAATCGAGTCAAAGTTGCAAAAAAGGCTGCTTTTGGTACTTTATATCGCAAGTTATCGCACGATTTTGACATGTTGCAGATGTAATCTTTATCACAAAATAAAATATGAATCTTGCCCTCGGATAATTGGCAAAAAAATCTGTGTCCAGATATTAGTTTTTGTAAAAAATCAACAAGAAATTTGTGTTACCAAAAAAGTCGAGAGAGTAATTTATCACAATTCTCTAAAAAAAAAATTAATATTAGTTCACAATGTTTTGCTGTCAAAATTTCGAAAAAATGTTTTAAACTTTATCTTACTGTAATTTTTCGAAATTTTTTTAAAATTTGTTTATGAAATATTTGATTAAAATGGAAGGAATTGCACGCAGAGACATACAATTTCATACTGATATAATGTAGTGTTGCTAGATGCAAAATCGAACAAAATTCTTGGCATCTGAAGTCCGCGTTATGGGAAAACATGATGGGGAAAATTGCACTGCGTAATCTCCTGGTGAGTAATTGATTCGACAAGCTTTAATGGGTTAAACAAAATCTATTACACATCCTTCGTCAACGAATGCTTCTGAGCGACTGGACTAAAATTTTTGAAAATTTGACATGAAAAAAATAAAAAATGACACACCCTACAGTTACACAGAAAAAATTTTATCTATTCTTCGTATAAACGAATCCCACAATTTGAGCGAAATTGATATAATAAACACGTTCATAATTGTTATGAATTGTGTTCATTAAGGTATTCATTTTTTGACGCAAAGCAGCGCAGCCTCCACGTCACGTGCAATTCAGCCGAGCATAAAGGCGATACTGAAAAATAAAAACCAGTCCACAAAAAGGAGCATAGAAAATACAACGTAGGTAGGTATTTGAAAAGTATTTGTAAATGATCGTATGTGTGCAACTGCAACTATTTTGACCAATCTTGCCGCATGACGCGTAATGATTATTTTGACTACTCGTCGCGACGCGTCCATAGTCGATGAAAGCTGATACAAATAGTTTTTATTTTTATTTTTAAATAGTGTAAAGTTCATAAATATCATGAATTTTTCATAAATATTATGAAATCGTTCATCAATATTATAAACCAATTCATTATTTTATGAACGATTCATAAATTGGATAAATTTGGTAATTTAAGTAATAATAAAAATTTGTAAAATTGATGAATAAATTCATAAATAGTATGAACTTTTTTTTCTGTGTACTCTTTATCAAAATTAAATTTATAAAATTGTTTGTTGTTCAATATATATTAAAAATTTAATTAAATGAATGGTTGATATGGAAATATTTGTCGTCATGGTTGAAGTATATACAGGTTAGTTCATCTAGACTAGGGATGCCCAACTCGGCTGCCCGCGGCTGACTGCACGGGCAATCGAGTGCTTGGCGTGGGGTATCTACGGGCAGAAGTGAGCGGGGATTGCAACGCAGAAATGAGCGGGGGATTTTAGTGTTGCATTTTTAGAAATTTCGGGAAATTTAAATGTCTAATTAAGAGTTTATTTATTTTAGATTGGTTTTAATGGACCCATTTATATTGCTTATTATTTTCAATTATTAAAATATTCAAATTTTATCATTTTAAATAATTATAACTTCTTTCTCATAACATTTATATAATTTTAACATACAAAAAATTAATTTATTTTGTAAAATGTTATTTTGTAAAATGTTTTGGGACATAAAATGTGTGTCTATAGTGATTAAAATCACAAACTTAACTAAATTCTAAAATAATTATTTATTTCACATTTCTGCCCTATTTTACTTAAGAAATGATGCAACACTGAAGAGAGTGAGAGTGCGGTGAGAGTACGGTGTAACAAAACCTGACAATAAAATAATTCGTGGTTTTGGAAAAAAATGTACATAGAATTATCCAAAAAATACTGTATTTTGTGAAAGTTTATAATTTTTAATAATACCAATGTTATATGTTCTTATTCAGTTCATAAAACAAGACAAGTGGATAAAAAATGCTATTGCAAAACTGTCAAGCAAATTATTAATTGAGATTTTTAATTAACAATATTTATTATACTATACATTAATCGTTCTTATATAAAGTATACAATAATGTATAACAATATAAATATTTAAATCAAACTTAAAATACTATGTTCCACTGTGTGCAGTCGACTTCAATTCAACGCACGCAACCCCAGTACGAAATATAAATTGTTGACCATTTCTGAAATTGACTTTATTTTTATACATTTAATTAAACAACTCATGATTTACATGTATCTAATAAAAAACAACATAAACATTATATTTTTAACAGTACTAGAAGTATTTTTAAACTGTACGTTTCAATTGTGAATGAAAACATCTCCATTTTTTTTTAATCAAGCAAAACTACAGGAACTCTACTACAGGCACTCCCCAGGAAAATAAATAAATTAACATTATATGTAAATATTTTGTATCAAAAATTCTATTTCACAATTTCGTCTGGGTTATTTGCTACAAATGACTGTGAGTTTACACTGAATAAAATTTATTTTTACGATAAATAGTTGAGATTTATTTAATCATATAATTCATTATTATAGTTTAAACAACATTATACGAATAATGTTGTATGATAAATATATATAAATAAATTTTCAAAATGAGTACATTTGCTTAATATGTGGTATATTAAATTTATAATATTGCCTTTTTAGACAAAACCAACTATATCTATTGTACATTCCTCGAAGTACATGTATTCTTGTTTTCTCGATAAAATTAACAAACAACAATTCATATTTCCACTCTACTTCAAACATTTTAATTTTTCAGTGCATTTTTTTGGGAAACGGTGGCAGCGTGATCGTCTGAGAGTTTTTGCAGTTCACTCGAACTTATATTCGTTGTGATCGCTCAGACTCTAACAATCCTCTCACCCTTTCCGCTTCACCGCTGTTCCCCTCACCAAGCACCTTGCGGACTGACGTCGTGCCCGTACGGGCTGAGTTGGGCATCCCTAATCTAGACATATAGTTGGCATACAGAATGTTAAGAATGTCAAGAATAAAATATTGAAAATAAAACAATTAATTGGCATTTTAAAATTTATTTAAAGTTTATATTTTTTGACTTATTTTTCACTATTTTATTAAAATTCCACTGCACAAATTTTCGTTTATTTTGTGAAATTGTAAACAAAACAATGATGTTCTGTTTTAAATTTTTCATAAACAAATGTTTAGACTTTCAAACAGTTTTCTAAAATAAAGTAAAAGGAGCCTGATTTTGAACGATGACTTAACCAGTTTATACTTCAACCATGATTTTTCGTGACGAATATGAAGTTTACCATAAACTAGTTTAAACTAAATACATTTTGTGTATATAACATATACTCTCTAACAGAAAATGATGATTGTTCACTACTTTATAGTTGGCAATAGATTACCTAAGGGAAACGTCCGTTGGGCCGGTCCGTAAGCAGGGCCTCCTTAATTTTTTTGTTTTTTACACTGACGATCTTAAATTTTTAATACAACATCTCAAGTAACATTGCACTACAACTTTTCGCGAAACTTTAAAGTGAAATGGCTGCTTATTACTCATCCAAACGAATACTAAAATATACTGAAACATTTTTTTTTATTGACTTTTTCAAGTGTTGATTAGGTGGTAAATTTAAATTATAAAATTTAAGTTAAATACATTAAAATGTTGCTCTGAATACCCTTATATATTTATCAAAATTTGATGTAGAAAAAAATGGTTGAATTTTTTAAAAATTTGATAAAAACGTACGTTGGGCAACCCATTTTCTCATTATTAGAAGCACAAACATTTTCATAGCACATAATTGCTTAAATGCAAGTATCATGGGGATTTTTTTTTAATATAGAGTGTCAAATCGAAACAATTTTAGTTAATTTTGAATGATTTTTCAATTTAGTGATTTTTCACATTTACGTATAAAATATCAAAATGAATTACTAGTTCACGATTTTATAAGTTCCATTAAATGAAAAATAATACAGATTGGTTGAAAAACGATAATATAATTAATTAATATAATTAATTCTTGGTCTTTTTTGAAAGGTGGTCAATGAATTTTTGTGGTGGCCAAACCTATGGATCATATTTTTTTTTTCAAATTTTTCTGTTCTTCAGAATGTAGGATGTATTTTTTTTTTAATTTTTATGAAATGATAAAAGATAGCCCATTAAATGTACTTTAAAATGGTATATATAAATACTTAAAATTATTTGTATATAAAATGTTATAGACAGAATACAAAACTATGTCCAACCTACGTACCTTTCCCCTACTATTATAATAGTAAAATCCCTTCACAATGAAATACAAGAAAATCACATTAAAAGCGCGTAACTTTTAATAAAGCCTTATTTCTCGCTATGAAATGCAATAAATAGTTATTCATTAAGTATTTGCTTGCTCCTCAAATAATCACTCAACATAAAAATTTTATTAAGAACTTTGAAGTAGCCTTTACAAACGGTTTTTAGAAATAATTTGGCATTTAATTTAATTTCACAGAGAAGCCTACGCAATATATACATCTGTGTGCAAAGAAAATAGTAGTGGCCCCCTTTAAATTAGGCTATCGCATTTTAGGTCGCGTTGCGGCATAAGAACAACATCGTATTTTTATTATTTACATATATTGAATATTGGTGATTAAAATGACGTATAATTCTCATATATTTTTAACACATTTTCAAAATTAGCCTCACTTTTGTATACGAGTCTTGAATGTTTCTGTGTAAAATAATTGTAGTACTAGCGAATTAATTTGAGAATTAGCATTAAACCCAATGAGACTTGCAGGATTGCAGTCAGGTCGAAAGAGGAAGCCTTTCAGAATTGGCGGTCTAACAAGAATGCTGACACAAAAAGACTTCGCATACAGGCAAGAAATCGCTATAATGCCGTGATCTCGCGCGAAAAGTTTCTTCACGAACAAAACGCGCACAAAAAGATCCTACTCTACCACAGAGGTAGTAAAAATTTCTGGTCATTCGTAAAAAGGGTGAAGAATCAGACGACATCGTCTACTCCAACTCTTATTATGAAGGCCAGACCTTCACTGACCCGGTTGATAAAGCTAATCTTTTGGCAGAATTATTTGCAAATAATTCAACGCTCCCAGATACCAATCAACCACTGCCCGTCGTAGATTTTGTTTTTTCTGCAATGCCGGAGATTCATTTTCGAACTCGGGTAGTTAAAAAGGTTTTAGCAAACCTCAACATTAACAAAGCCTCTGGGCCAGATGGCATATTTGCCCATGTGTTGAAGAAGTGCGCGTCAACGCTGGCTTGTCCGTTGCGTAACCTTTTCAACATCTCCTACATGACAGGAGTTTTTCCATCTTGCTGGAAGGTTGCCAATGTCCAGCCAGTTCCGAAAAAGGGCAAGGCTTCGAACCTTGCCAATTACCGACCCATTGCAATATGCTCTGCGCTCTCCAAGGTAATGGAAAGCGTAATTAACTTCCACTATGTGAACTATCTAAAGCGAAACGAATTAATTAGTGACCGACAATATGGTTTCCGTAGGACCAGATCCACAGGTGACTTGATGGCGGTCCTCTCCGAAAAGTGGAATAATTGTGTTCAGCTTTTCGGGGAAAGTAATGTTGTTGCTCTGGATATTTCCAAGGCTTTTGGTCGAGTGTGGCATAAAGCCCTCGTCTCAAAATTATTTGCATATGGTGTCGGTGAATCTTTTAGTCGATGGATATCGAGTTTTCTCCAGGGTCGTTCAATTTGAGTGGCGATGGATGGTGTGTTCTCAGAACAGCATTCCATCAATTCTGGAGTTCCGCAGGGTTCCGTCCTATCCCCGTCCCCCGACCCAGAACCCAATTCATTCCTTTGCAGATAACAGTAACATTTGTCATTCATATTCGTTCAACAAGCGCCCAAACTCTTTGGAGATTGAGAGTAAAAGACGCACTATGAATGACACACTCAACAATGACCTTAAATCAATCTCCGAGTGGGGTCTTGCAAATAGAGTTGATTTTAATGCAAGCAAGACCCAATGTTGTCTGTTATCTCACAAAAGAATGGATTCACCCCTCCCTCCCCTCAATATGGACTCTGTGGATATTGCGCTGTCAGCTGCTCTTGACGTTCTGAGTATATCAATTCAGGGTGAGCTCCGATGGAATGATCACATATTTGATGTTTCGAAAGAAGCGGGCAAGTGTCTCGGTTTTTTAAAACGGTGTAAAACATACTTCACTCCTGCTGACTTACGTACTGTCTACACTAACTATATTCGGCCTAAGATGGAATACAACTCGCACATATGGGCAGGGGCATCTAAATCTTCTTTGGAGTTCCTGGACCGAATCCAACAACGTGCAATATATTTAATAGGGGATGAAAATATTTCATCTCCTCTATTGGCTCTCTTGAGCACCGAGTAAGTGTGTAATCCTGTTTTATAGGTATTACAATGGTAAGTGTTCGAGGGAGATACATGGCCTGACTCCACCAGGCCGTGTGTTCTCTCGTTCTACTCGGGCATCGAACGAAGCCCACCCCTTCGTAATCCACTCGGCTCTCAACAGAACCACGCACTGTGATGCATTTCCCAAAAATTAGATTGGGTAAAAAAAAAATTAAATTGGGTAAAAGTGGGTAGTTTTTTTTTCATTGGGTAATTACCCGGGTCGGGTAATTTATTTGAAATTGATTTTAAATGTAATATGTCTATTATCATCTTATGTTACCCTTACCATTTTTAAATCTAGCAGAAAAATGCATATTTTTATACGTCAATTAGAAAAAAATCTTTTTTACATTATAAACACAAAAAAATACAGTTGTAACTTTTTGATATATCCTAATTTGATATATCCTAAAAATATTTTTGAAGATTTTCAGCATTTTTTTTTAAGAAACATTGAAAATGATATCATTTTAACATTTTTAAAATACATACATAAATAGATAATATATTTAAGTACTAAATTAATTAAATTAATTGGTCTACGTTGAACACCGCATTGGAAGTATTAAAATTTAGTATTTTTTGGGTTGGTTCCCATTTTACTGCACATGTATCTTCTGAGCAAAGGAATTCTTGCACGACTATTATAGAAGAGCATGTTGAGATGTGGAGTTTATTTCTTTTTTAGTTTTAATACCATTTAGAGAAAAAAAAATTCTCTCAACACAAGCAGTTGAGTGCGGCAAAACAAATACAGAACTAAGTATTATTTTTAAATTCGGATAGGAAATATTGCCATTCGCATCTATAGAATATAGATGTTTCAAATTATTGAATTCAGGTACTAACGGAAGCGATAATCGGAACCAAACAATTTGGCTAGAGGCAAAATAGAGGGAATCCTTCCGGAAAGTGCAACACTTGGTTCCAGATTCTCATTTAATAAATACTTCGACTTCTTTAAAATTTCGTGAACTTTCGTTCCTTCGCTCTAAAAATACATATTTATATTATTTACTTCTTTTAAAAAATAACTTAGAAAAACAATTGAGTTTAATGACTCAATTATCTCACAGCAACCCTTCATATTTTCGAAGGTACGCAGCCGAAAGTAATTTTGCAGCGCTTCCCATTGTTCTAAAATACGATTAACCGCTTGCTGTGAATTGAAAAAAAAAAATTATATAATATTATTGTTATTAATAATTAATAATGTAAATATTTCATACTTCTAAAGATAGCCATCTAGTGCCAGCTGCATTTAATATTTTATGGATTGGAACCCCGAAATATTCTTGAAATTCCTTGAATTCTAGTTGCTTGGCAATGCTGTTGCAAAAATTCTTATTGATGTTATGTACTAATTCCGTAACTGATTTTGGAATATACTCGGCTGCAGCTTTCGAACAGGGCGCCAAAGTGTGGCAAAAACAACCATCTATGAACAAATTCGGAAATAATACTTTTAGTTTTGCTTTTAAGCCAGATTTTTCGCCCATCATTGTTGCGCAGTTATCGGCAGCAAATCCGATAAAGTTTTGTAAATTAATATTGCAAGTTTGTAAATATTTTGTTAATGCGGTAGTTATGCTTTCGGCGTCACCTTTTTCTATCTCAATAAGTCCGAGACGTCTATCTTCTACGCCAGTCGAACCTTGTATTCGCAATACAACCGCTAAACATTTTTTGCTCGTAATATCGTCGATCAGAATGGAAAATTTTTGACTTTGTGTAAGAACAGCTATCTCGCCTTTGGCATATGGAGAAATTACCGTTTTTATAATATCAGTAACACTATTTCTATCTAATTGCACATTTTCATAATTTTAGAATCTATTGCGAATTCATTAAATAAATCGATCATGCTTTTTGTGTTAGTGTGCGAATATTATGTTCAGCAATATTTTTAATTTAGCTTTCTTTCCTGCCATATTTAATTTTTGCAAAGTGTCTTCATTTTCACAGAAAGCTTTTTTTACACATGGTAATTTGAATTCTTTATATTTTCGACATGAGCTTCTGAGTTTTGGTGGCGTACAATGTTGTACGTCCGTGGGAATATTCTTTTATTACAGTATTTACACATAAAATAGGTTTTGTTTCGCGTAAGCCACTTCATGTAGGCAGACCGTTTCCATTTTTTGACGAGATGTTCAACATTTCGTTTTCCCTTTTTAATAGCATAGTTAACGAAAACACACATTTTCAGTTAAATTATTAAAAATATAAAAGCCATAAATAGTAGGTTGGCTTTGTACACAATAAAACAAATGTATAAAAGACGAGTTGGGAAACTTAGGTCACATGGGTAAGTTCGGTCACATGGGACGGACTTTTATAGTCGGTCGGGCCCGACTATGGAATACCCTACACTTTGGTGTTAATTTTAGTATGGGGAATTTAATTGTATACCTACCTTTAAAGTTCTTAATTATGCTGAACATTCTTACACTCAGAATATTATTTACATATCAAATTTCTGACGACGTATATTCCATTAATTTAAAAAATTGATGTAAAAGTAAAAAAATAAAAAATGTTAAAACATGTAGAAAAATAAATGTGGGCGGATCACGCCCACTTTTAAAACATATGTAGAGATTTAAGGCTAATATTTCATAATTTGGTTTTCATTAATTTGCGAATAAAATGTCCACTATGAAAAAGCGAGGAGTAATAAAAAAATCAAATGTGGGCGTATCAAGCCCATTTTTGGATCATATATTTTTAGGTGAATTCTAACAATACGTTTTAAATTTTATAAGTATATCTTGAATACTTTTCGAGTTATTGGTTCGTAAAGAGTTATATAAAAGTGTCTTCTATGGGTGGGCGTTGTGTCCGTTGACCAATTTGGCTCATTTACATTGACATAACTAACTTTTGGCTAAAAAGTATTGAAACGAAATTTCATCGCATTCTAAGCAGTATTTCTCAAGTTATCGTGAAAGACAGACGGACGGACAGACAGACGGACATGGCTAAACGGACTCGGGTGGTGATGCTGATCATGAATATATATACTTTTCCATACCGGAAACGCCTCCTAAGGGGCGTTACAATATATGCACAAAGTTAATATACCCTGTACCTCATAGGTGTAGGGTATAAAAAACAGCTTTATCAAATGAATGATTAAATCTTTAATCAGAAATTTTATAAAGCTGTTTTGTTTTATACATTTGTTTTATTTTTAATGCAAATACGGGAAATCCATGATTATAACTCAAAACGGGGATTCTATACATTATTTCTATATAATTCATTATATAATTTGTACTCCTATTACATAACGTTTTCACGAAAATTACAATCGAAATTAAGCCTCACTGTTTAGAATAAAAAATTTACGTAATTTTTGGAAATATAATTTTCTAAATAACTGTATACTTTTATAGCACCATCCGACACCATTTTGCACAATTGAAAAAACGACCTGGACGTAAATGGTTTTCAATAAGAGCGTTAAAAAAGTTTTTTAAGGGTAACGACGTCATATTTCTTGCCGCTCTTTTGACATTTCTCTTCAGTAAGGTTTGCCATTTCATGATGGAAAGATATACGAGCCAACAACGAGTCGAAATTATTAAAATTTACTACCGAATTTCGAATTCGTATATCTGAAGAGAAATGTCAAAAGAGCGGCAAGATATATGGCGTCGTTAGCTGTCCCTGTCTCTCTACTTTTGTAGCGTCCCATTTGAAAAACCCTTTAGAACTAGAGATCATTCTGAGAATATTTCATTACCCAGTTTTTTTCTTTTACGGATTTTATTTGCATTCGAATTGGAAATGCATATCATATAGTTGACATCTCTCTGTGTATGAATGTGAAAACGGATTTCCAATATCATTTCATTTAAAGGCTTTATTCCAATTTGAAATGCTACTGTTAGAGTTTTATAAGTTAATTCAAATTTATTAAATTAAAATTTGATGATTTAAAATACAAATATAAGAAAAATCAATTACATGTATTTGTAGTTGTTCGTGTAATTAATAACGAAATTAGATTGATAATATCCGTTTCTATCTAAAAGATACTTAATGTGGATTTAAATAAAAAAAAAATTTAAAGTAGGTGTTATTATGATAGTTGGGATTATCAAAATTATAGTCGGTCTAAGCCGACTATAAATACCCTACACATATGTGTGGTTACCATTCAAAGTGATATATAGGTCACCAGGGTATACGAATCCTGAAAATAACTACAAACATTCAATCGCTGAAGAATTTCCATTCATTTGATACCCATATTTACAAATGGGTAGGTGTACCGAATTTCGATTTTTTTTTGTGAACCACAAGTCTTTTCGCCGGAAAACATTATTATCATGTATTTGAGCATGATGTCAATATATATTTGACCAAAAAAGTTTACCTTAGCACGTATACATAAAAATTGATCTTTATATGTACATTTTATATGAGGTATTTGAACATAAGTGGTCGGATCATAGGTCACAATGGACCGATCGCGCCAATTTTTTCGCACATACAGCGTAGGTATATTAGTAATCTAAGTTATAAGTTTCATTTATCTAGCTCTTCAATTTTAAAAGTAGTAGGGATTTCAACAGACAGACAGACAGACAGACAGACAGACAGACGGACGGACAGACGGACATCGCTAAATCGACTCAGGAGGTCATGCTGATCAAGAATATATATACTTTTCCATACCGGAGATGCTTCCTTCTGGGTGTTACAAACGGCGTACCAAACTGAATATACCCTTTCACTCTTAGTGTAGGGTATAACCAGTTGGGAAGGTTAGATCACATGGGAAATTTTAAAGTAGGTGTAATTATGATAGTTAGGATTATCAAAATTATAGTCGGTCTAAGCCAACTATAAATACCCTACACATATGTGTGGTTACCATTCAAAGTGATATATAGGTCACCAGGGTATACGAATCCTGAAAATAACTACAAACATTCAATCGCTGAAGAATTTCCATTCATTTGATACCCATATTTACAAATGGGTAGGTGTACCGAATTTCGATTTTTTTTTTGTGAACCACAAGTCTTTTCGACGGAAAACATTATTATCATTTATTTAAGGATGATATCAATATATATTTGACCAAAAAAGTTTACCTAAGCACGTATACATAAAAATTGATCTTTATATGTACATTTTATACGAGGTATTTGAACATAAGTGGTCGGATCATAGGTCACAATGGACCGATCTCGCCAATACAGCGTAAAGGCCAATACAAGTGAAAGGGTATATTTAGTTTGGTACGCCGTTTGTAACACCTAGAAGCAAGCATCTCCGGTATGGACAAGTATATATATTCTTGATCAGCATGACCTCCTGAGTCGATTTAGCGATGTCCGTCTGTCTGTTGAATTCACTACTACTTAAACAATTGAAGAGTTAGATAAATGAAACTTATAATTTAGATTACTTATATACTTACGCTGTATTTGGGAACCACAAGTCGTTTCGCGGGAAAACATTATTTCCATGTATTTGAGCATGAAGTCAATATATATTTGAGCAAAAAAGTTTACCTAAGCACGTATACAGTAAAACTGAACTGTAGATGTACATTTTATATGAGTTATTTGAATATAAATGGTCAGATCACAGGTCACAATAAACCGATGTGCCTAAAATTTCGCACATACAGCGTAGGTATATAAGTAATCTAAATTATGAGTTTCATTTATCTAACTCTTCAATTGTTTAAGTAGTAGTGATTTCAACAGACAGACAGACGGACAGACAGACGGGCATCGCTAAAACAACTCAGGAGGTCATGCTAATCAAGAATATATATACTTTTCCATACCGGAGATGCTTCCTTCTGGGTGTTACAAACGGCGTACCAAATTGAATATACCCTTTCACTCTTAGTGTAGGGTATAAAAAAATCGTTTAAATTTGTTTGTAAATGTAATATTGAAACATTATGTGTTTCGTTTTATTAATTATGTTGCTATGATATGTCTGAAAATAAACTAAAATGTCCATTGCAATTTCCTTAAAAACGTTACGTGAGTCAGCATTTGCTAATTATATAGAGTAATTTTATTTATATTGAACCCGAGTTATTTCAAATTTCTTACTAGACATGGACTTAGTAAGTTACTAGGTTTTTACTATGTCATTTTGTATCATATACTTGTTCAAAAAACTGTTTTTTTTTATAAATGGTAAAGAATTAAATGCAGAAATGTTGCATTTTGATAAAGGATGATATAAAATAAAATAGTGAAAACTTAAGCTCGAATTTCACGATTTTTCAATTTCGTCTATGCATCAACACAAATATTGATGTATAGTTCAGATGATCGATTCGTCAACAAAAATCGAGCAATTTGGTTGATTGATGCTTTTTAAATTTTTTTTCTGAAACAGACATAAAAATACCTGTTGATAAAAATTTGAATCAATATGAAATATGGCCAGATTTACTGATAATTGATAAAATTCTATTAATTGTTGATGCTTTACATAAATCGTGTGATGCTAGGGTTATGAGATTAATAATTTTCTAATTTCTTAGTTTTTAATTATTTTAAAATTAACATTTGAAAATGTTATTAACCTGAATTGAATGAAGTTTTATAGCACTGTTTTTTTAGTTGAAAATTAGTCAATAACACTACTCAGCAAAACGGGAACATTTTTTTTGCCATGGACTTTCCATACATAAATTGTATATAATTCGCGGTTTCTGTTTTTGACTCTAAACTTTTTAAAATTAGTCTTGACAATTAAAAGAAAAATTATGTTTAACTTTTTTTGTTAAACTATTTTTCCACAAAACTATAAAAATAAATTAGCAATTTTCATAAAAAGTTACGTAATAGAAAAAAACTGAGTACGCAGTTAAACTCAGCACCAGCGAATTATATAGAATTGTTTAGAAATAATTAAGCTATTTAAATTTTTCGTAAAAAGTATTTTATAAAATAACATATATTTTGATGGTAAAGTCTCGATAACTGTTTCCAAAAGCACGATAATTTTTGAATACTGTGAAATAATAATTATTGATCGATAAGAAACACAACATATTTTATATTATTATTATGAAAACTTTATTGATATCAACACAATACCTATAACGACTAAAACAGCGATACCATTCCAGGCAGAGCTGTAAAAGTAAGCAGTATTTTTGTAATGACTACTAGGATAACTCAAATAGTCTAATCAAAATTATGTAATACAATTATTTAGAAATCGTAATGAAACATTTGGTTTATGATTATAAATAATCAAAAAATAATTTAATTCTTGATAAATTTGTCTTAGACTACTCAATTATACAGATAAGTAAATAATAGAGCTCACATATAAAATAAGAATTCATTTTTTTTTGCATTGTGTTAAAAATATGAAAAACGCTATTGTAATGATATGTCAGAAGTAAAACAATATATAGGAGAACTCTACTATTATTTAAAAATAATTGTTAATTAAAATTACTAATAACTGATTTTTTTTTAAATGTATGTTTTCACTTACTCAATATCGCTTGGCTCTTCACCACTCTCTTCTGCGCCAGATTCATCTTCGCTTCGGATTGGCAGTGTTCTCAGCAGCCGCAATAGAACTGCATCTTGGTTCATCTCGCTCAATATCCATCGCCGTAGCCTGCAATTATTTGGGTGTCATTTCTGACCATATTTTAAATATGTAAAATACCAGTACTCACGTTTCTTTTGGAATGACCTGGATTCTCTTCAATGACTTCTTTGCCATACTGCTCCGTCCAAGGTTTATTTGTCTCGTGGCACCTCTGCTTTTGCTGATCTTCACAGCGTTCAACTTCCAGCGCCGTATTACTGCGCCTCTGGTTGTGCACTGATTCAACCTGCAATTGGTTGGGTGTCATTGTTGACCATATTTTAAATATGTAAAATACCAGTACTCACGTTTCTTTTGGAATGATCTGCATTCACTCCAAGTACATATTTGTCATGCTGCTCCGTCCAAGGTTTGTTTGTTTCGTGACACCTCTGCTTTTGCTGATCTTCACAGCGTTCAACTTCCAGCGCCGTATTACTGCGCCTCTGGACGTCCGCTGCTCCAATGTGCAATGGTTGGGACGAATTGCAGATCAGTATTTAATGATTTAAATTAGTAATATCTACTTTATGACTTCTGTGTTTCTTTTGTGGCGACAAACACGCGCGCTGCTCTAAGCAATTTCTTTCAGCACGGGCGAAACATTAAAAAACGTTTTTAAGTTCTGCCAGAGCTCTCAGCCTAAGCAGGCGGCGGCTGGCATTAAAATACGCGGCGGCGGCGGTTAGCCGACTCGGAGCCGAATATTTATCGGCGAGTCGACTAAACAAATTATTTATCGACTTAACCGAATAATTAAAAGTCATAACTATGTATATAAAAATCAAAAGGTGCTTAATTCAGTGCTTAAATTAGCTTAATCCAACATATTACTATATTTTAAAAACATTATTGACTATAATCACCAAAATAGATAGAATATTCTGTGGGAGAACTTTACTTTATAGGGCCGGTCTCAAAAAACAAAAAAAAATGCCACGCCCACTATAAGGGGCGGAGAGTGTCGAAAATCAAAAAAATGTTTGCCGCCCGCCCCTTTTGAACCGCCCATAAATGGAAAACCGATCGAGGTCATAAGTTGTTTTTGAATTATTGCGAAGTGGGCGGGACAAAAAAAAAAGAAAAAAATTGTCACACGATGTAAAAAGCAGACATTAAAAATAAAAAAAGTGACCTCAAGGTCACGTGGTACCCCATAAAAATCAAAAACATGTTTTTTTTTCAAACTCAAATTCCTGGAAAAGGGGAGTGTCAAAATAAAAAAATAAAAATTCTTTAAATATACAGTAGCATAGCCATGGACATTTTTATGACCTGAAAATTTCAGGTGCACTGAAAAAAAATATCAATTTGTGCAATGCACTATTTTTTTGCTCAAAAAAATGTATAAAAGTATAATATATGTAGTAACTGTACAGGATTATTAGCGCCGCAGGAAAAAAATTTTTTTTTCAGTCTACTTTTTTTTTCGGTTTCAGAATTTTTTTTGGGGAAAAAATTTGGGTTGCTGTATTTATGTGTTTATAAGGAATTTTCAATATTTTATTTGATTTTTAAGTGGTACCACGTGACCTTGAGTTCACTTTTTTATTTTTTTAATTTTCAGCCCTGGTTTATGCATCTTTTTTTTATTTTTTTTTGCCCCGCCCACCTAGTAATAATTCAAAAACCACTTATAACCTCGTTCGGTTTTCGATTTTTGGTCGGTTCCAGGGGGTCGAGCGGCATAAAGAACGTCGTGAAAAAATTTTTTTTTTAGATTTCGACCGGCCTTATAAAGTAAAGTTCAGCCTATTCTGTAATTTGATGTTAAATATATTTGTAAATATATTTGTAAAGTATATGAAAAAAAAGGTTAATCAAAAGGACCTTTGATTTTTATCAACATAATAATTATTTCAAGTGTTTTTTTTTTTTGTAATTTATACATTTTAATTATTTATTGAAATATTGATTAAATTAATAATTTTTAATTTAAGTTTTTTAATCGTTGCTGCGTCAAAGAAGCTGAAATAATTAGTTTGTTGTTACTTTATAATTTAGTATATAAAAAATTTGACTTACCGCTTATTTGCGTAATTCTTTCACCAGTTCATAGTTATCGTGTATAAATAATGATTTCTTTACTGTAAGGGGATGTAGCGATGCCGTTTTCGCTGTGTTAAGAGAGCCAGCGCTTGAAAATGCTTGCTCTGAAGAGGCACTGGACGCCGGGATGCTTAACATGGTTTTAGCTAGTTCAGCAATTTGGGGGAAATCCTGTAAATTGTTAATCCGTCATTAATGAATACAAAACATATATGATTATTTGAGAATAGTCAAAAAAAGTAAACCGACTACTTTTTGTTTGATTATTTGAAAATTATCAAATAATCAAAAAATAATCTAACAAAAATAGAATATATATATATATATATATATATATATATATATATATATATATATATATATATATTTATATTTATATATATATATATATATATATATATATATATATATATATATATATATATATATATATATATTCTATTTTTGTTAGATTATTTTTTGATTATTTGATAATTTTCAAATAATCAAACATATAGTTTTTTTTCGTAAGACAATTTTAATATAATAGGGGCGTCGATATATTCTATATAAATATAAACTTATTCTTTACCTAAGAATAAGGTAGGAATAGATCCCTTCGTTAGTTTTGAAAATCACAAGATCAGAAAAATATTATTCACAACCGTATTGCACAAATCACCAAAATACAATGCAATACAACATAAATCAACAGATCCTTTCTTATTGCCGAAAAAAGCTAACTGTACTTGGAATTCTACAACTCGCATTGAGGTGAATATTTTGGTTTTGAAATTATGTAGAAGTTAAAATATTAAAAAAACTTAAGGTACAGTTGGTAGGTTGGTACAAAAAAATATATATTTATTTAGATACTTACATGAATCATAGTTAAAAATCATTTGTAAACATGATATTACCAAAATTGGTAGACATTTTAATAAGAGCTTTAATAAAATAATCATATGAGGTACAGTTGGTATGTTGGTACAAATAAAAATATATGAAACAATAGTTAAAAATCTTTTTTAAATAAAATATTAGCAAAATTGTAAAAAAATGTCATAATAACAATAATTAAAGAATTATATATTAATAAAAATTAAAATATGATTAATAATATTAATAATAATAATAAGTTAAAAGTAATAATTGTAATAATACATTTTACTAATTAGTAATTTCGTATCGTTTCATAATTTTGTCCAGATTGCCAAGATCGACAAAAACATAAAATAGCTCAACAAACGAAAAATCAGTAAAACGAAATTCGTATCAGAATAGAAAAAGATACAAATGCAAATATGCAACAACAAAATAATAATAACAAAAACAGTAGCATGGACGACGAAGAACGAACATATGCAGTAGCAGCGGCTCGGCTCGATAGAAGGCATAATGATTGTCAACTTGTCGCTTGTCGTTTCTCTGCTGTGCGAGCGAGCAACACTGTATTGCCATCATTTACACTGCACGAGAGCAGTAAATTGGTTTCAACAAGCAGAGAGCAGAAATAATGTTTATATTCTCTGTCTCTCTGGCTCTGGTTGAGTAAAAAATACTGGGATTCATTTATGGGCACTACACTCCAGCGAGTAAATCCCAACGAGTTCGGATGAGACCTCTTATAATACATACTCGCTGGCATAACTACAATTTAATTTATGCATCCCTGCTTTCCTTCAGTTGTATTTTCTTTCTTTTTCTGTTTCTGTGTTACGTTAGCGTTGTCATTTTTAGTTGGGTTTTCTTTTGTCTTTCAAAATAACGGGTTAACGTTTGTGCAAAATATGAAAAGTATTTTATTCAATTCTTCAGTAACGCTGCCGATAATGAGCTAAGAAAAAGTAAGTAAATTACATTTTTGTTGTATATTTTTAATAACATTTTTATTACAGATGGGCCGTTATTCTAAAATTACTGAAAAAGATGCGAAAAGCACACAGCAGAGCTCTCAGCTGACCGACTTTCAGCTGACTCGCAGCCGCCGTGAATTTTTACTAGCCGCCGAGAATTTTTTCGAGTAAGCCGAAACTGCCGTCAATTTTCAAAAGGCGACGAATAAATTTGATGTATTAACATTTGAGACAAATAAATACTATGTATATAAAAATATTTTTTATTTAAAACATTGTTCTATAATACGAAATGCATGACAATAAAATTCAAGTACTATAATTATTATCAATTTAGAGGAATATTATAAAAATATTTTCTGAAAAAATGATTGAAATTCGAATTTTATACTAATAAAAATTCAAAAAAAAAACTTACGCTATTTGGGTTTACTTTTTCGTCAGTTTTCTAAAATTAAAAGTATTGCACATTAATTTTTGAAGGAAATATACAATACACAATTTTATGGAATACAATAATCAAAATGTTATGTACAACTATGGGTGTGTGCGAATTCGACTAAATTGCTGACTACCCAGCAAG
>OX638135.1:66192388-66357388 GCA_951804985.1 Dryomyza anilis
ACAGTGTTGCTCGCTCGCACAGCAGAGAAACGACAAGCGACAAGTTGACAATCATTATGCCTTCTATCGAGCCGAGCCGCTGCTACTGCATATGTTCGTTCTTCGTCGTCCATGCTACTGTTTTTGTTATTATTATTTTGTTGTTGCATATTTGCATTTGTATCTTTTTCTATTCTGATACGAATTTCGTTTTACTGATTTTTCGTTTGTTGAGCTATTTTATGTTTTTGTCGATCTTGGCAATCTGGACAAAATTATGAAACGATACGAAATTACTAATTAGTAAAATGTATTATTACAATTATTACTTTTAACTTATTATTATTATTAATATTATTAATCATATTTTAATTTTTATTAACATATAATTCTTTAATTATTGTTATTATGACATTTTTTTACAATTTTGCTAATATTTTATTTAAAAAAGATTTTTAACTATTGTTTCATATATTTTTATTTGTACCAACATACCAACTGTACCTCATATGATTATTTTATTAAAGCTCTTATTAAAATGTCTACCAATTTTGGTAATATCATGTTTACAAATGATTTTTAACTATGATTCATGTAAGTATCTAAATAAATATATATTTTTTTGTACCAACCTACCAACTGTACCTTAAGTTTTTTTAATATTTTAACTTCTACATAATTTCAAAACCAAAATATTCACTTCAATGCGAGTTGTAGAATTCCAAGTACAGTTAGCTTTTTTCGGCAATAAGAAAGGATCTGTTGATTTATGTTGTATTGCATTGTATTTTGGTGATTTGTGCAATACGGTTGTGAATAATATTTTTCTGATCTTGTGATTTTGTGAATTTTAAATTGTTTATAAAATGCATTGCATTATAAATTCGTGTGACTGGAGCATTCAGTCAAATCACCACCTACACCAGTTTCCAAAAAAATACAATTCACTATTGAATACATGGTGCTATAATTTAAAAATAAAAGAATCTATTTTGACAACGAAATCAAGAGTTTGTATCAAACACTTCGACAGTTCTTGTCTCAACATTTCAAAACTAACGAAGGGATCTATTCCTACCTTATTCTTAGGTAAAGTATAAGTTTATATTTATATAGAATATATCGACGCCCCTATTATATTAAAATTGTCTTACGAAAAAAAAGTATATATCACTTTTAAACGAATACGATTTCATTTTTACTTAAATAACGAATATTATTATGTTCTCAAAATTTCGCAGAAAATTAGTACAACAAACAGTTTTCTGTGGAAAATTATTATGTTTCAAATTTTTAGACGAAAATTGGAGCTTTTTATTGAAAAACATTTTTTTTTTCAAAATCGTATTGCGTTGCTTTATGTTATGATATATGTCATTTATAAAATTTGTTTGACAAAATTCAAAATAATTACGCTGTTATGATATAAAATATGCATTACCATATACTATGTAGGTGACTCAGAAGATTAGTGTGTTGGAATACAAGCCGAAACGTCGTTGGTTCAAACACCAGCGAAGGCAACATCAAAAAAATAAATAGAAAATATTTTTCTTCACCGCGCTACCTCTTGGTAGATGACCTTCGAGAGTAAAAACATCACCCATGAAAAGTTATGATTCGGCGTTAAACTGTCGGTTCCGCTATTTGAGTAAAAATGTAACATGTTTAAATGGTGAAACTGTTCAGACTAAGCTCTTCAGAACTGTATAGCTAAACTAGTATTATTGTAATTATTATTAGAACCGTAGGTCATTTCCATTTTTAGGATTTTCGAGTTCATTTGTTATTGTCTCCTAAGAAATCTAGACTTTTACATAAAATTTAGGTTTAATTTCAGGACTGATAAAAGTTTTCAATGGTCTGTGGTCTTTATAAATCGATTACATATATTTATTAAATGCTGCATTATGTACGGGTTTTATATGAAGGCCCCAATCATAAATGCATTATTCATGTTCAACAAAAGATTCCAATCTTCTTCTCAAAATTTGAATCATTTTTATATTCGTAGATACACGGATATACATATGCATATTCTCGGCAATATCAAAAATATAATAGAGTTCCTGGCAAAACCATAAAACGTATTATTTTTCTCATCAAAAATAATAACATACTTTTATTCTGAACTTCAAAAAATAACGTATTTATTTTCGTAAGGGAAAAAATATGTAACAGTTTTCGTAAGGGGCGTCGATATATGTTTTATTTACTACACATTAACTTTATTTAATTTTAAAAATTTGACTAGTTTTACAAAAATATATTAATTAACAAATATGGGCATTTCTAAGTCCACCATGGCTTAAAAATTAATACTTGACAAATTATTCTTTCTGACTTGTATTATTAAAGAAAAATGCTTAAATTTTATAAAATTAAAGAGTCAAAAGCTTATCTCAGTGACCATGTTCATATAACGGACTGCAAATCTGAATTCATATTTTGAATTCACTTATTTTAATTTTTTATAATATTTTCTTTTGAATAGTTTCTTCTTTAAGAGCGATGGTACGAGTGTACTTTTTTCACAAAATAATCCTTAAAATAATAATTTACTCTAAAATAATACAAAGACAGTAAATAAAGATCAGTGAACGCTAAATTTTTGATTTGTTTTCATTGACTATTTTATGTAAATGAAAACATTGACTATTTAATAGGTAGACTTCATTGATTGATTTTTTTAAGAAATTAGAAATAAGGTACATCCATGCATTATAAGATATATTCTATTGTTTCTCAATAAATTTGAAAAAATATTTAATTTTTGATATCGCTTGCAGTCGCTGGAATAAATTTCACATTTCAAAATGCACATTTCATAAAAACGTTACGTTATATAAAAACTGGGAATGCTTTCAAAATCAGCACCTGCGAGTTATTATAAAAATTCTGTTAGTTTGGACTGCTAAGAACATAAAAAAATATAGTACTGTTGAAAATAGTTTTCAAAAAAACCTTAAACGCAATTTTTCTTATAATTGTCAAGGCTAGTTTTAATATACTAAGGAATGGTAATTTTCATACACGTTTTTAAAATATTTGGATATAAACTAGATTTTTTTGACATTTTATAATTATTTATTTAGCATTTATAATCTAACGATAAATAAGAAAATAATTTATGCTTATCCAGAGCATAGACCAATCTAAAAACCAAAATTACTATAATTATATATATATATATATTTATGTATAAAGAGTCGTACTTTACGAAATAATGTAACTCATACGAAATAATGTAACTCATACGACATGATTGCATTTACGGTTAAAGCATGATAAATTGAATGTTATAAATTTTAAAAATGTTAATTTTTCCTAAATAAATAAATAAATAAATAAATAACAAAAATGACAATTCATGTTTTAAATAGGTCATAATGATGAAAACATTATTGTTCTAACATTAAATGCTGAACTGAGAGAAAAGGTGCGGGAATGTTGCGTATTTGGAAGTGAAAGCAACAGCCACAGGTTCGTGCTGTATTCGTTTCCAACCGACACTATACGAAAACAGTCGTGGCTCGAAGTTCTAAATTTGGAAGACAGGGCGCTTGAATTGAAAAGGCTTCAGATCTGCGCAAAACACTTTGACACTACTCATGTGAAAGAAAAACAATTAAGTAAAAATGCGTTCCCAAAATATCATTTGTCACCGGAACCGAAAGGTCCCAGTATTTACGAGGCCGATATTTTTGAAACAGAGCAAGCGCCGGAACCCATATGCAGTATGTGTCATTCGTTTTGTGAACAATCCGAAATTTACAGGAAACGCTAATTAACGGCCGAAGATAAATTAAAAAAAAAAACAAACCAAGAATTCGATTTATATAAAAGATCTAAAGAAATTGAAATTTCAGATCTAAAAGATTCTTATAAAGAGCTGACGGACGAATTGGCTAATGTCAAGCGTACCAGCAGGAAAAATAAGTACTTCTGCAATAGAGTTCGCACAAATAATTACTAATCAAAAACGAATTGTTTTTACCGAAAGCCACACAAACTTTTCCCAGGCAATATATTACCAATCGGCTCGGGCGTACAATTTTATGCGAAGGCAGTTGCAAATTAACTTTCCAAGCCCTTCATCGCTATACAGATGGCGGCCGGTAAAAATGTGATTGCCTGGAATTAGTGAGGTAATGGAAAACAGCCTGAAGTGTATTGCGCAAAGTGATTATTCCAATTATTGCGTTTTATTGTTCGACGAAATCGGTCTGCGTACAGAACTTGAGTACAATATCTCAAAGGATCAGATCGATGGATTTGTTGATTTAGGAGACGGCGTTCGTTCTAGCGCCTTTGCAATAAATGTTTGGTTTTTATGGTGAAGGGTGTTGTAGAAAATTGGAAGTTCGTACATAGTTTCTATTTTACTGGAAATGGCATGTCGAGTAAGTTTAATAATTACACAACAACAACAAAAATTATCCGCAATCTTAGTATAATTTTCCAATGATAAGTCATGACTAGAATCTTGAAGTCAATCAAAAATCACTCTAAGATAGTTTATAATAAAAAAGTCCTCCAAAGACCTCCTTTTTAAAAAGTACAAATCATATAGAATATTGTTGCACTTTATGAACAGCATACATTTATAAATTTTATATATTTTTAATTTAAAGGTCGAAATTAAATAATGTTTAATTTCAGGTCAACATTTGCTTACTACGTTAAATAAAGTAGTAGAATCCATTTTTAATTGCGGACTTATTATTAAAGCTGTTGTGGCCGATCAAGCGGCAACAAATTGGGCTTGATTCCGTGTGCTTACGAAAGAATACCAAAATCATTATTTTATGTATAAAACATATAAAATATTTATATTATTTGATTACTGCCACCTTTTTAAAAATATAAGGAATACCTTAATGAGTCGCAACATATATACATGCGATGGGGTTGAACGTTGGGGTTTGCTAAGGGAAGCGTTTGACTTAGATAAAAAAAATACTGTTAAACTTATGCCCAAACTTAACGATAGTCACATTTACCCCCATCTCTTTCAAAAAATGAAGGTAAATCGAGCTATGCAAGCACTGAGCAATTGAATTGCTGCAGCGCTCACATTTTTCAAAGAGCAAGATCTTTTCAAGGACAAAGAAAATATAAAAAATGCAGAGGCAACAATTAAATTTGTAAAAAAATGTAATGATGGGTTCGATTTATGCAACAGTCGAAATTTTAACGACCCAAATTTCAATAAGCGCCCCGTACAAAGAGATCATAATAAATTTGAAAAAATTACGGAATTTATAAATTATTTAAGAACTTTGTACTTTTTAAACAAATCATACAATAAGTGTATTAATGGTCTCATTTACACTCTTCAAACAATGATGCAACTTATAACGGAGTTATTTCAAGATCCAAGTATTTTATTTATAATTCTCGGCAGATTCAACCAGGATCCACTTGAAAATTATTTTGCAATCATTCGGTCGCAGTTGGGAAAGAACTCACATCCGTCAGTCAGAGAGATTCAATATCTCTCTGCAAGAATTCTGTCGATGGAGTACATTTCCTAGCACTACGAGGCGAGAAACAAAAACTGCCAAGACGATGACGCTTGCCTGCTCGAGTGGAAACTGGATGAATTTGCCGAGAAACCCACTGAGCATAATAATGCTGAAAATACTGAAAATGCTCAACAAAATACCGTTGAAGAAGACACTGTTGAAGAAGCAGAAAACAAAGCAGAAAAAAATGCTCAACGTTATTTTGTTGGGTACCTTTTAAAAGCTAAGTTATACAAAATAATTAAGTGCGCTGATTGCGCTTTAAATATGGAAAAGTTGGATAATATATCTTTCGATAGCGAGGCGTTTATTAAAATTAAAAGTTATGGCGATAAACTCGCGTTGAAAAATCCTGATGACGATTTATTCGCAATATGCCAAATTCATTTTTCAGTATTTAAAAATATTTTTACAAAATTTCCTTTCCAACAAAAATTAAAAGAAAAAATAATAAACGCTTGCATCAAGACTACTGCAAAGTCGTACCCTGATTGATGTGCCAAAATATAAATTTGGCGAACAAAAGAAGAAAGTTAATAAAATATAATTGTTTAAGTACCTTCATTATTATTTTGTGTCTTATGAAATTGGTGGCATAATCTGTATATATAATGTTTAGTTCTTTTTATCCCATAAAATCACGTTAAAAAACATATTTTATTTTTTATTAATTACTTTTGCACACACTCATTAATTGGGCTATTTGAAATTCAATAATAAAACTGCTTTTTATACTAATCTACATAAATATACGCATTTTTAATGGACCATTCTACTAGTAACAATATATAAAATAAATATAAATTAATTATCGTGTATTGGCGGACAGGCAGACGGTCATGTCTTAATCGACTCGGAAAGTGATGTTGATCAAGAAAGTATATACTATTTCATACCAAATTAAAAAAAAATTAAAGTCAAATAACATGCAATTTAAATTCACTTGACGAAATTTCGTTTCGTAATACAGAAGTGAATTTATTAAATATCACAAATTTAATAAAAAAAAATAACGAATTGGTAATATTTTGAATAACTTTTTGAAAGAATAATAATAATCATTTGTTGGTATTATTTATTGCACAAATCACCAAAATACAATGCAATACAACATAAATCAACAGATTCTTTCTTATTGCCGAAAAAAGCTAACTGTACATGGAATTCTACAACTGGCATTGAAGTGAATATTTCTGTTTTGAAATTATGTAGAAGTTAAAATATTAAAAAAACTTAAGGTAGGTTGGTACAAAAAAATATATATTTATTTAGATACTTACATGAATCATAGTTAAAAATCATTTGTAAACATGATATTACCAAAATTGGTAGACATTTTAATAAGAGCTTTAATAAAATAATCATATGAGGTACAGTTGGTATGTTGGTACAAATAAAAATATATGAAACAATATTTTTTAAATAAAATATTATCAAAATTGTAAAAAAATGTCATAATAACAATAATTAAAGATTATATATTAATAAAAATTAAAATATTAATAATAATAATAATAAGTTAAAAGTAATAATTGTAATAATACATAGCTCAACAAACGAAAAATCAGTAAAACGAAATTCGTATCAGAATAGAAAAAGATACAAATGCAAATATGCAACAACAAAATAATAATAACAAAAACAGTAGCATGGACGACGAAGAACGAACATATGCAGTAGCAGCGGCTCGGCTCGATAGACGACATAATGATTGTCAACTTGTCGCTTGTCGTTTCTCTGCTGTGCGAGCGAGCAACACTGTATTTCCATCATTTACACTGCACGAGAGCAGTAAATTGGTTTCAACAAGCAGAGAGCAGAAATAATGTTTATATTCTCTGTCTCTGGTTGAGTAAAAAATACTGGGATTCATTTATGGGCACTACACTCCAGCGAGTAAATCCCAACGAGTTCGGATGAGACCTCTTATAATATATATACTCTCTGGTTATGCGTGAAAAAAGTGTTGCTGACATTTTTTTAAAGGGTAAAAAAAAATAATAGCGGGTAATACATTGCAATTGGGTAAAATAGTGGGTAATTTTAGAAGTGCGGGTAAGTGCGGGTTTGGAGCTTTCCATTGGGTCAAAATCTACCCTATATACCCGCTAAATGCATCACTGAACCCGCATTATAGAGAGAATTCGTTCTTCAGTCGCACTATTCGTTTGTGGAACAATCTCTTCAGTCGCATGATTCGTTTGTGGAACAATCTCCCTGCGTCTGTTTTTCCCGACATTTTTGATATTGGCAAATTCAAAACAAATATTCACCGACACTACCTCATTGTTCCTCCCTTCCTCTAACCCTAATCCTTTCCTACGATCAACACTGTGCTTTGCATATATAGGGGGCATCCCCTGAGTGTTTGTTAATCTGTAAAAAAAAAGAATAACTTTTTTAGAATAACTTTTTTCTGGGAGAAAATCACAAATAAATTTAGGTTTACTCATGTATATATACATACTAGCTGGACCCGAGCACGACTCGTGCCAAGATTTTGTAAATTTAAAGATATGGAGCGATTTTATTAATATGAAAAACATTTTTATTATTTATATGAGGGGTTCGTGCTTAGCTATAGATGTTTTTTTATTGGTTTTATAAATGTAGTAACCAAATAATAATTCTCCGCCATAACAGCTTTTCTCAAAGACAATTCTTTCTCAGACTGCGCTTCCCCTTAGAATTCTTCCCCGTAGAACATTTCAACGTAGAATAATATTCCCCGTAAAATTCTTCCCCATAGAACGCTTTCCCGTAGAATTCATCCCATTTTTCCCTGTAGAATTATTTCCCGTAGAATTTTTCCCCGTAGAGTTTTCCACAGTAGATGTTTTAGTGTGGTGACTTTCGGTGTGGTGAGTTTGGGTTTGGTGAGTTTTAGTGTGGTGAATTTTTGTGTAGTGAGTATTAGTGTGGTGAGTTTTAGTGTGGTGAATTATATTATCGTGAGTTTTAGAGTGGTGAGTTTTAATGTGGGGAATTTTGGTGTGATGAGTTTAAAGAATTTTGGGTGGTTGATAACCTGGTGTGAAATATCTTGATATCACTATAATATCTGTTGACATACACGTAATGTAAAATGTATCTTCTATGGGGGTGCCACGCCCACATTCGGCGAAACCGTTTAGAATGGTTAAAAATAACGCTAATCAAAATTAAATTAAATTTGCTATCCCAATTTCTGATATAATGTGTTTTTAATTTTTGGGTTATATGAGAGGTGCCACGCCCAGTTCACCAATCTTACTGAGATGTAGCATATACTCTGCCCATGCCCAACATACATATTATACAATTCGGTTCAGCCGTTTTGACGTCTATTTGGAATTTAAAAATATATACCGTCAACTGGGGTGACTTTAGACTTCCAGAGGTGACTTTGGCCTAACAAAAAATCAAATTTTCTCAGCATCCAAGTGACTAACAGATTTCAATTCTTTTACAATAATTTTCTTTGAAGCATTTTCTATCTGCGTAATGCTATTTCCTTAACTTTTAACTCTCATATTCCAACATGTTAATATCTGTGTAAATGTAGCTAAAAAGCATTAATTTTATTTACGAACAAAAACAATTTAGTATGTAAAATATACGTATGCTATTATACGTTACATTGTTTATGTTAAAAAATAATATATTTTCTTTCTAATAAACCAAATAAGTATTGTCATTTTAGTCCATTACTATTTTTAATTATTTATTTTATTTAATCGTTCTTAAAATTAATGTTTTTGGGGTGACTTTGGCCCGAGTTAAAGTCGCCCCAAACTTTACATGGGGGTGACTTTGACCCGGTTAAACTAATAATCAAATAATTCGAACGTGTATACCCAATGTTAAAATAACTGATGTGAAATTTTGGGTTTATTTGTTCCATTCTTTTCCAAATATATCCTATATTTTCCAATTTAAAAAAAAATGTTTGAATTTTAGTTAGTTTTTTTTTTACTTAATGTCAGATATTGACATAACAATATAAATGGAAATCAGTGGAGTTGAGTTAGTTGCAAGATTAAGGTGGGTATAAACTGGAAGTGGCCATTATTTATCTAGAAATATTAAAAAAATAGATCCACATAAGCTCTTTACTAAAAAAGAAGTGTAAAATAGTGAGAATTTATTTTTTGTAATTGATATTACATATCAGTTGTCTAATTTACTTGATTAATTCCAATAAATAAGCTTGTTTTAATGAAAATATAAAAAAATGTTGTTATATTTTTCATATTAATCCTTATTACCATACTTATTATTCGAAATATATGGGTTTCAAGTGATCTGGATTTTCAGTAAAACATTTATGATATAGTATCATAGTCATCTTATAGTTCCATACAAACATAGATAAAATTGGTTATTAACATGTTTGGGCCAAAGTCACTTCACCCGCGAGGTGACTTTGAACCATTTTTATTTTTATTTTTTTATAATTACTGTTATTACATCATGAAATTTTGATTGCTGATGCTTACAGAGGACATACTTACAATATTTTATAAAATAATTAAATATTAATTCCATTACAAAATAGCGAATTATGAGTATTACAAAATAAACATATACAGTTTTTCGGGTCAATGTCACCCCAGTTGACGGTATATTCGACAAAAACAACAATGTTCGAAAAATTTGGAAAAAAATTTGGTTTTAGCGACATCTGCCTGTCTGTTCGTCTGTCCGTCTGTCTGTCTGTCTGTCCGTCTGTCCGTCTGTCTGTTGAAATCACTACTTCTTAAACAATTGAAGAGTTAGATTAATGAAACTCATAATTTGGATTACCTTTATACCTACGCTGTATGTGCATATCGGCATATCGGTTTATTGTGACCTGTGATCTGACCATTTATATTCAAATAACTCATATAAAATGTACATCTACAGTTGAGTTTTACTGTATACGGAGCTTAGGTAAACTTTTTTGGTCAAATATATATTGACTTCATGCTCAAATACATGGAAATAATGTTTTCCCGCGAAACGACTTGTGGTTCCCAAAAAAAAAAACTCGAAATTCGGTACACCTACCCATTTGTAAATATGGGTATCAAATGAATGGAAATTCTTTAGCGATTGAAAGTTTGTAGTTATTTTCCGAATTTGTATACCCTGGTGCCTATATACCACTTTGAATGGTAACCACACATATGTGTAGGGTATTTATAGTCGGCTTAGACCGACTATAATTTTGATAATCCTAACTATCATAATAACACCAAATTTAAAATTTCCCATGTGATCAAACCTTCCCAACTGGTTTTTTTATTACCTTATTATAATTCTGTTATCCTTAATATATATGTCCAAAATTGAGCTGTTTTGAAAAATCACATAAAAATCAATTAAATGAATGGTATTCTATTGAATAGATCCTTTAAAATAATTCAATAAAAAAACAACATGTTAATTTATGTACAAAAAAAAAAAAAAAAATTATTTTGGGAACTCCAAATTTTATTAAATGACATTTAAACATGCCCTGTACTTAAGATCTTTTATATAAAATATGTTTTTCTGTTTCTTTTATACTTTTTTAAAAACCGTTTTAAACCGGTATAAAACCAAAACCATTTATTTCGGTTTTGGATATCGGTTTATTTCTGATTTTCGTATAACGATTTGGGTTACGGTTTCGGTTTTAAAAATGAAACGGTTTTAAACGGATATCGATTACGGTTTCAATCCTTATATAAAACTTTAAATTTTTACAATTTTCTTTGAATTTTTAATATTCAAAAGTTTAAAAATTTCTTTAATATTTAAATATAAAATATTTTCTTATAATCTATGTACTTCATTTATATTTAAAAACAAGTTTTCAGCTAGCTGTATGGTTTTTACTAGTATAATAATAGTTTGGCACTACAGTCCTATAAGAACTTAGGACGAGCTCTCTCACCATTTTGAGCTGTGCGTGTATATTTGTACTCAAAGTGGTGGTACCTACAGTTTATTGCCGAATCCGAACGGCGTGTGAGAGCTTTTTATAGGCAATGTTTTACTCTCGTAGGTTTGCCATTACATGCCGAGTGATAGCGCGGTATAGAAAAATGTGTCTATGAAAAGATGTTGTTAGCCCCAGTCCAGGCTTGAACCGGGGACCTTTCGGCTCGCAGTCCAAACCACTGAGTTACCGCGGCTATAAGAAAAGCTTACTTCGCATTAAATGTCAAAAATTGTCTATGTTGAAAATATGCAATAAATTTTATTCTCATTAAGATTTCAAACGTTGCGCAACCAATTTTATTATTACTTTATTATGATGAAGCGATCCATAAAGGCATATTTTTTAAATTTACAGTAAAAAAAAGCACAATGCATATTCGTCACGAAAAAAAATTCCAAATCTACAATCATTAAAATAAATTGTTCAATATATATTACTACTTCCGTGTCCAACAATATTATAAATTTAAATTTTATAAAGAGTAGCTGTAGGGTGTCGCATTTTTTATTTTTTTCATATCAAATTTTCAAAAGTTTCAGTTCAGTCGCTCAGAAGCATTCGTTGACGACGGATGTGTAATAGATTATTTTAACTCATTAAAGCTTGCCGAATAAAATACACATCAGTAGATTACGCAGTGCAATTTTCTCCATCATGTTTTCCCATAATGCGGACATCAGATCAGATTTTTCGAAATTTTGACAGCAAAAACATTGCGAACTAATATCAATTTTTTTTTTAGAGAATTGTGATAACGCATTTTTTTGGTAAAACAAATTTTTTGCAAAAACTTATGCCTGGACACAGATTTTTTTTGCCAATTATCCGAGGGCAAGATTCATATTTTATTTTGTGATAAAGTTTACATCTGTCACATGTCGAAATCGTGCGATAACTTGCGATATAAAGTACCAAAAACAGCCATTTTTGCAAGTTTGCATCGATTTTGTTCAAAATCTCGACGTATAGGGAAAATTATGAGTACGCAGCAAGAATCAGGAGACCGAAATCAACCAGAAATGATAGGTTTTATTCCAGATTAAAATCCTTGTAGAACAGTGTTATCTTAAAAACGTAATGGAATATTAGCATTCATTAGTATATTAAAGCGAGTATTGATAAATGCGTTTAAAATTTTTTTGTGACACAATTTTTCTATGTAAGCAGTAAAAATCAGCAACCGCAAATTGATGTATGTGATGTCCATGGGAAAAATTTGTTATCGTTTTATTGAGTAGTGTAATTGTTTTTATATATTTGTTTACTGCAACAGTGTTTATTATACTCCTAACAGATGACACTCACTTATTGTTTGTTGTTTATTGCGTTTGACAGACGTTTTATTTTGAAATTATCAATTTGGATACCAACATATTATAAGCATTTTTAGACGACAGCGTTAGACTCAATTTCACACATATATTAATTTCAATTATCTATATATTATTAAATAAACGGTAGTATTAGTATAATAAATGTGATAATTGTCTAAAAATTCATAATACAACAATAACATATCATAATTCAATATCTTAAGCACTTATCCAATAGTATAATTGTATACATACCGTACTTTGTTTTGTTTTTATTTTATTTGTAGTTTTATTACGAATTAATTCACTCAGTAATTTGTAAAATTGTTGCTATTAGTATCCAAATGCGAAATTTTAATAAATATTTGTTTGGTATAAATATAACTGCTACAATATATACGCAATTATATGTAAATCTCAGCATTTCGTTTTAATAATATATAATTTTCAATATAGATTTTCTTAATGAATACACCACATTTAATAAATTATCTTATTTCATAGACTGGATTTAATGAGTTTATGTTGTTATTAATTTCATTGACATACAATTTTTATTTAACATAAAAATTGTCCTACTCGTTGTTTTATATAAAATATTAATATTTAATAAAAACAAGGAATAATAAGTATTTTTTCTACTTTTAAACTTTTGCTTTTAAATTTTTACTTTTAAAATTTTCTACTTTTAAAAACAAATACTGTTGTTTTTTATACAATTACGTATTCATATAAATCCTAACTAAAACCAAAGTTCTAAACATATTGGCATTACCTTGTTCCATTGGAAACATTTTGTTTCATTTTATTTTGCTGTACTTTATCATTCGCACTCATGTGTTTTAATGTGCTGATCTTCCATCTCTTTCTAACACATTGATTAGTGCGCTGAATTGTCTTGCTTCTCATTTATTGTTGTTGATTGCTTGCACTATGGGGCAAATTACATCTCTTCGTAACACTGCTCTCCAGTCGTATCTGGCCTTAATCTTATCACTCGCAAATTGTGTACGTTGCCTTACAAACTGAAGCACTTCGTTCATTTCTTCACTTTTTCTGGAAATATAATTGTGTACAGGAATTCTAGCTGAGGGACTCGCACCAAACTTAAAATCCGCATGTAATCTAAAGTCTGTTCCAAAAACAATTTTAGATGGTGAAGCTGCTTTGGTATCATGAACCGCCGTTCGAAAGGTCATGATGAATAGTAGTATGTGTGTATCCCACATTTTTATCAACCACTTTTCTGAGATACTCTTCCAAAGTCCGATTCAATCTCTCCACTTGACATCAGATTGTGGGTGCAATGGCGTTGTTCGTGTTCGTACCGCAGACTCAAAATTTCTTCCTTGATCTGAATGCAATTCCAACGGTACTCCAAAATGGCTTACCCAGTTCTTAAATAATGCATCCGCAACTGTTGTGGCTTCTTGATTCGGCATCAAATACACTTCAGGTCACTTGCTGACATAGTCAATGACGACAAGCACATGCTTATTACCCGCATCACTGATTGGAAATGGTCCGGCTACGTCCATGGCGATACGTTCGAATGGTGCTCCCACGTTGTACTGATGCATCCTGCCGCGACTTCTGACTTTTGGTCCTTTTGTTGGTACACATTGCGGGCAACTGGGAATCCAATCGGCGACTGACTATTGGCATCCAAACCAATAAAAACGTTTTTTTTACCTTCTCGACAGTTTTATTTATGCCCAAATGACCTCCACTAGATCAACCATGGTATTTTTTTGATTAACGAACAACAATCAGATTTCGAGTGGATCTCCTCTCTTTCCCAGGCGCGTTATAAACAAACATTTTGCAGTTTTAAGCTCTGCCAATGTGCCGCGTACGTCTTAGTTATTGGGCTATGAAGCTATCTCATCCCATGAAGGCTTTCTTTGCTGTTCCTTGAACATCATGATGTTTGTGAGGTCGGGATCACTCTTTTGATCAATTTGCAAAACATTTAGCAAACGAATGTCAATTATGTTTTCTTTTCCTTCTGATCTTAAACAATGTCTGCATTCTAGTTAACATGGGCGCATCTGCATTTCCATGATGTCCTCCTTTATGATCTTCGATTGAGAAATCGTAGCTATGTAATCGCTCTATCCAACGCGCAATTTGGTCTTCCGGATCTTTGAAGTAACCATCATAGTGCTGCGTGATCGATTCTCAAGTGAAACTTTGGTCCGTACAGATACTTATGTAATTTTGTCACGCTTTCAATTACAGCAAAAAGCTCCCTTCTGGTGACACAGTAATTTCGCTCGGGCTTGGACAATGTTTTACTGTAGTATGCGATCACTTTTTCTTGTCCATTGATCACTTGAGAGAAAACTCCACCTATTCCATATCCACTTGCGTCCGTATCAAATATAAATTTCACACCTGGAATTGGATTCGCAAGAATTTCTGACGAGCACAATAGATTTTTTAATTTCAAAAATGCCCTTATTGATCATCGCACCATTGAAATGCGCGGTTTTTTCTTGTCAACTCGTGAAGACTGCTAGCAACATTGGCAAAACCTGGAACAAACCGCGCTATTTTGTCTCCTAAGATTTCTTAGATTTCGTTGAAATCTTTGCCCACAACAATTATGTCACCCAGGTATACCAGGCATGTTTTCCAGTGTAAACCTTTTAATACATCCTCGAATATTCATGGGGCATTGCACAGTCCAAATGGCGTTAGCATAAATTGCCATAGTCCATCGCCAGTACTGAATGCAGTCTTCTCTCGATCGTTCTTATCGATTTCTACTTGCCAGTAACCGCTTTGCAAGTCTAAAATAGAAAACCATTTTGCATTAGATAATGTATCCAATGTATCGTCGATTCTAGGCAGTGGATATTTATCTTCCTTGGTGACATCATTAAGCTTTCGGTAATCAACGCAGAACCGAGTACTACCGTCCTTCTTTTTGACCAATACTACTGGTGAACTCCATGGACTCTCAGATGGTTCCAACACGCCAATGTTGTGCATTTCTTCAACTAAATGTGATCTTTCATCTCTTTTCGGAAGTGGTACTCTACTTGGTGCTTGACGAATTGGTTTAAAGTTACCAGTAGCAGCGAATACAAACCAGTGTTTATCAATTAGTTGTTGTAATTTACTCTTTTCTTTGGTTGTCAAATCTTTGCTCCACTCATTTATAAAATTGTGATTCCGTTGCTTCACTATTTGCGGTGTGTCATAGTCCTTTGGTGGATTTGATTCGCAAATTATAATCGCTTGACTGCCTCTTGACGTCTTATCACTGTTCCCTTTTTGATTAATTTTGACGAGTTTTCCAAGTTGAGAACTCTTATAAGGACAATTCTGTCTTTCTCCGACTCAACAAGTGTTCTTCCTACAACAATGTTACTTTTATAATGCTCTGCGTTTGCTTCAATAACCCACAACTTGCTTATCCCAAAATATGCTCTTCTTCGTCCTTAACAAGGTTACTTCTTATTATTGAGTGTGAAGCTCCCGTATCCCATGTTACCATATATGCTATATAATCAATGAGTCCTTCGACAGTTATGCTATTTGGCTTTTGAGAAATTTGTGAAATGGAGATTCTGGGGAAATCGGTTATGGGTGTCAGATCGTGCCCCGCAGAACTGACTCGTTTTAGTTTAAAGATTGATTAAAATGTACGTTATTTTGGACATGATCCCGTCTTTTTTCATGTCGAGGTTAATCTGAAGATTGATTTTTTGATCGCTTGCGTTTTTTACGACAAGCACGTTCCATATGTCCATATGTATCACAGTTGTAGCATTTACCTTTAAATTGGGAGTATCGGTTGGCAGTCGTGTAATCTGATTTAGCTCCACTTTTTAATGCCTGGCCAATTACTTGAAGTAGGTCTTCATTCTCCACATATAGTGTACAGACCTTTGGCGCTGGGCGGCACAAAATCGTTGCTGTCTCCTGCGTTAGCGCAGTGGTTACAGTTTCCGTAAATGTCATTTTCGGCATTGTCACTGTGGCACGTTTTGTTACCGGATCACGTATGCCATCAACGAAGGCTTCGATCTTGCACTTTTCTATAAAGTCACTCGATGAATCAGCATACGACAAATGCGCAAGCCTCTCTACGTTTGCTGAATAAGCCTGCAATGTTTCGTTGCATTCGGCAATTCAGTTCCATCCTGTAAATCTGCTTCATGTGATCACTGCCATATTTGTGCTGCAATGCACCCATAACCGCTGTGTAATTATTTCTATCGCTTTCTGGAACATAAATAATATGCTGGTCTGCAATACTTCCACTGCACCTCTTTTTAGCGCCACGATAAGTGCGACTACGCTGTTCTCATTGTTCCATCGATTATTTACAGCCGCGGTCTCAAATTGCAGCTTGAAAATGTTGAACTCTGTGGTTACATCATACATCGGCGATTTCAACCTCATACCACTGGCAACATGCAGTGATGTTTCCCTTAGCTGTAGTAAATGGACATCTTCTTGAAGCTTTTTGTCAAAACCATTTTCCAATTTTTTATATTTCTCATCAGCGTTATTTTCCAACCTTTGAAATTTGTCATCAATTATGACTTTCATGTCATTTTCATGTGTCTCAAGTTCGTTCACTTTTGCATGGAGTGTATAAGAAACTTCTAAAAGTTGTTTCGAATGTTCTTGAAGCTGTTCCTGAAGTTTCTGCACTATTTTATTGGAATTTTCAAGAATTTTCTGTGCCATTTTGTTGGAATTTTCCAGAAATTGTTGGTCCAATTTGTTGAAATTTTCTTGAAGTTCTGCTTTGAGCTGATTTGAATTTTCTTCTATTTTCTGAAACTGCTGCTGCATAGCTGCAATTAATTCTGTCCTCCTCTCCTCTGTGTCCAGATTTTTAGATGACGATGCTGCAGCTTCAACTGCAAGTTCGTGCTTTGCGAGAATAATGCCTTGGGCCTCAAATTCTTCCATTAGACGTTTCTGCTTTAGCTGGTCGACTTTCAGTTGATCGAATTTAACCACTTTGTATCACAATCCCACTTCTGACACCAATGATACGAGAATTCAGTCTACGGAAAACGGTTCTACAAGTTCGTTTCTCTGGATTGTGTATGAAATGAAAAACACACTAATATTTGGTTTTAACTAGTATTATTTCAACTAGTATTAATTAACTTTATTTATTTAAATAACAACTTAATAACAATCACTTATAACAACTGCTGTATTACTACAATTTATCTTAATAATGTTCGCTCACGAGATGCACTAGATGCGGTGCTTCTTACTGCATGCATCAGTTCGACTCGTTTCTACAAGCTTCGATATGTTTTGAAAACCATATACTCATTTTGTGAATGACGCATGCTACTGGCATCTCATTCGCACTCATATGTTTTAATGTCCTGATCCTCCATCTCTTTCTCGCACATTGCTTCACACAGAGAACTGATTTGTTGCGTCAACCAACTAAATTGCCGTACCGAATCATTCAGTTGCGGCAACAACTGATAAAGTAGTTGCAACAACCTCTTAAATCGGTTGAGCTAACCTCCTAGTCGGTGAGAATGAGGTAGTGGCAACCTCCAAATCGGTGATCATTGCGACAACCTCGAAATTGGTGAGCATGAGGTTTTCTAAACCTCCAATTGAAATATTATAACATAGTTATTTATGTATACAAAATTTATGTATTCTATATGTAATATAATTGAGTAAAATTGTCGCGCACACAATTTAGAAGTATATCTATAATTCCTGCTCCCAGAAATTTAATTTTTTATAATAAAAAAAACTATTTCCATTGGTTACATATTTTTTATTTATATTATATTTCACTAGCTTATGAGCAATTTGTATTGAATTAATATATTATTTCATTAATATTTGTATATTTATTTCGCAATATAACTTAATTAATGAATTTCCAATTGTTTTCGACATGTGAACATGGTTGACGTTTATTTATTTCTGCATGTATCCATAATTGTTGGCAAGAAAGTGGCATGAGGTTGCAGTTTGTCACAACTTACTCAATCGCCGTAACAAATGCACGAATGTCAATTTTGGCAGAACGAAAAATGCAATGATGAGGTTACGGCAACCAAACGTGCAGTTACGTGGACTAACATTTCGGTTGTAGAAAAATAAGGTACGTTCATTTTAATGACATGAGGTTACCACAAATGTATTTCGGTTGCAACACAGAAAAGTTGGTTCAATTAAGCTCATGCCAAACGAGAATTTTTCATCCCCTGAGCGTTGGTTAATTTGTAAAAAAAAAATGTAGTTATAGCGATAGTTATGTTTATACTTGATGCGTTTCTATATATATATATATATATATATATATATATATATATATATATATATATATATATACATATATATGCACAGTGTTGATCGTAAGAAAGGATTATAGGTTAAAGGGAGGAGGAAAGATGGAGTAGTGTCGGTGGATGTTTAATTTAAATTTCCCAATGTCGGGAAAAACAGACGCAGGGAGATTGTTCCACAAACGTATCGTGCGGCTGAAAAACGAATTATCTCCGTAGAGAACCGAGTGGACTACGAAGGGGTGGGCTTGGTTCGATACCCGAGTAGAACGAGAGAATACACGACCAGGTGGAATCAGGTAATGTATTTCCCTCGAACACTTACAATTGTAATACCTATAAAACAGGCTTACACACCCTACGGTCCTTCGGTGCTCAAGAGAACCAATAGAGGATGAATTATTTTCATCCCCTATTAAATATATTGCACGTTGTTGGATTCGACCCAGGAACTCCAAAGAAGATTTTGAAGCCCCTGCCCATATGTGCGAATTATATTCCATCTTAGGCCGTATATAGGTGGTGTAGACAATGCGCAAGTCAGCGGGAGTGAAGTATGTCTTACACCGTTTCAAAAAAACCAAGGCACTTTGCCGCTTCTTTCGACACATCAAATATGTCGATGAAAGAAGGTTATTGATAAAAACAAGAAATAGGGACGGAGATAGGACGGAACCCTGCGGGACTCCAGAGTTGATGGAATGCTGTTCTGAGAAAACACCATCCATTGCAAGTCGTATTGAACGACCCTGGTGAAAATCGAGTAAAAGATTCACCGACACCAAATGCAATTAATTTTAAAACGAGGGCTTCATGCCACACTCGATCAAAAGCCTTGGAAATATCAAGAGCAACAACCTTACTCTCCCCGAAAAGGTGAATACAATTATACCACTTTTCGGAGAGGACCGCCATCAAGTCACCGGTTAATCTGGTCCTACGGAAACCGTATTGTCGGTCACTGAGCAATTCCTTGTGCTCAAGATAGTTCTCAATTTCGAATTCAACGACAGACAGTGGTTGATTGCTAACTGGGAGCGTTGAATTATTTGCAAATAATTCTGCCAAGAGATTAGCTATATCAACCGGATCAGAGAAAGTCTGGCCATTCATAACAAGGGTTGAAGTAGACGATGTCGTCTGATTCTTCACCCTTTTAACAAATGACCGGAAGATTTACTACCTCTGTGGTAGAGAAGGACCTTTTTGCGCGCGTTTTGATCGTGTAGAGACTTTTCACGCGCGATCACGGCATTACACCGATTCATAGCCTGTATGCGAAGTCTTTCACAATTTCCAATTAAAGTTGCGAAAAAAAAAATCATTCAACTCATCCCAAATTGCTTTTTCGTAAAGCCATACAGTCCGGGGGCAGTCGGGGCTTTAATCTTTAGAGCCGCGTAAACTAGTACACTAAAACGCAGCGGAAACAATACAGTGGTCGGAATTACGAAGAGGTGGAAGGATTTTCACATAATATTTTTCATGATGCGAAGTCAAAAAAGGTCTAAGACTTTTTGGCTCTGCTCACCGACGCATGGGAGGTACGTCGGTTCCTTCACCAATTGAGTGAGTTGATTGTCCTCGGCAAACAGTTCAACATAACAACCCTCCTGTTTTGATAGACCCGAGTGGCTCAACCAAGTGGCGTTGTGCACATTAAAGTCACCAGCAACAACAATTTCACTGCCTGGAAACTGTTCCAATATATTTGAAATCTAGATTCTAGATTCGGACTCCAAAAATATAGCACAAGTGCATGATGTGTTTTTGGATTATGAATTTTCTCCACATAGAATTAAATTCATTATCCGAAACATTATGTTGGTGCTGGTACGCAACATCATGGGCAGAGAACAATGGCAGTAGGTGATACCCAGGTATTTATATTGGAACAGTTTCCAGGCAGTGAACTGTTCCAATATATTTGAGATCTAGATTCTAGATTCGAACAAGTGCATGATGTGTGTTTGGATTATGAATTTACTCCACATAGAATTAAATTCATTATCCGAAACATTATGCTGCTGGTACGCAACATTATGGGCAGAGAACAATGGCAGTAGGTGATACCCAGGTATTTGAAAATCCAGTGGATCTGCACCATCACTAATCTGAGCCTCACCTAAAGCCATTATATATAAAATATGGTATACAGAAACATGAGCATAAACAGAGAAAAAATTTGCCCTCAGTCCACGAACTTTGAAAAATCTATACGGAAGTTTTGCGACATTTTCGCTACTGGATAAATTTAAAACAAACAAACAAACATACTAATAGTGGGCTCAGTTGAGACAAACAAGTGAGAGTGTAAACTAAACAGTGGTGAGTGTTAGGCTTTTACCACTGTCTTCGTCACGCACTCTTGCAGTCTCAGCCTCGCACACTGGTAGCGTGGAGTAGGATGGCGAAGGGACAGAGAACGAAAAACAAATGAAAAGTTGCAGCACAGGGCATAGATGAGCCCGTTGCGTTGACAATTGCAAAATATCCACGCAGCGACGACGGCAGCAGACAGTGCTGATAGAGCAGCATGCGTTATAGTTCTATGTTGATATTTTTGTGGTTTTGTTTATTGCAAGTTTTATATCGATAATTTTATTATTATTTTAATTATTTAAAAATGCATTATTTAAAAATGCAGCGGACGACACTTGAAACTACACATTTCACGGCACTCGACAAATGTTAAAATTTTATAAACGGACGACAAATGAAGTTTAGCCAGAATAAAATGGGAAATTTATCTGATCTTAACAAAATTGCTAACTTGGAATCGAGAGCAATTCTAAAATACGTTAGCAATAAATTAATTGCTAATATACCACACAAATGATACTTAGTCATTGAAAATAATGATTTGTTATCAAATATTTAGTGATTTTATGGAATTAAAATATGTTTAATGCAAAAAGTTAATTCGTGGCATATCGTGACGATCATTGTGGGCTATAGTTTGAAACCTTTGATTGACACTAATAAAAAAAGGTTGAAATTTAAAGTAAACACATGGAAGCTTAAAAAATTATATAAAAAGTGTGTTCGGGTGGCGAACGATTACGATTGACGGATAACAATTCAATCGAAATATTCAATTTCAATTTAATTGTGTCGCAAAAAAAAAATATATTAAAATTTGTACCTTAAATGTGCATTGGTTTTATACACTTAGGGTGTGTGCGAGTTCGACTAAATTACTGACTAAACTAAATTGTACATCTTTTTATTTGACCGTCATTCGGTAACCGGTAATTGTTAAAGTCTCTAATAAATCAATTCTCATATGTCTGTTTGCTGTCTTCCAATTTAGATCAATTTAGTTCGCTCGAAAATTTGCTAAATTGAAAAGTAAACGCTGCATTACCGACAAAATTTAGTTTAGTCAGCAGTTTAGTCGAACTCGCACACACCCTTAGTCTGATGTGTTTGATGCACAGAAAAAAATATTATACGTATATATAACAATTAATATTAATAGCAAACAAAATCGTATTCCAATTAAAAATGTATTTACTAATTAATTAATTGTATTTAAACATTTTTTAATTAAAATATTAATATGAATTAATTTAATATAATTTCTATACAACTAAATCTTTAGTAGTATTAACTACTTTTATTTGTTATTTTTGATTTATTCATTTTCTTAAATTGCAACACTGTTTTTATCTTCTGGATTTCATTTTGTTTTTTGTTTGTGCGTCTCGTGCGTCGTTCAATTTCTTCTAACATTATTTTCTTTTACGTTGCTATTTTAAAACAAGATATTGCATTATTTAGTGTATGTTATGTTATTAAAGCATTAAATGGCTCAATTTATTTTTGCTGTCAAGAATTTGAACAAACAGCTTATGATGCTAATTTTGTTGCATATTGAATCATTAAAAAGCGAATATCAAATTTTATGTTTGACTCAATTAATTGGCCCACCTGTAGAAGTTGTGAAAACTGACTTCGGTAAAACATTCGTTAGGTTGAAAGAATTTTACAAAGAATATCAAACAGTGTATATACTTATTTAATATTTATTTTATGTTATATATTGAATTAAATTATTTTTATTTTAATATGTTTCTATTCGACAAATATATTATTTAATTTAACAAAATATTTAATTGATCCAATTTCTATCGAATGAACTTTTTAATTGATGTTACTAATTAATTAATTAATGATTTAAAAATTTCCAATAAAAAATATAATATATATAACAACTTTAATATCAATATGACAAAAAAATTAATTAAAGTTTCTCCAATTAACATATTCTCATTATTACGAATATGGAATTCAATGCTACTAAAAGTTACATCGGCTGAGTTTCAATTAAAAATTAATTGGATTGATTAACATTTTAGATATATTTACACACTTTTTTTTCTGTGTGTGATGTGTTTGTAGAAGTTCCTTATTGTCTTCCGTAGAAATGATTTGTTTCTTGTTCTTGTTGTGGAACGAGTTGATTGCTGATGTGGGTGGTTTATGTTTTATTATATGTTTGTTTCTCGCCGTGACCAATTGTCGCGTTAACGGGTTTTTATTTGTGTTGTTATTTGTCGCATAGACGGCTGTATTAATATATGTTTAATGTAAAAAGTAAACTTTCAATGTCCGGAGACGGGTGAATTGAGCACAAACGTCAAAACTTAATGCAGCGAGAGTGCTGCACCGAGTGGGTTAGGTGGGCATGTTCACACACATTGTGTTTACGTTCTACGTAAACAATGTGTATGTCCTGATATAATATATAAATTCAAACAAATTATTTGTACGCAAATTTTGCTGATTTTTTGAAATTTGAATATATTTCAATTTTTACCGATGTTTAGGTCCATTTAAATACTACTTGTACAAAACAATCAATTAAAGTAATACATTTTCCTTCAGATATTAAAGTATTAACCCGGAACCCCGGGTTAAAACTTTAATTGAACTCTGATTTTGATATGGTCTACTGATTAAAAGTGTAGTATAAACATATATCATTACTGTTTAGACGCTATCAGGTACGAAATGCTTTAAATGATAACAAATATAGTTCCTCATTTTGTAGAGAAATGGTAAATTGTACGTTTCTGATTTCGAAGGAACGATTGTATGGAACTTCATTAGAATAATTTCCACTACACACTTTAAGCTTACCGTTTTACCAACCATTTTAACGTATTTCTCATAACATATCTCGTTAAGAAGTTATTCCCAGTAGACAAAGTCAGAAAACTATCATAATGCCTTTGTTGAAATTGTTAGAAATATATGTCCGGCCATTCACTGTGTTTGCAATCTTAAATTGTAGAAAATATCAGTTGCAGACAATGTTTATCGCATTAAGTCGCATTCATGTTAGGATATAATCGTGATATGGTCACTGTTGACAATCCTAATTAACAATGTGAAGAATCATAATATGCTCACTGCGGACCATATTATGGTTGTGTTAAATCGTGATATGATCACTGATGACTATAGTATGGTTGTGGGAAATCGTAATAGTGTCACTGAGAATAAGAGTTCCAAAAGTAGGATTACGATTACTTTTTATTACGATTACTAAATAATCGTAATAAAAACTTTGATTACGATTCGTAGTAGTCGTAATCAATAATTTTTATTACGATTCTTAGTAGTAGTAATCAAAAATTTTGATTACGATTAGAAATAATCAAAAAGCAAGATGATTCTTAGTACATATTTTGATTATGTTTACGACTACTTTAAAATTTTATTACGATTCTTAGTAGTTGTAATCAAAAATTTCGATTACGAAATTTTATTCTACGTACATTTTTGATTATTTTTACGACTATTTTAAAATAACCAAAAACTTTGATTATTTGAAAATAATCAAAAAAAAGCAATCCAACTACTTTTTTGATTATTTCGAAGTTGTGGTTGGTAATAGTGACGTGTTGTCTAAGACGTCGGGACTTTTTGTTTGTTGACACCAGGTACTTCGTCTTTCCTCGTGCACCGTAAGACCCATTAGACGCGATTCCCTCTCTAAACTGGATAATGTTGCACTGACTGCTCGTACGCTCTGCCCAATGATGTCGATATCATCAGCGTACCCGAGCAGAATGGAACTCTTGTTGAAGATAGTGCCATTGTGATGGAGTTGTGCAACTCTTACAATCTTCTTCATTATTAGGTTGAAGAAGTCACACTATAGGGAATCGCCTTGTCTGAAATCTCGTTCGGTATTAAACGTATCGGAGAGGTTGTTCCCAATTTTCAATGATCAACGTGTGACGCTCATGGTCATCATGTAAAGCCTTATAAGTTTCGCAGGTATACCGAACTCAGACATGGAGGCGTATAAGCCACTTCTTATCGGACTGTCGAAGGCAGTTTTGTAGTCGAGGAAAAGTAGGTGGGTGTCGATCTGCCATTCACTAGGCATGCTTTACCATAGTCTTTTTATTCGTGGGGTGGCAGACTCTAAAGAAACCACACACCACCGCGCTGGGTCAACATAAAGATTTAACTACTCCAGGTGGTACCCACAAAAGTTGCAATCCACCAGCTTCGGCGGCTAAGGCAATGATTATGGAGGCCTCAATCCACGCAACCAATTCTGGTACGATGAACGTTTCTGCTCCTGTAGCGGTGGTTCATCATGCCCCTCCATCTCCCAAATTTATAAGACAGCTAGAAAACTAGAGAAGGATACTGACTACGCACTGGTTTCCACACCAGTAGAGGAAAATTTCGGTCAGCTATGCCCACGACTAATCCTCCACTGTATGACTGCTCGACAGTGTTGTTTCCTCTCAGGGCTCCTTTCTGTCACGTAACTGGAAACATGGGTCGATCGAAGGAAGTGGTGTCTTACCAGCATCTAATCCTAGAGAAACCGACGCTCAACTGGAAGCTAAACTTCCATTGGAGACCGGACCCGGATCTCTGAATACAGAGGTCAGGTTGTCCGATGCCCAGGTGAGTAGGAGAAGGAAGAATAATCGAAAGATCGCAAAAAGTCTGAAAAATCTAAAGGCGACTCTGGAGCTTTGTCTTCCCCAGCTGCCACAGCAAAACGCGATAGATCGGTGGAGGTCACTCCGACTGAAACCGGACCATCCGCGGCTGCTGTGGTGGCTGCCAATGCAAGCGCAATGGCAAGAAGTTTAAAAAATTCACTGCTACTGCGAAACCCCGTAACTCCCAGAACTCGACAGTCTCCAGTGATATTTCTTCCACAAGCAAGAGCACTGGCGCTTCATGTTCCGGATCGGCTGCGGATGATCTACCATTAAAATCCACTGGTAGAGGTAAGCAAGCAGTATCATATCGTGATGCTGCTCGCAGAGCTCCTCCGGTTGCGATTATTGGCAAACTGGGGAAGGAGCAAAAGATGAATGATGCAGAAGTAAAACACTGCACCGATATTCTTTGGTGGCTAATCAGCACCGGTAGTGTCAGTGCAAACGCAAAAAGCTATGAGACGAGTAATGACATCATGAAGGAGCTATGCTCGTCTCAAGCCAATTTCGATTGGATATCCACAGCCGTTGCTAAAATCCCCCTTTGGGCAAATCGCGCTTCGCTGTTTTCAGAAGCCAAACGCAGACGAGCAATATGCTGGATACCTGGTCCTGCACGGACGGAAAATCTATAGCGTTAAATCAAAACGAGGTCCGGAGGACAAGGTGGGCTCAACCCTGGGTGTTGGATTAGACCAGAAGTAGTTAGATGTCATGCTATCTAAGTACGCCAATCATCTAAACCTATTTTTTACACGGATCAGATTCCGAATCAATTCCAAATGAATAGGCACATGATGAGAAACGAGTTAATTATCCTGTCATTATATTTACTCAGATCAATCTGCACCATTCTAAATCTGCTACCGCTTTACTAGATAAGCGGCTCTCCATATTGCATACATTACATCATAACCATTCAAGAATCATGGGTGTATAACAAAAGCATCTGTGGTCTTAGTGAACTACGTGGTGAAACCATGCTATACGATGAGCAAGCCGTAAGGCATAGAAGCTGTCTTATAGTATCGAAACACTTTGCTGTCACCAAGTTAACCCAATTCTGTGGGAAAGACCTGGTGGTAGCTAAAGTGAGCTATAAAAGCGATAGTGGAAGGAAACATCTGATTGTCTCCTTAGGCTACTGCCCCTATGACACACTACTGCTTCTTACGCCAAAGGCAATTGTTGAGCTCATAGTCTACTGTGATCTTAAGTGGACTGTGGAAATGCAAGGCACGAGGTACCAAACTCCTTGACTTCATCATGACCTCCAATCTGAACATTCACAACACAGGTAATAAACCTACGTTTGTGACTGCTAGAAGACAGGAAGTGATTGACCTAACTTTGTCTAACTGTAGACTGAGAGAGTCAATCTTAAACTGGAAGGTTCTTAAAGAAGATTCTTTATTGGACCACAGGTATATAGAGTTTCATACTGACCGAGAGGTGCTACCCTCTATGACGGTAAGAAACCCTAGAAAAACGAACTGGGCACAATTTAGATATGAACTTGAAAATTCCCTCCATATTACTGTCAGAATTTGTACGAAAAAAAGTATTGAGACGTAACATAAATTCTAGTTTTGTACGAACATGTCCGGTACGAAAAACGTTATCTATCTTGCGCAAGGATTCCAGAAAGCTTCTAAATAGGACCGTAAAGAGCATTGACTTTCGAATCGCGATACATAGTAACCACCCTGATGGCTCGTATACTGAGTCTAAGACCGAGGCACTCAGTGTCCAAGCTGAGACTCACTTTCCGGGAAATCAAATCCACATAGGGTCACTTTGTAATTCCAACACTGGGGACTGCAATAACAACTCTAATGTGACAAAACATGACTGGCAGATTGTCAGATTGGTTGTGTACGATGAAGCTATTCAATAGGCAGTGGCCTATTTTGATGGCTTCAAGTCTCCTGGGCTGGATGGCACCTACACAGTCATGCTACAGGAAGACATAACCCAATTGTTACCATGCCTAAAGATGATTTTTAGAGCAAGTCTCGCATGGGCATTCATTACGGCATCCTGGCGTTTAGTTAAAGTAGCCTTCATTCCTAAAGTAGGAAGAGAAGACTATTCCATGCCAAGAGCTTCAGACCCATTAGTATGATGTCCTTCATACTAAAGTGTCTAGAAAGAATAGTTGAGTTGCACATTAGAAAAACATCGTTGTCAAGGTAACCACTTTCGTCAAGAAAACATGCTGACAACTGTGGAAAATCCTGTGCTACAGCATTGTAACATCTGGTGGGACGGATCGAGCATGCTTTTCAGAGGAAGATGTACGTCATGGGCATATTTGTTGACATCGAGGGTGCTTTTGATAATGCGACTTTTAATGGAATATGTGACGCTGCTAGAAGGCATGGAATAGATGAAATATTGCTCAAATGGCCAAGGTCAATTCTAATGTTTAGGACCATTACCTCTGAGGCGGAGTGCGGTCAGTATATTATGGCTGGGGTAAATAGAGTTTGTCCTCAAGAAGGCGTTCTCTCCATCCCGCTCTGGTGTATGCTGGTTGACTCTCTGGTCAATGATCTTGATGGACCAGGTGTCTATTCCCAGGCCTATGCAGACGATGTTGCCATTCTTGCCACAGACTTTTTCCTCAATGAGGTCTGTGTTAAAACACAAAACTCATTGAACCGAATTGACAACTGGTGTACTGCAAACGGACTTTCCGTCATTCCTCACAAAACAGGGATTGTTCTCTTCACTAGGAAAAGAATAATCCTACCAGTACTTAAGGGTGTCACTATTCCTCTGTCTAACGAAGTAAAATTTCTGGGCTTAGCTCTAAATAGTAAACTACTTTGAAAAAAACATGTTCAAAATAAAATTTCGCGAGAATTGAATGTTTTCTGGAAATGCAGAGGTATTTTTGGGAAGACATGGGGACTATCGCCGAGCAAAAACTTATGGATTTACACGGCAATGATAAGACCGATGATATTATATGCATCGGTAGTCTGGTGGAACAAGCTGTCGCGAAAGTGCGTGACACCTAGTCTTGCCAAGATTCAGAGAACCGTGTGTCTGGGTGTTACGGGTGCTTTTCCCACTACACCTGGTCCAGCACTGAATGCAATCTTTGATCTACCACCACTTCACATCTTCATCAGAGGCGAAGCGATAAAAAGCTGCTGGAGACTAAAACGAGGTGTTTTCTGGTTTAATGTTCCTTGGAATATCTCTGACATTGCACTTGACACTCCATTAGACACCTGTCTATGCCCTCCGATGCAATGGTAATAGAAATATTACCAAGACGTAATTTTGAGGTTGACTGACATTCAAGACTGGCTAACGCCTGACTGTGAGCCAGGTAGAGGGTCCCACCGCATTTTCACAGACGGCTCCAGAACCGATCAGGGATCTGGTGATGGAGTGTTTGTGGAACCGGTTGAACGCAGACTTTACTTCGCCTTAGGCGACAATGCCTCGGTATTTCAAGCCGAAGTTAATGCTATACTTATGGCTATGTACAGAGGGCAGAACAGAGCTATATCTGTTTGAAGTGATAGTCAAGCTGCTTTTATGGCGACACGGTCATCACATCAAAAGTTGTACGTCAATGCAGATCACGTCTCAATTGTGTTGGTAAATACAATACACTGAAACTGATTTGGGTGCCGGGCCATAAAGGAGTTTGAGGCAATGCAAAATCTGGCGGACTAGCACGTGCTGGATCTGAGGATAATTCATTTGGACCAGAACCTGTGCTTGGACTACCTGCATCTACGGAAAAATTAGCCATGAGCTCTTGGGTCGCCACCGCACACAAGAGCAGATGGCTGAACGAGACCAAATGCAGATTCGCCAAGCTCATGACCAGTGTTCTCATTCTGATCGGAGTAGATTTACTCCATTTCATTTGTATTTTTTAAATCTGCTCATCTACTCCGGTAGTAGCATTTTTTTCTCCTTTCTAAAAATTTTCTACTATCGTTTACTGAAACTTACTCCCTCTGCAAAAATTGCTTAAATTTTTTGTAATAATTAAATGGTCAATATTATAATTTTTCTAATAATTATGATAAATTATCCTTGAAATAAATCTAATATTTTTGCCATGGTCTTTAAACGGTAGAAGTTATAACTAAATTTTCGCTTGTATAACTTTTTTAAATGAAAATTTTAAAACCCCATATATTTTATTGGGTACACCCCAACTCTAGGAAATACCATTCTGTAAACATCAGTATTATAGAAAATACATAACATTAGGAATGAATAAAAATTCTAACATTGACATATCTATTAATTTATTTGAAATAAAATACACTAATGAATATTTCTACTCCCTTTTCATCATATTGACTCTTATATTTAATGTTCTACTCCTGTTACATCAAAACTACTCTATTTTGCAATATTTTCAATACTACTCCCTTTTACTCATTTCTACTCCCCAAAATTGCCAAATCTACTCCATTTGCATTGGTAAAAAGTGTGAACACTGCTCATGACACCGACGATAACCAAAAGATCAGCATCTTTTCTACTTTCCATAAGTAGAAAGGAGTGCAGCAAACTTACAGGATTTCTAACGGGACCTTGAACGCAATCGGCGTGGCCGAAAGCGCCATATGTTCTGCCTGCTACGAAGAAACTGGCACCACAGAGCTTTATCTCTGAGCGCTGTACTATTTTTATCCCACATAAAAGAAATGCTTTCTTCTGACCGTATTCTGCTAATGAGCTGGTGCATACTCGTAGCTCATCGCCTCCGGTCTTAAACAACTCAGCAGCAGACCATCCGTTCCTGCGGCTTTGTCGTTTTTCAGCATGTTGATGGCCTCATCACGGTCAGGCGCCTTTATGTCAACGCCGTCGTCAGCAACTGGAGTTGTAAAGTTCTCTTCTCCATCGGCGGAGTAGTTTTCAACATCGCCTGTTAGAAGATCAGAGAAGTGCTCTCTCCATAATCCTAGTGTACCCTGGACATCTGTTACTAGATCGTCCTGACAGGAAGAGGGTCCGGCCTTTAAACCCCCGGACAGGCGTCTTATCTTCTGAAAGAATTTTTGAGCCTCGTTCCTGTCGCCATACATCTCAAAATCTTCACACTCGCGTCTTTCAAATTCTCTCCTTCGCGGCTCGCGTAACTACCGACTGCAGGGTGGCTCTATATGCAGCGTCTTTCTCTGCAGTGCCTGCGTGACACTCTCTTCACTAGGAAAAGAATAATGACAGGATTATCTCTACCAGTACTTAAGGGTGTCACTATTCCTCTGTCTAACGAAGTAAAATATCTGCGCTTAACTCTAGATAGTAAACTACTTTGGACAAAACATGTTGAAAATAAAATTTCGCGAGCATTGAATGCCTTCTGGCAATGCAGAGGAATTTTTGGGAAGACATGGGGACTATCGCCGAGCAAAACCTTATGGATTTACACGGCAATGATAAGACCGATGATATCATATGCATCGGTAGTCTGGTGGAACAAGCTGTCGCGAAAATGCGTGACAACTAGTCTTGCCAAGATTCAGAGAACCATGTGTCTGGGTGTTACGGGTGCCTTTCCCACTACACCTGGTCCAGCACTGAATGCAATCTTAAACCTACCACCACTTGACATCTTCATCAGAGGCGAAGCCATGAAAGGCTGCTGGAGACTAAAACGAGGTGGTTTCTGGTTTAATGTTCCCTGGAATATCTCTGACATTGCACTTGACACTCCATTAGACACCTGTCTACTGGAGATGCCCTATGATGCAATTATAACAGAAATATTACCAAGACGAAATTTTGAGGTTGACTGACATTCAAGACTGGCTAACGCCTGACTGTGAGCCAGGTAGAGGGTCACACCGCATTTTCACAGACGGCTCCAGAACCGATCAGGGATCTGGTGCTGGAGTGTTTGTGGAACCGGATGACCGCAGACTTCACTTCGCCTTAGGCGACAATGCCTCGGTATTTCAAGCCGAAGTCTATGCTATACTTATGGCTATGGACTACATTGCGGATAATAGATGGCAGAACAGGGCTATATCAGTTTGCAGCGATAGTCAGGCTGCTCTTATGGCTTTGAACAACCAGGTCATCACATCCAAAATTGTACGTCAATGCAGATCACGTCTCAATTGTGTTGGTAAATACAATACACTGAAACTGATTTGGGTGCCGGGCCATAAAGGAGTTTCGGGCAATGAAACATCTGACGAACTAGCACGTGCTGGATCTGAGGATAATCCATTTGGACCAGAACCTGTGCTTGGACTACCTGCATCTACGGGAAAATTCGTCATCAGCTCTTGGGTCGCCTCCGCACACAAGAGCAGATGGCTGAATGAGACGAAATGCAGATTCTCCAAGCTCATGACACCGACGATAACCAAAAGATCGGCCTCGTTTCTACTTTCCTTAAGTAGAAAGGAGTGCAGAACACTGACGGGACTTCTAACGGGACACAACGCATGTGAAAAACACATGAACGCAATCGGCCTGGCCGAAAGCGCCTTATGTTCTGCCTGCTACGAAGAAACTAGCACCACAGAGCACTATCTCTGTGACTGTCTAGCATTTTCTAGAATTAGAAGGCAGATCTTTGGCACAGACGTGATGAGAGAGAATCAGCTTCACTCTCTATCACACAATAGCCTTCTTAGATTCAATAATGAATCTAAGAAGTATCATTAAAAACCAGGGAACTGGGTCACAGCACAATGGATATAACCCTGTCTGAGTGCTGTGGCTCTTTTTTTATCCCACATTAAAAAAAAAAAAAAGACACTCTTTGTCATACCACTTGTTTCGTAGTGGGCGTTGGAATCCAAGCACCTCTTCGGCAGCCGTACGCATTGAGCGGTAGACGTGTGTCCACTGTGCGCATATATCAAAGGCTTGTTCGGTCTGTTGTGTGTGCAGCTTACTACCGTCTAGCTCTCTTTGCGTGGGTTTCCGTGCATTTTTCGCAGCGCATAAGCGTGTGCGAACCTTGGCTGCTACAAGGAAGTGTTCCGAGTCGATGTTGGCTTTTCGGATCGAGCGTTCATCCATCACAATAGAAGAATGCCTTCCGTCAATCACAACATGATCAACTTGGTTGCGCGTGTTCTAATCAGGTGACCGCCACATGGCCTTGTGAATATTGAGATCCTTGAATTAGTAATTAGTGCTATTAGACTAATTACCACGTTTCGTGCTGCGGCGAAATCGATCAGCCTCATTCCATTATCGGAGGTGTTGTCGTGGAAGCTGAATTGCCCAACCGTTGGATCAATGATACCCTCGTGGCCCACCTTGGCATTAAAGTCGGCAATCACAATTTTGATGTCATGTCGGGGGCAGCTTATAGGCTTCGTCGAGGCGCTCATAGAAGGGCTCTTTGATATCATCGTCCTTCTCATTCGTCGGAGCGTGCGCAGAAATAAGGTTGACGTAGAAGTATTTAGCATTGATTCGGATCGTTGCCAATCGTTCGTTCACGGGTGTGAACCTAGAGACAAGGTGGCGGAGCCTCTTGCCAACTATAAATCCACAACCAAATTCATGCCTCTCCGCATGGCAGCTGTAATAAATGTCACAGGATGCCTGTTTAGAGCAGCCCTGTCCTGTCCATCGGATTTCTTGGATTGCGGTGATGTCAGCCTTGTATCTTTCGAGTACATCAACCAGCTGGATAGTGGCACCTTCCCTATAAAGGGTTCGGACATTCCAGGTGCATATCATTATTGTTAGATTATTTTTCGATTTGATAATCAAAAAATAATAAAAAAAAAAAAAATATAAATAATCAAAAAACGTAGTCGGATTACATTTTTTTTTGATTATTTTCAAATAATCAAAAATAAGTAGTCGGATTACAAGTTTTTGATTCTTTAAAAGTAGTTGATTGTCTTGTAGTATTTGAATTATTGTCGGCGGGGGCGAACATATATAAACAAGTCAAATTTAAACAATTTAGAAACGCGCTATTTCAAGTCTGTAATCCAACTGAACTCTTTATTTTATTTAATGTGTTAGTATAGGCATATGCACGAAGAACAATTTGTGTATCCCGTTAGGGCTTATGTATTTGCAATGTTAAATTTACAACAAATTAACGAAGAAATTAAATGTGCAAATAAACAAAAGAGTGCGTGAGCATAACTAGTTTTTAACAAACGAAAAACAAAAATAAGAATGTTAGACCAGCACGCTCCTAATCCGAACATCATCCCCCCGTTGGAAGACAGGGGCTTTCAACAGCATCAACATCCAACGGCACGCTTCGTGATTCCACTGCAACACGAACAACGCCATCGTGTCCACAGACAGTGTCGACCACACGACCAAGTCGCCACTTTAGAGAAGGTAGATTTTCGTCTTTTAGCACAACCATAGCTCCCACTCGAATGTTGGTTGTACGTAACTGCCATTTGTTGCGCTCTTGATGGAGGGTGAGGTAATTCGTGCTCCATTTTTGCCAAAAGATTTGCTGCATGAAGCAAACGCGCTTCCAACGATCGAGTCGGCCTATGTTGAGATGAGTTACATCAGGCTCTGCGTAGCTCGTGTATGGTGCTCCCACCAAAAAATGAGCAGGAGTGAGAACTTCCAGGTCGTTGGGGTTTTCTGAAATTGCATAGAGAGGTCGAGAATTGATTATAGCAAAAACCTGGCACTCAAGCTTCGCAACTCCTCGAAGGTTGAAGTTGATAGGCCAACAACACGATAGAAGTACGTCTTCGCAGCCTTCACTGCCGCCTCCCATAGCCCACCAAAATGTGGGGATCGCGGCGGAATAAACACTCGATGCTATCAGCAAGGTACTGCCGATGAACTGCTTGTAATGAGGCTCGGACATTCGTTTCAGCTCGCCGACAAAGTTGGTTGCGTTGTCTGACCAAATTGTTTTTGACCTACCACGCATGCAAATGAAGCGCTTAAGCGCCGCCAGAAACGATGCGTTCCTTACTACAGGAATAGATTTTTGTGGGCCATTTTACTACAAGTCGGAAGTGCGCAACAAAGGTGGAGTGAAGTATTATATGTGCATATTCATATGCTTTTCGACAAAGGCTACGCACTTAGAAGTTGTGTGTGATTTGTCAACACAACTTCTAAGTGCGTAGCCTTTGTCGAAAAGCATATGAATATGCACATATAATACTTCACTCCACCTTTGTTGCGCACTTCCGACTTGTAGTAAAATGGCCCACAAAAATCTATTCCTGTAGTAAGGAACGTACGATTCGCTTGAACCCTATCATGCGGCGAGTCACCCATGATATGCTGAATTAATTTTGGCTCAAGCCGAAAGCACCTGATGTACTTACTGACAATACTACAGACTGCCTTTCGTCCTCCAATCGACCAATATTTTAGGCGTATTGAAGCCAGCAGACTTTGCGGACCAGCGTGTTAAAATTCACGATGAAAATGATCGATTTGAGAAATTGTCACAGGATGCAGCTTAGGCAGTATTATTGGATGCCGAGCGTCGAAATCCAAATTAGAGTTTTTTAGGCGGTCACCGACTCGTAGAAGTCCAAAATTGTCAATAAATGGTTTTAACGAATATAACTTACTCGATGATTGTATTTGCTTTTTTGATCGAAGCACCTTGTATTCAGCTGCAAGGTGCGTTTGCTGCATCATTCGCAATAAAATGTGCGTACTCAATTGTATGTCCTTCGGCGTAAGTGGACCAAATCGCTTGGATTCAGTTTTGTCGTTCCTGGACCAAAATCTTGATATATAGGGGAATGTTCGCTGCAGATTCTCACGGCTGGATGTAGATACTAAAAAGGTGCGACGTCGCTCAGGCAGGTCGTGGAGAATTTCAGGATCCTTTGGCCAATATGCTCCATAACGACGATTTCAGAAGCTCCCTTGGCGATGAGCCGCTCGACAAAACATCAGCCGGATTTGCGCTGGTAGGCACATGATGCCATATCATATCACTTGTGAGTGATTGAATCCTACTTACACGGTTAGATACAAATACGTTGAGTCGGACCAATGAACGTTCCCGTCGAACCATTGACTTGGCTGGATCGACTCGAGCAGCTCAGCTAGCAGCATGGCTGCAGACAGCTATAGCTTCGGTACGGTGAGTGTCTTCAAAGGCGATACACGTGACTTCGAACAGAGAAGGTTAATTTTGTCTTCGCGGTTCCATTCCGACCGTACGTATACACTTGCCCCATACGCAGCAAGGCTGGCGTCGCAAAAACCATGTATCTGCAAAGATGCATTAGGCAGTGATACATACCGAGGAATATGAAAGTCACGACCAATATTAAATTCAGAACAAAGTTCGCTCCAACTTGTATGTAGATGCTGTGGAAGACTTTCATCCCACTGCAGCTGCTGCTTCCACATGATTTGCAGAAACATTTTTGCCTTAGTGATGACTGGATCAATTAATCATAAAGGGTCGTAGAAACGTGTTATTATGTAGAGTATGACGCGTTTAGTAATGCGTCTGGTATGATCCATCGGCGCAAACGAAAAAATGAAATTGTCGGCATTTGGCTCCCACACGAGTCCTAGCGCTTTCGTAACATATGAGCCGTCGTGGAATTTTAATTACTGCTCCCGATCCGAATTTGCAACTCCGCTGAGAGCGCTGGAATCGTTGGAGCACCATTTGCGATGTATAAAATTTCCCCTCTCCAGCAATTGTGTTGTCCGTCGTCGAATTTCTGCAACTTCCTCAGCTGTGTCACCGCCCGAAACGAGATCTTCGACGTAGAAGTCTCTGTGCTCGGTTTCAGCACCGAATGAGAATGATTTTTGATCATCAATTACGAGTTGCTGCATTGCGCGAATCGCCAAAAATTCAGAAGGCTTGGTGCCATATGTTACGGTGTCGAGTGAAAAAACTTGAATTACGGCATCAGGATGTTCTTTCCACAAAATGCATTGCAAAAAGTTGTCGGGCTACGACACACGCACGCATCGATAGATTTTGCATATATCACCAGTTAGCGCCACTTTGAAGAAATGAAAACGTAGAAGCGTGTTAAATAACTTGGGCTGAATGGTTGTCCCAGTCAAAAGAACATCGTTTAACGAACAACCAGACGTAGTTTTAGCGGAGCCATCGAATACGACTCGTAATTTGGTGGTTGTGCTATCACATTATGCACACAGTGATGCGGCAAAAAATATGTTGCAATGCCAAGATTAGGCTTAACCAGCGACATATGGTTGAGTTCTGCGTATTCTTTCAAAAAGGCTGAATATTGGATTTAAAAAATAAGGATTGCGCTGAAATTTCCGCTCCAGATTTTTGAAACGTTGCAGCGCCGATGTGTAAGAATCGCCAAGAGCGCCGCTGCTATGCTTTAGTGGAAGCCGAACGGCGTACTCACCAGAATCAAGACGAAAATAGTTTTGTTGAAAATGCTCCTCACAATCGATTTCTTATTTTGTTAAGGTAGCAGCGGTTGAGCAGGACTCGATTTCCCAAAATTGCTGGGTTATTCATAAAATTCCACACTTTGAACTAGAACTGCAGCTAACGAAGATGATTTGCAGCAAGAATGTAGGCTGCCACCAGAGGCAACCAGCCAAGTCGGGTTTTTTGAAGAATTGGCAAAGTATTGGCTAAGCGAATTTGGCCAATGCAAATAAGATCGAAAATAAAGATGCGCCTATTAAAACGTGAATACGCTGCGACTCGCCGAGCTTTATGTTGGGTGGTATATTCCATGTGTTTATATCGAAATTGCGTTGATAATCCGTGATGGTGTGAGCAACGATTGCGCGAAACGAAACAGAAAAATCACGAGAATGTGATTCTGCGACAATGTCTAAAGATTTGTCAGCAACGAAGCTAGATTCGCCAAAGCCTGAAATTTGCGTGTTAGTGCTCTTCGTCTTCAACTGCAGCTGTTGCGCCAAACGCGCAGTGACGAAATTGATTTGTGAGGCCGAGACGAGGAGAGCGCGACATGGAACAAAACTTCCAGATCAATTTTTAATCAATATGATGGCTGTTGCGAGCAACACAAAGTCTTCAGCCAGTAATTTCGACGTTTCAGGCGTGACGCTCGGAGATAAAACAGAGACGAACGAAGCTTGTATTCCTGTTGTTGGGCATGATGTTGCGCCCGGTGTTGCGCCTGATGTTGCGTTTGATGTTGCGCCGCCAATCTCAGAAACCGTAGATGCGGCGTTTGTGCTCATATGTAGCAGCGTATGATGCTTTGACTGACAGTGACGGCAATGTCCAGATTTGCACTTTTGCAGAGTATGACCTTTGCGCAAGCAGTTGAGACACAATTGCAGGCGTTTAGGCTCTTTGTAACGCAAAGCCGGTGAGAGATTGCCAAACTGTGAGCAAGCACTAATGAAATTAGGTGAATGAGCAGACCATCTGCTAGATGCTCCTTTGTGCCGACGTCATTTTCTTCGAGACTCGATTGTACATTTTCAAAGTTTTGGTTAAGATGCTCGAGGAATTCGAGGCGAACAACGATATCAACGTCATCAAATTAACGAAGCACTGGTGATGTTAATTGTCCGTTTAATTCGACCAAACGATTTAATATGGATTCGCTTTTCATTTTAAGAAACGACATTTTTGTGACTCGCGCAGCGAAAGACTTTTTTGAAAACCGAAACGATATAATTTTCGCGAATTTATTGAAAAATTGTATTTAAAAATACCGACTACGAGACGTGGCGATCACGTCGGGGTCACCTAATGTTTGCGTCGACAAGAATTTTTGTCGGCGGGGTCGAAAATTTATAAACAAGTCGTATTTAAACAATTTAGAAACGCGCTATTTCAAGCCTGTAATCCAACTGAACTCTTGATTTAATTCAATGTTTTAGCATAGGCATATGCACAAAGAAGAATTTGTGTATCCCGTTAGGGCTTATGTATATGCAATGTAAAAATTACAACAAATTAACGAAGAAATTAAATGTGCAAATAAACTAAAGAGTGCGTGAGCATAACTAGTTTTTAACAAAAGAAAATCAAAAATAAAAATGTTAGCCCAGCACGCTCCTAATCCGAACAGTAGTCGTGAAAATAATCAAAAATGTAATAAGAATAAAATTACTTTTTGATTATTTCTAATCGTAATAAACATTTTTTATTACGACTACTAAGAATCGCAATCAAAATTTTTGATTACGATTCTTTAGTAATCAATGTAATCGTAATCCATCCTTTACAGCTCTGAATCATACTATGATGCCCTTTAAATATGATCATCACAACCAATCTCATTTATTATTTGATACGAAATGCTAAAAGAATCATCAAAAAATAGTCTAAAATAATCAAAAAAAAAAATAGAGTTCAAATTAAAATATCTTAAAAACTAATTGGAATATTAGTATTTGTTGGTATATTGTAATTACTAATTAGTCTTAAAAAAAATACAGTTTTTTGGTAAACTCATTGTTAAAGGACTATATATATTTATTCTAGGGCCTGCAAGGTCCTAAAATTTCGTTGCAGTATTCTTAAAAAACCTTACGCAATAGAAAATACCAGGGATTGTAACCGATACGAATAACGGTACGTTAACGGAGTAGTTTCGGTAACGGTATGGATTTCGGTTACGGTATTTAATTTCAAAAAGGTAGGGTAACCCGGTAATTACCGGTATAAAAAACAGCTAATACAATACTTTTTTAATAATTTTAAAAGAGAAACACTAAAAAACATGAACCATTTAATTACTTTTAAAAATGAGTGGTTGGTACAGCAAGACTTTAGAAAGCTCGAACAAGAGTGGTTTTATTTAGTGACTGTTGTGTCCACCATTCCAGAATAACTCGTTTTTTGTCGAATCGCGTGTTTCGATTGTGACTACAAAATTCTCATAAGATTTTGGCAGGCTAGACAACAAAAGTATCACCAACATTTCTTCTGGCACGTCAATCGCAATTTCAGCTAGCTTTTCCATTATTTCGTAGAACTCATTTACGTGCTTCGAAATGTTGTCTCCCTCAGATAAACTGAGGTAAAGCAGCCTTTTAAATAGCGTTATTTTGCGCGCCGGTCCACTTGGCCGGTAAATGTCTTTTAATTTATTCCAGGCCTGGTGCGCATCATCGCAGTGCCGAACATGATTTATTTGGTCTCTCCCTGCCTCTGTTTTTCCCGACATTTTTAATATTGGGAAATTTAAAGCAAACATCCACCGACACTACTCCATCTTTCCTCCTCCCTTTAACCTATAATCCTTTCTTACGATCAACACTGTGCATTGCACGAATAGGGGGCATCCCCTGAGCGAAAAAAAAAAAAAAAAACTCAGTGACCGATGCTGATTCGTTTTTGATGCACTTTCCACTCACTAATGCCCACAATTCAGAATGGACAAGAACACTTTTCATGTGGACTGACCACTATGTATAATACGAATCATCGAGTTTTTCAATTGAGTATAAACCCTCTGCACTCATTATTAAACAATATTTAAAAACACTTTAATGATTTATGTGGCCTGGGCCCATAACCTGTTTTGAATGATAACTGTTCCAGCAAGAATAAAAAAAGCGCGACACACGTCTTGACTTCTCAACGTTTATTTCAAGAGTAAGAATAATGAATACAATGCAAAAGCAAAAAAAATAAACCAAAGTTTGACAGAAGAATATAAAACAGTGATGGCAATACTAATGAGATCACAGTAGCATCGAATATTATGTGTTGCAATATATTAACGAGTTTTAACATTTTTATACATAACTTCTGAAGCGTAAGACAAACTCAATTTTTGGCTGCACACAGAATAAAGTCCTGTATTTTCTTAAAGTTCGCAAACAATATGATAAGGATATTCATTCGTATCGTCTGCGTATATGCGTATCTCGTAAGAATTCTACACTACAAAGATTATAATTTTTACGACATACGCAAATACGCAGTAGATACGAAGTGAAATGAATACCCTTATATAATCATGTTTCTCAGTTTTTCTGAATCAATTCGTTAAAGGGTTTTATTTGCGTATCAAATTGTTGGTCTAACATTTGAAAAAAGTTTAATGTAGTTCATGATTGAGACATCATTCAGCTTTTATTCCCATCATACAGCTTTTATTCGCATTTAAATAAATATGAATTGATTTTTAAAATATCTCATAGTGACATTTCAAAAGGGAATAAATCCTTTAAATGAATGAAAGTGATGTTCAATTGATTAACATGACTTTTGCGATATTTATACATATTTTTCCAATTTAACGCACCAAAACTCTTAATCCACACCGTCTGGGAAGCTAAAATTTTGTCAATATCTTTTTTTATGTACTTCCAAATTTCATGAAATTCTAAGATATGCTAAAATTTGAATTTGTTTGTTTTCATATTTCAAAAACACCCTTATTTATTAAAAAATGTTTTTTTTCCAATAAAAAAATAAGAAATATTCATTAACAAATATCTTGCTATACATAATTTGAATTTTGAAGTTGAATGAATAAATGCATTTTTTGTTAAAAAAATTAAAAAATGAATAAAAAAAATGTTTATATATAATTTGAATTTTGAAGTTGCATGAATAAATTTTCACAAAAAAGGCAAAAATTTTCGCCAGTGACGCTTTTCTGTCAAAATTACTTTATTATGAAAATATTTTTTGAAATGTGAGTACAAATTTCAAATGTTTTATTTAATATTATCTCAAATTATATAAAATTCGAATGTTTTTCGTAGCCTTTTTCAATTTATTGCTAGTTCTTGCATATCGGCCATTCCACGTCCAACCTTGCACTTTTGCGATTTACTATTTTTGATTTTGTTAAAACTTTGCACTCATGTTCTATGTCGAAAAATATTTTACACGTGTTTCATGTTTTATAAAAAAAAAATTTTTTTTTTTGTAGTTCTACCCCTTTATAAATTGATAAATTTTGTTTAAATTCAACATTTTGCACTAAGTCGCACGTGAACCATAAGTTCAATATTGAAAAACTTGATCTTATTTGAAAGGTAATGAATAGTTTACTCTTTTTTAAAACATCTAATACAAACATGATAAGAAATCCTTGTCCGAAATATTAAAACGAATATTGGTGGTCAGCACATCATTTTTTTATTTTTTTTACCCCATCACAAAACTTCATCAATAATGCACCAACATGTCGTTGCAACACCAAAAAATTCAGAGTCGGACCTCAACGTTTACTATTTAAAACTTTTTTTTTCAAAAATTTATATTTTTCCAGACGTTTGAACGACGTCAATAAATTAAAATTGCATATAACAAGCTTGTTCCATGAAAACAATACCATTGATAATTTTTTTAACATAATAATATTTTCAATACAAACAAATTATTTTGGTTGAAATATATTAAAAATATTTTAATACTAATTTCTTCTATATTTGACATGTACATTATCTTGTTGTGTACTGGCAAGCTGTTTATATGCAATTTTAATGAATTGATGCCGTTCAAACGTCTGAAAAAAATATTTTTTTAGGAAAAATGTTTTTAAATAGGAAGCTTGAGGTCCCACTCTTAATTTTTCATTATTGGTGCATTATTGATGCAGTTTTGTGATGGTTGTCGGGCTACGACACACGCACGCATCGATAGATTTTGCATATATCACCAGTTAGCGCCACTTTGAAGAAATGAAAACGTAGAAGCGTGTTAAATAACTTGGGCTGAATGGTTGTCCCAGTCAAAAGAACATCGTTTAACGAACAACCAGACGTAGTTTTAGCGGAGCCATCGAATACGACTCGTAATTTGGTGGTTGTGCTATCACATTTATGCACACAGTGATGCGGCAAAAAATATGTTGCAATGCCAAGATTAGGCTTAACCAGCGACATATGGTTGAGTTCTGCGTATTCTTTCAAAAAGGCTGAATATTGGATTTAAAAAATATTGGATTTTTGAAACGTTGCAGCGCCGATGTGTAAGAATCGCCAAGAGCGCCGCTGCTATGCTTTAGTGGAAGCCGAACGGCGTACTCACCAGAATCAAGACGAAAATAGTTTTGTTGAAAATGCTCCTCACAATCGATTTCTTATTTTGTTAAGGTAGCAGCGGTTGAGCAGGACTCGATTTCCCAAAATTGCTGGGTTATTCATAAAATTCCACACTTTGAACTAGAACTGCAGCTAACGAAGATGATTTGCAGCAAGAATGTAGGCTGCCACCAGAGGCAACCAGCCAAGTCGGGTTTTTTGAAGAATTGGCAAAGTATTGGCTAAGCGAATTTGGCCAATGCAAATAAGATCGAAAATAAAGATGCGCCTATTAAAACGTGAATACGCTGCGACTTGAAGAAAAGTGGATCGCCGAGCTTTATGTTGGGTGGTATATTCCATGTGTTTATATCGAAATTGCGTTGATAATCCGTGATGGTGTGAGCAACGATTGCGCGAAACGAAACAGAAAAATCACGAGAATGTGATTCTGCGACAATGTCTAAAGATTTGTCAGCAACGAAGCTAGATTCGCCAAAGCCTGAAATTTGCGTGTTTGTGCTCTTCGTCTTCAACTGCAGCTGTTGCGCCAAACGCGCAGTGACGAAATTGATTTGTGAGGCCGAGACGAGGAGAGCGCGACATGGAACAAAACTTCCAGATCAATTTTTAATCAATATGATGGCTGTTGCGAGCAACACAAAGTCTTCAGCCAGTAATTTCGACGTTTCAGGCGTAACGCTCGGAGATAAAACAGAGACGAACGAAGCTTGTATTCCTGTTGTTGGGCATGATGTTGCGCCCGGTGTTGTGCCTGATGTTGCGTTTGATGTTGCGCCGCCAATCTCAGAAACCGTAGATGCGGCGTTTGTGCTCATATGTAGCAGCGTATGATGCTTTGACTGACAGTGACGGCAATGTCCAGATTTGCACTTTTGCAGAGTATGACCTTTGCGCAAGCAGTTGAGACACAATTGCAGGCGTTTAGGCTCTTTGTAACGCAAAGCCGGTGAGAGATTGCCAAACTGTGAGCAAGCACTAATGAAATTAGGTGAATGAGCAGACCATCTGCTAGATGCTCCTTTGTGCCGACGTCATTTTCTTCGAGACTCGATTGTACATTTTCAAAGTTTTGGTTAAGATGCTCGAGGAATTCGAGGCGAACAACGATATCAACGTCATCAAATTTACGAAGCGCTGGTGATGTTAATTGTCCGTTTAATTCGACCAAACGATTTAATATGGATTCGCTTTTCATTTTAAGAAACGACATTTTTGTGACTCGCGCAGCGAAAGACTTTTTTGAAAACCGAAACGATATAATTTTCGCGAATTTATTGAAAAATTGTATTTAAAAATACCGACTACGAGACGTGGCGATCACGTCGGGGTCGAAAATTTATAAACAAGTCGTATTTAAACAATTTAGAAACGCGCTATTTCAAGCCTGTAATCCAACTGAACTCTTGATTTAATTTAATGTTTTAGCATAGGCATATGCACAAAGAACAATTTGTGTATCCCGTTAGGGCTTATGTATATGCAATGTAAAAATTACAACAAATTAACGAAGAAATTAAATGTGCAAATAAAAAAAAGAGTGCGTGAGCATAACTAGTTTTTAACAAAAGAAAATCAAAAATAAAAATGTTAGCCCAGCACGCTCCTAATCCGAACAGTAGTCGTGAAAATAATCAAAAATGTAATAAGAATCAAATTACTTTTTGATTATTTCTAATCGTAATAAACATTTTTTATTACGACTACTAAGAATCGCAATCAAAATTTTTGATTACGATTCTTTAGTAATCAATGTAATCGTAATCCATCCTTTACAGCTCTGAATCATACTATGATGCCCTTTAAATATGATCATCACAACCAATCTCATTTATTATTTGATACGAAATGCTAAAAGAATCATCAAAAAATAGTCTAAAATAATCAAAAAAAAAAAATAGAGTTCAAATTAAAATATCTTAAAAACTAATTGGAATATTAGTATTTGTTGGTATATTGTAATTACTAATTAGTCTTAAAAAAAATACAGTTTTTTGGTAAACTCATTGTTAAAGGACTATATATATTTATTCTAGGGCCTGCAAGGGCCTAAAATTTCGTTGCAGTATTCTTAAAAAACCTTACGCAATAGAAAATACCAGGGATTGTAACCGATACGAATAACGGTACGTTAACGGAGTAGTTTCGGTAACGGTATGGATTTCGGTTACGGTATTTAATTTCAAAAAGGTAGGGTAACCGGGTAATTACCGGTATAAAAAACAGCTAATACAAGACTTTTTTAATAATTTTAAAAGAGAAACACTAAAAAACATGAACCATTTAATTACTTTTAAAAATGAGTGGTTGGTACAGCAAGACTTTAGAAAGCTCGAACAAGAGTGGTTTTATTTAGTGACTGTTGTGTCCACCATTCCAGAATAACTCGTTTTTTGTCGAATCGCGTGTTTCGATTGTGACTACAAAATTCTCATAAGATTTTGGCAGGCTAGACAACAAAATTATCACCAACATTTCTTCTGGCACGTCAATCGAAATTTCAGCTAGCTTTTCCATTATTTCGTAGAACTCATTTACGTGCTTCGAAATGTTGTCTCCCTCAGACAAACTGAGGTAAAGCAGCCTTTTAAATAGCGTTATTTTGCGCGCCGGTCCACTTGGCCGGTAAATGTCTTTTAATTTATTCCAGGCCTGGTGCGCATCATCGCAGTGCCGAACATGATTTATTTGGTTTTATGCAAAGCATAATACTAGCCAGCTCCTTTTCGTTTTTCGCGTCGAACGCTGCCAACTCAGTGACCGATGCTGATTCGTTTTTGATGCACTTTCCACTCACTAATGCCCACAATTCAGAATGGACAAGAACACTTTTCATGTGGACTGACCACGATGTATAATACGAATCATCGAGTTTTTCAATTGAGTATAAACCCTCTGCACTCATTATTAAACAATATTTAAAAACACTTTAATGATTTATGTGGCCTGGGCCCATAACCTGTTTTGAATGATAACTGTTCCAGCAAGAATAAAAAAAGCGCGACACACGTCTTGACTTCTCAACGTTTATTTCAAGAGTAAGAATAATGAATACAATGCAAAAGCAAAAAAAATAAACCAAAGTTTGACAGAAGAATATAAAACAGTGATGGCAATACTAATGAGACCACAGTAGCATCGAATATTATGTGTTGCAATATATTAACGAGTTTTAACATTTTTATACATAACTTCTGAAGCGTAAGACAAACTCAATTTTTGGCTGCACACAGAATAAAGTCCTGTATTTTCTTAAAGTTCGCAAACAATATGATAAGGATATTCATTCGTATCGTCTGCGTATATGCGTATCTCGTAAGAATTCTACACTACAAAGATTATAATTTTTACGACATACGCAAATACGCAGTAGATACGAAGTGAAATGAATACCCTTATATAATCATGTTTCTCAGTTTTTCTGAATCAATTCGTTAAAGGGTTTTATTTGCGTATCAAATTGTTGGTCTAACATTTGAAAAAAGTTTAATGTAGTTCATGATTGAGACATCATTCAGCTTTTATTCCCATCATACAGCTTTTATTCGCATTTAAATAAATTTGAATTGATTTTTAAAATATCTCATAGTGACATTTCAAAAGGGAATAAATCCTTTAAATGAATGAAAGTGATGTTCAATTGATTAACATGACTTTTGCGATATTTATACATATTTTTCCAATTTAACGCACCAAAACTCTTAATCCACACCGTCTGGGAAGCTAAAATTTTGTCAATATCTTTTTTTATGTACTTCCAAATTTCATGAAATTCTAAGATATGCTAAAATTTGAATTTGTTTGTTTTCATATTTCAAAAACACCCTTATTTATTAAAAAATGTTTTTTTTTCAATAAAAAAATAAGAAATATTCATTAACAAATATCTTGCTATACATAATTTGAATTTTGAAGTTGAATGAATAAATGCATTTTTTGTTAAAACAATTAAAAAATGAATAAAAAAAATGTTTATATATAATTTGAATTTTGAAGTTGCATGAATAAATTTTCACAAAAAAGGCAAAAATTTTCGCCAGTGACGCTTTTCTGTCAAAATTACTTTATTATGAAAATATTTTTTGAAATGTGAGTACAAATTTCAAATGTTTTATTTAATATTATCTCAAATTATATAAAATTCGAATATTTTTCGTAGCCTTTTTCAATTTATTGCTAGTTCTTGCATATCGGCCATTCCACGTCCAACCTTGCACTTTTGCGATTTACTATTTTTGATTTTGTTAAAACTTTGCACTCATGTTCTATGTCGAAAAATATTTTACACGTGTTTCATGTTTTATTAAAAAAAAATTTTTTTTTTTGGTAGTTCTACCCCTTTATAAATTGATAAATTTTGTTTAAATTCAACATTTTGCACTTAGTCGCACGTGAACCATAAGTTCAATATTGAAAAACTTGATCTTATTTGAAAGGTAATGAATAGTTTACTCTTTTTTAAAACATCTAATACAAACATGATAAGAAATCCTTGTCCGAAATATTAAAACGAATATTGGTGGTCAGCACATCATTTTTTTATTTTTTTTACCCCATCACAAAACTTCATCAATAATGCACCAACATGTCGTTGCAACACCAAAAAATTCAGAGTCGGACCTCAACGTTTACTATTTAAAACTTTTTTTTTCAAAAATTTATATTTTTCCAGACGTTTGAACGACGTCAATAAATTAAAATTGCATATAACAAGCTTGTTCCATGAAAACAATACCATTGATAATTTTTTTAACATAATAATATTTTCAATACAAACAAATTATTTTGGTTGAAATATATTAAAAATATTTTAATACTAATTTCTTCTATATTTGACATGTACATTATCTTGTTGTGTACTGGCAAGCTGTTTATATGCAATTTTAATGAATTGATGCCGTTCAAACGTCTGAAAAAAATATTTTTTTAGGAAAAATGTTTTTAAATAGGAAGCTTGAGGTCCCACTCTTAATTTTTCATTATTGGTGCATTATTGATGCAGTTTTGTGATGGTGTAAAAAAAAGTATGTGTTGACCACCAAAATCGGGTTTAAAACATTCGGACCATCATTTCTTATCATATTTGTATCAGAGTAAACTGTTAGAAAGTGCAATTTATTACCTTTCAAATGAGACCAAACTGTTAAATATTGAAGTTATGGTTCACGTATATAGTAGTTTAACTGAATGCAAAATGTTAAATATCGACGAAATTTTTCAATTGCCAGAAAAAATCATTTTTTTAATAAAAAAATACGTCTCAAATATTTTTTGGCACAGAACATGTCTGTCAAATTTCAAAAAGATCGAAGCTCATAAAGTCATTTTTTGTCGAAAAGCGCCCGATTTGACATGGAATGGCCGATATGTTTAATTGTGAAAAAAGTTATACGTATTTTCATTAATGGAATACCACTTTTATTACGATTAAACCAATTTGCTCGGACCCTAACAAGGCAATGTTATGTGATACAAGGCTATGAAAATGGCCCAACCGATACCTAATGACCCTTCAAAAGTCCAAAGAAATTCCGTTATAAGATGATCGTACACCCGATGTCTTACTTAGTTTAGGCCTCATCAGATACCGATTTTCTGCAATAATGACATGATATGTTTATGAGTATGGCCCAAAAGAAATCTAGCTCTCCTACCCCCTTTATTATGAAGTTAACTAAAACCCACCCACGAGCAAATCTTGCGCACAGGCCTGTAAATTAATTATATAAAACCTTTTTTCTATTTATTACAGATAATAAATAATACAATAAACTTCTATTATGGCGCCAGACTCAAAACTAAATGCAGACATAAGTAGTACAATCAATTATTGGAAACTGAAGCGAACATTAAATGTGTTATAACCTTTTGCAACGAGAATTGTCTATTTATGTGTGTGATTTTTTAAAGTCAATTTTAATTTTGACATTTAAATAAAATAATTTATATAATAAATTAACTAAAATCCACTTTTGTTTTAATAAATTATTAGAAAAATATAAGTCGATTATACGATAAAATTAATAATACGTATCATTAAATTTGTATTGGTCTTTCTTATTCTAATTAGAAGATCGCATTATAAAATTAATGACACCACAACACATTATATTAACAGATTCAATATTACTAAACTAATGGGACGCATCCTATTGACCAATTTTAATAGTATAAATTATTTTTTTCTATTGAAATTCTATTAATATACCATGTTTTTTTCTGGGTGTAGTCATTGTTTTTACTACTCTGCTCCTGACCTACTAAAAGTAGAATTGTAAAAGACGAAACAAAAGATCGCAATTCTAATACTTACATACAATGTGGGCAGGATTGGACAAAGGGCAGGGCCGGTCCTAAGAAGAATCTTAGGGGGGGGGTGTGACACTTAAAATTTCCGAATATAAGTGGTCGGTACTCAGGTCACAATATACCGATCATGCCAAATTTCTTGTTCAGACAGCTTAGATATATAAGTAATCTAAATCTAAGTTTCATTGCTCTAGCTCTTCTAATTTTTCTGTAATCGTTATGTCAACAGACAGACAGAAGGATAGACATATATACTTTTCCATACCGGAGATGCTTTCTTCAGGGTGTTACAAACGGAGTACCAAACTGAATATACCCTATCTCTCTTAGTGTAGGGTATAAAAAAAAAACCCAAAACCGGGCCTCATATCAATTAAAAACAGCATACATTTTTTTTCTTCACAAAATATTTTTCTTACTTCACTTTTTTCTTTAGTATATAGTAGAAAATGAACTGCAAAGGAGCAAAAATCCCGTTTTGCAGCTTCAATACAAAATATTAAAACTTTAAAGTAGTTCTAAATTCAACTGCCAGATGGTATAAAGGCACAAAATCCATGATTAAATTTTTATTAAAATAATACATAATTATTGAATTCATTTAACATAAGAAAAGAGTCGTATATCGACTACATATACAGCCTCGTAAAAGATTTCTTAACATATAATAAATAAACTAAAACAATACATTTTTGAAAACGTCATAATTCATATTTTGAATATATCAAAAGTTATTTTCATTATGACTTAAAGTAATTAGTAATTGGGGATAGTAATTATGGTATCCTCCGTTGAGTACGGATTACTCAACGTATCGATTTAAACACGCAGAGAAAAAATTTGTTAGCAGCGAACATAATATATTAGAAATTTTATGTCTTTAACTGGATTTTACTTTTAATTCAAAATTTTCTAAATTATTTTGGTATTCATTTTATGAGTTATGGTATGGATTTATTTTAAAATTCTGTAAATTCATGTAATAATATACTAATTTTGGCGCTACAGTCCTGTATAGCTCTGTAAGCTTTCTCACCATTTGAGCTGTGCGTGTTATATTTGTACTCAAATTGGTAGGACCTACAGTTTATTGCCGAATCCGAACGGCGGGTGAGAGCTATTTATAGGCAATATTTTACTCTCGTAGGTTTGCCATTTACTGCCGAGTGGTAACGTCGCATAGAAAAATGTTTTCTATGACAAAGATGTTGGCAGTCTCTGGGGATCGAACCGCGGATCTTTCGCCTCGTAGTCGAACGCACCAGCGACTTATCGCTCGTAGTCCAACAAACTAACCAGACGAGCTACCGACGCTACATGTATGTAACGTGTAATATATGTTTGCTAAAAACATAATTTTTCCCTGTATATACATGAATCAAAATTGATATTAAAAACGATATACAACCAGATTTTGGATTACATAAAAGAAGGCGTGACAAAAATGTTCATGTCTTGGGAATGTCTGTTGGGAGGTCTGGTCGAGGACAACCGAGACAGGGATATTGGCCCTCCAAAATGGGGGTTGTGCGTTGGGCTTGTGACCCGCCATATAAAAAAGCTTATTCAACGAAAACAGAAAAAATGCCTCGGATACCGACCCGAAAACACGATGACAACCTACGCAAACGTATAAAGGACCATGATTTACGGATATGCTCTAAACAGGCATCTTGTGACATTTATTACAGCTGCCATGCGGAGAGGCATGAATTTCGTTGTGGATTTGTAGTCGGCAAGAGACTCCGCCACCTTGTCTCTAGGTTCACACCCGTGAACGAACGACTAGCAACAATCCGCATCAAGGGTAAAACCTTCTACATCAGCCTAATTTATGCGCACGCTCCGACGAATGAGAAGGACCATGAAACTAAAACGACTTTCTATGAGCGCCTTGGCGAAGCCTATGAGCGCAGCCCCCGTCACGACATCAAAATTGTGATTGGCGACTTTAATGCTAAGGTGGGCCATGAGGGTATCTTTGGTTCAACGGTTGAACAACTCAGCCTCCACAACAACACCTCCGACAATGGAATGAGGCTGATCGATTTCGCCGCAGCACGAAACATAATAATTAGTAGTACTAGATTATAGCATCTCAATATTCACAAGGCCACGTGGCGGTCACCCGATCAGAACACCCGCAACCAAATTAATCATGTTGTGATTGACGGAAGGCACGCTTCTAGTGTGATGGATGTTCGCTCGATCCGAAATACGAACATCGACTCGGATCACTTCCTTGTAGCAGCCAAGGTTCGCACACGCTTATGCACTGCGAAAAACGCACGGAAACCCACGCAAAGAAAGCTAGACGTCAGTAAGCAGCACACACAACAGACCGAACAAGCCTATGCCGCTCGACTCTCACATCTGCTTGCCCAAGGCACTCCCCCTCTCGATGATATATGCGCGCAGTGAAAACACATCTCTCACTCAATGCGTATGGCTGCCGAAGAGGAGCTTGGATTCCAACGCCCACTATCGAATAAGTGGTATGACGAAGAGTGTCGCGCAGCCTCTGCAGAGAAAGACGCTGCATATAGAGCCACCCTGCAGTCGGTACTTACGCGAGCCGCGAAGGAGCGATACAGAGAGAAGAAGAAGGAGGAGAGACATCTTTTTAGGCGTAAGAAAAGAGAATTAGAAAGATGCGAGTGTGAAGATATTGAGATGCATGGCGACAAGAACGAGGCTCAAAAATTCTTTCAGAAGATAAGTGGCCTGACCGGAGGTTTAAAGACCGGACGCTCTTCCTGTCAGGACGATGACGGGAATCTATTAACAGATCTTCAGGGTACACTGAGATTATGGAGAGAGCACTTCTCTGACAACTACAATGCTGATAGAGAAGACAGCTTGACAACCCCAGTTGCTGACGACGGCGTTGACATACCGCCGCCTGACGTGAAGAGGTCTGCACAGCCATCAACAGGCTGAAAAACAACAAAGTCGCAGGATCGGATGGTCTGGCTGCTGAGTTGTTTAAGACCGGAGGCGATGAGCTCATAACGAACATGTACCAGCTCATCAGCAGAATATGGTCAGAAGAAAGCATGTCTAGCGCATGGAATCTCAGTATACTCTGCCCAATCCTTATGGAGGGGGATCCCACGATACGCGCCAACTACCGTGGGATAAGTCTCTCCAACATCGCTTATAAAGTTCTAACGAGCGTATTATGTGAAAGACTGAAGCACATCGTCAACACACTGATTGGATCTTATCAGTGCGGCTTCAGACCTGGCAAGTCCACCATAGAACCGATTTTCACATTGCGCCAAATCCTGGAAAAGACCAAAGAGAGGCAGATCGACTCCCTCCACCTCTTCGTCGACTACAAAGCTGCCTTCGACAGTCCGATAAGAAGTCGCCTATACGCCACCATGTCTGAGTTCGGTATACCTGCGAAACTTATAAGGCTTTGCAGGATGACCCTGAGCGACACACGTTGCTCAGTGAGAATTGGGAACAACCTCACCGATACGTTTAATACCGAACGAGATTTCAGACAATGCGATTACCTATCGTGATACTTCTTCAACCTAATAATGGAGAAGATTGTAAGAGCTGCACAACTCCATCACAATCTTCAACAAGAGTTCCATGCTGCTCGGGTACGCTGATGATATCGACATCATTGGGCAGAGCGTACGAGCAATCAGTGCAGCATTCTCCAGTTTAGAGAGGGAATCGCGTCGAATGGGTCATACGGTGAACGCGGACAAGACGAAGTACCTGGTGTCAACAAACAAAAAGTCCCGGCGTCTTGGACAACACGTCACTATTGACAACCACAACTTCGAAGTTGTGAAGGACTTCGTCTACCTATGTACCAGCATCAACAAGGAAAACAATGTTAGCCTGGAGATTAGCCGAAGAATAACTCATGACAACAAGTGTTACTTTGGGCTCAGCAGGCAATTGAGGAGCAGAGCCCGACAAAAATTACACTCTAAAGTCGATCATCATGCCAGTCCTCCTCTATGGCGCTGAGGCATGGACGCTTACCAACACCGAAGGACGAGCTTTAGGAGCGTTCAAGAGAAACAACGAGCTGTATGAGCTCTACGCCGACATTGACATAGTCAGGCGCATTAAGATCCAGCGCCTACGCTGGCTTGGATTTGTCAACCGTTTGGATGAAAGCGCTCCAGCAAAAAATGTGTCCAATTCTGTACCCAGTGGTGGTCAACGTAGTAGAGGGCGTCCGAATCTCCGGTGGAGAGACCAAGTGCGAGACAACCTGACAACACTTGGAGTGCAAAACAAGCGCCAGCGCGTGCAATGCAGAAGCGACTGGCGGGGGGTAATTGCTGCGGCCGAAACCGATCATGGGTTGTAATGGCGAAATAAGTAAATAAGTCTTGGGAAAAGTAGGACTAACAGTTACAACAAATATAAAAAGTGATATCAAGGTCACGTGGTACCATTTAAAAGAAAAACCAGGGTTTAAAAAAACTAAAATGTTGCATTAGCAGTAGCAACTTCTCTGACTGCGACTATTTCAAACACAGCAGCAGCAGTAGCCAGTAGCACATTTCTGAAAACTAAAACTATGACAGTCAAAATTAGTAATTCAAATTTAAACCAGTTGGGAAGATTAGATAACATGGGAAATTTTAGGTTAGGATTTCGTTAGGATTATCAAATTTATAGTCGTTCTAAGCCGACTATGAATACCATTCAAATATGTGTGGTTACCATTCAAAGTGGTATATAGGTCTCCAGGGTCTACGAATCCTTCAAATAGCTACAAACTTTCAATCGCTGAAGAATTTTTATTAATTTGATACCCATATTTACAAATGGATAGGTCTACTGAATTTAATTTTTTTTTTTTTTTGGACCCAGAAGTCGTTCAGCGGAAACATTATTTTCATGTATTTGAGCATGTCAATATATAATTTACCAAAAAAGGTTACCTAAGCAAGTATATAGTAAAATTTATCTGTAGATGTAAAATTTATATGAGGTATTTAAATATAAATTGTCAGATCACAGGTCACAATGGACCGATTTCGCCAATATTTTCGCACGTAGTAGGGATTTCAACAGACAGACGTACAGACAGACAGACGGACAGGCAAACATCGCAAAATCGACTCAGGAGGTCATGCTGATCAAGAATATATATACTTTTCCATACCGGAGATGCTTCCTTCTGGATGTTACAAACGGCGTACCAAACTGAATATGGGCCATTCCACACCAAATCAACCAAAAAAAAAAGTCAAATTTTAGATTTTACCTTTTCGATTTCAATAATATTTCGTCAACTACGTCCAGAGATACAGTGGCTCAAAGTTACAAAAAATGGGCCAAAAATCACTTTTGTATTTCTTAAACTAGAAATGCTAAAAACTCTGCTGATGGCTCGTTTTAAAGCTAATAGCATTTAGAAAATATATGTTGTAACTTCTAAACGTGAGCATGTGGCCCGTGGTCATTATCCTTGCACTTCAAAATAGATGTCCTTTAAAATTACCCTTTTTAAAATTCTGAAAAAAATCGTTTAATTTGGTTGATTTAGTATAAATGCTCATGCCAAATTTCAAGATGGTATTTTGACGGCATCATACATTAAAAAATAATTTTCTAAATTTTTATTTATTTTTTGTATTGAAAAAAAAATTTTTTTTTTTTTTGATAGTAAAAGTTGTAATAATTCTTGAATCTATTTCTAACTTTGATTTCTAAAATGGCGTCAGTTTTATCATATTGACTCTAGTTTTTTAAATATTGATTGGTATAAAAGCTTTTTCTATTAGCTTTAAAACGAGCCATAATTTCTACTTTAAGAGATATTGAAATATGAACAAACGTAGAAAAGTGATTTCTGTCCCATTTTTTGCAACTTTGAACCACTGTATCTCTGGGCGTAAAAAATAATAAAAAAATGATCAATGCATATCTTGATACCCTTTATTAGTTGCACAAATTTCATTGAAATCGAAAAAGGTGAGTTCTAACAGTTGGTCGATTTGGTGTGGAATGGTCCATACACCCTTTCACTACTAGTGTAGGATATAAAAAAAAGTCAAATTTTTTGGAAAAAATTTATTGGACATTATATGAAAACAGTATTGATTCATTAATATTTCGGCTATGAAAGATTCACAAAATATATTAAAAAATAATGAAAAACCCAAAAAAAAAAAAATAAAACATCCAAAACAGTTAAGTTGGCTATACATCTCCTATCAAACTTTAAATAAAATTACTAAAAATTTTGCCGTTATTGTAGTGTTTGGAACATTTTCTGTATATTAATTTTTAAGGAGAGTTCCAGAAAATACAATCGCGCATATAAATTCATTTATTTTCATTTTTATTCATTCGGAATATTTATTTTCAAATCTTAAATTTATTTTGGAATATTCCCTACCGAAAAAAATGGCTCAATATTTACACGAAAAACTAAAATGGAAAGAAAACGTTTTTCTTCAAATATATGAATCGATATCATTCATATATTCACTCTTGCATATTAAAAAATAAAAACAATAATTGGTAAGACTACTAAGGAAAAATAAAATTCAAAAACTTTCAATGGATATGGATTGTAAGTTTTCAAAATTGTTCATTTATGCTAAAGAATCCAAAAATAAAATAACTTTAAAAATAGTCTTAACCGAATTAGCATTATGGAATAGGGTGGCATATTTACATGCATTTAAAATTTATAAAATATTAATTTATATATTTTTTTAATAATTATTATAGAGGGAAAAAGAAAATTATTGAGTATTTTGATCACTTTAAAGTTCAACTAATATCTACGCCATTGGATATGTATATATTACATATCCAATGCAAATGCGAAAGCATCTCCGGTATGGAATAGTATATATATTCTTGATCAGTAAGACCTCCTGAGTCGATTTAGAGATGTCCGTCTGTCTGTCTGTTGAAATCATGATTACAGAAAAAGAAGAAGAGCTAGAGCAATGAAACTATAGATTTAGAAAATCGGCATGATCGGTCTTTTGTTACCTGATAACCGACCACTTACGTTCAAATAACTCATATAAAATTTACATCTATAGATAAATTTTGCTGTATACGTGCTTAGGTAAACTTTTTTAGTCAAATATATATTGACTTCATGCTCAAATACATGGAAATAATGTTTTCCCGCGAAACGACTCAAAAAAAAAATCGGCACACCTACCTATTTGTAAATATGGGTATCAAATGAATGGAAATTCTTCAGCGATGGAAAGTTTGTAGTTATTTTCAGGATTCGTGTAATTTGGTGACCTATATACCACTTTGAATGGTTACCACACATATGTGTAGGGTATTTATAGTCCGCTTAGCCCGACTATACTTTTGATAAACCTAACTATAATAATAACACTAACTTTTAAATTTCCCATGTGATCTTACCTTCCCAACTGGCTATTATTTGAATGTATCATAGTGTAATAAAGAAGGGGCCATTTTTACTTAAATGTCCCCTACAATGTGGGTCAGTTTTGGCTGCTGAGAAGAAACCGCGCCAGTCGAATCTGCTTTGCGCGCGCTAACGCCAGTTAGAAATACAAAACGTTACCAGGTTGTCCTCAACTTGGTCTTTTCAACGCAGATTTGGACGCCCTCTTCTACGCTGTCCACTTTCGAGTTTCGATTCAAACACCTTCTTGGCTGGAGTGTTTTCATCCATTCGTTTGATATGACCTAGCCAGCGAAGCCGCTGGATCTTGATGCGCTTGACTATGTCAATGTCGTCAAATAACTCATGGTTCAGGGAAAAAGAAAATTATTGAGTATTTTGATCACTTTAAAGTTCAACTAATATCTACGCCATTGGATATGTATATATATACATATCCAATGCAAATGCGAAAGCATCTCCGGTATGTAATAGTATATATATTCTTGATCAGTAAGACCTCCTGAGTCGATTTAGGGATGTCCGTCTGTCTGTCTGTTGAAATCACGATTACAGAAAAAGAAGAAGAGCTAGAGCAATGAAACTATAGATTTAGAAAATCGGCATGATCGGTCTTTTGTTACCTGATAACCGACCACTTACGTTCAAATAACTCATATAAAATTTAGGGTGTCCTCAACTTGGTCTTTTCAACGCAGATTTGGACGCCCTCTTCTACGCTGTCCACTTTCGAGTTTCGATTCAAACACCTTCTTGGCTGGAGTGTTTTCATCCATTCGTTTGATATGACCTAGCCAGCGAAGCCGCTGGATCTTGATGCGCTTGACTATGTCAATGTCGTCAAATAACTCATATAGCTCATGGTTCATCCTCATTCGATACTCGTTAGCAGTGTTCACACTTTTTGCCAATGCAAAAGGAGTAGATTTGAAAATTTTGGGGAGTAGAAATGGGTAAAAGGGAGTAGAATTGAAAATACTGTAAAATAGAGTAGCCGCTGTAGCTCAGTGGTTAGTGCGTTGGACTGCGAGCCGAAAGGTCCCCGGTTCAAGCCTGGACTGGGGCTAACAACATCTTTTCATAGAAACATTTTTCTATACCACGCTACCTCTCGTCAGTAAATGGCAAACCTACGAGAGTAAAACCATTGCTTATGAAAAGCTTTCACCCGCCGTTCGGATTCGGCAATAAACTGTAGGTCCCACCACTTTGAGTACAAATATAACACGCACAGCTCAAAATGGTGAGAGAGCTCGGCCGAAGTTCTATACAGGACTGTAGCGCCAAATTATTATTATATAGTAAATTCGATGTAAAAGGATTAGACAATTATATATAGGAGTAAATTTGATGCAAATGGAGTAGAAATATGCATTAGTGTATTATATTTTAAATAAATTAAGAGTTAATTTTTAACATTTTTATTCATTCCTGATTTTTTGATTTTCTAAAATGCTGATGTGTACAGGGTGGTCTGTTATAGAGATGGGGAGTATCTAGGACAACCAAAAAATACATGGTGTTTTCAAAATTGGATCCCTTTTTTAAGGTATGGACAGAGTACACTGAGGTTCCAGTCACTTGGCATGCTTTCATCCGTATATTCTGCTTACGAGCTCGTGCATGCTATCTATTAGCTCTTCGCCTCCGGTCTTAAACAATTTAGCAGGCAGGCCATCAGCACCTGCGACTTTGTTGTTTATCAGCCGAACCATGGCTGCTCTGACCTCGTCATGGTCGGGTGGCGGAATCTCAACGTCGTCATCAAGTACTGGGGTTGCCGGGTTTCTTCTCTATCGGTGGAATTGTAATCATTATCACCGGTCAGCAGTTTAGAGAAGTGATCCCTCCATATATACAGTGTGCTCTGGATATCTGTGACTAGATTCCCGTTATCATCTTTACAAGAAGAGGCTCCGAAGTTTTTATACATAATTTTTATCTCGCACTTACTGTTTTCCTTGCGGATCATTTCTTGTAGTGCTCTCAAAATACTCAAATTCCTCAAAATACAATTTTATTATACAAAAATATCTAGTTTTTAAAGAATTTTATTAATTTATAATGATTTTACAGTATTTTCCTACCAGTCACAGTGATTTTAACTTGATAAGAAATGCTGCCGAAATAATAAAAAGGGGGGTCTCATGATTTGGTGGTTGAAATTAAAAGAAAATCAATTATGTTTGGAAATATGATCAAAAAACATTTTCAGTGACTTAATGTGATAATGATTATAATATTAATAAATGTTTAAAATTTGTTCTCAATTATATCGTTTTTTTTTTTTACTTCAACCACCAAAGTACAAGTTCCGACAATTATTTCTGCAGCAGTTCTATGCATTTTCTAAATATCCTACATTTTAAACAGGGTGCAAAATAGGACAACATTTTATTTGAAATTTTCTTATTTTTTAGAGTCATATCGATCATATATATATCTATATATATATATATATATATATATATATATAAGTGTATATATATATATATATATATATATATATATATATATATTGTTACGAAAAGATGTAATTTGTAATTTGCAAGCATTCAACAATAATAAATGAGACGCAAGACAATTCAGCGCACTAAGCAATGTGTTAGCAAGAGACGGAATATAATTCAGCGCACTGAGGCAGTGTGCGAGAAAGAGATGGAAGATCAGCGCATTAAAACACATGAGTGCGAATGAGATGCCAATAGCATACGTCATTCACGAAACGAGTAGAAGGTTCTCGAAACAAGTCGAAGCTTGTCGAAACGTGTCGATCTGATGCATGCAGTATATGCAGCATCAGAGGTACTTCACTTCAATTGTGATTTGATAGTGAACTAGTGCGTCTCGAGAGTGAACATTGCTAAGCTAAATTGTATAAATTCAGCAGTTGATATAAGTGATTATTCTTTAAGTTGTTATTTAAATAAATAATGTTAATTAATACTAGTTGAAATAATACTAGTTAAAACCAAATATTAGTGTGTTTTTATTTTGTACACAATCCAGCGATACGAACTCGTAGAACAGTTTTCCGTAGACTGAATTTTGGTAACATTGGTGTCAGAAATGGGATTGTGATACAAAATGGTTAAATTCGATCAACTTAAAGTCGACCAGCTAAAGAAGGAGCTGTCGATTCGTAATATTGCAACTGCTGGTTCGAAAGTAGAGCTGCAGAAGCACCTAATTGAAGAATTGGAGGCCCAAGGCATTCTTCTCGCGGAGCACGAATTTGAAATTGAAGCTGCTGCATCGTCATCGAAAAATCTGAACACGGAGGAGAAAGTACAGACCCAAGTTTTTGATATGAGCCAGTTGATCGGAGCTATGCAGCAACAGTTTCAGATAATGGCTCAAGAAAATTCCAAACAGTTTCAAGAAAATGCTCACAAAATGGAACAGAAGCTTCAAGAAAATTTCAATCAAACAGAACTTCAAGAAAATTCCAACAAAATGGAACAGAAACTTCTAGAAAATTCCAATAAGGTCAAATTAGACATGAAGCATGAACTTGTAGAAAATTCTAACAAAATAGAACAGAAACTTCAGGAAAATTCTGAACAGCTTCAAGAACATTCTAAGCAACTACTGGAAGTTTCTAATACTCTACATAGCAAAGTAAATGAACTTGAAGCGCATATAAATGATGTTGATGATAAAATTCAAAGATTAGAAAATGGTATAGACAAAGAAATCCAGGAAATAAAAAAAAGATTTGCACGTGTTGCAGATAAATGGACCTACACAGCATGTTGTTAGTGGTACGAGGCTAAAATCGCCGATTTACGATGGAACCACAGCGTTCAACATTGTCAAGCTGCAATTTGAGACCACGGCTGTAAGTAATCGATGGAATAATGAGGACAGCGTAGCCGCACTTATCGTGGCGCTAAAAGGAGGCGCAGCCGAAGTATTGCAGACTGTTCCAGAAAGTGATCGAAATAGTTATTTAGCGGTTATGGCTGCACTGCAGCGAAAATATGGCAGTGATCACATGAAACAGATATACCGAATGGAGTTGAAGGGCAGAATGCAACGAAATGGCGAAACTTTGCAGGCGTATGCAGCGGAGATCGAGAGGCTTGCGCATTTGTCGTATGCAGATTCAACGAGTGATTTCATAGAAAAGTGCAAGATCAAAGCGTTCTAACACAGGAGACAGCAAATGCGATGTGCCGATCGGGTCCATAGGCGCGTAGAATTGATGTGGAGAACGATGATTTATTTCAAGTAGTGTGCCAAGCAGTTAAAGCAGTCGTTAAAACCGAACACACATCAGCCAACAAAGACACCCAATTCAAAGGTAAATGTTACAACTGTGATACATATGGGCATATGGCACGTGACTGTCGTAAAAAACGCAAGCGCTCAATAAATCAATCTGCAGATGAACCCAGACATGAAGAAAGACAGGATCATGTCCAAAATAGTGTAAATTTTAATCAAGCTTTAAACTCAAATGAGTCAGATATGCGGGGCATATAGAAATAGAGCCGCTTATCGGAATAAGATTGCAAACAGCGACAGGTGAAGAGGCACCAATCAGAGAAAAAATTACCAAGGAAATCACTATTGGCATTACGACAGTTAAGCATGATTTTATAGTGGCGGAAATAGTAGACGAAATAATAATTGGCATGGACCTCATGATAAGGAACGGTTTCACACTAGATCTAACAAGAAAAATTTTGAGTTATGCCAACACAGATATCCAACTAAACATTGATTGTGACCAGAGCCCGAAAATTAAACAAGTTATCGCTCATAAAAATAGAAAAATACCACCTAATTCAGAAGCAATTGTTTGGGCGAAATTAAATGGAGATTGTGGGATAAGCAAGTTGTCGGTTATAGAAGCGAATGATGAGCAATTGAGCAGAAGTAATATTGTTGTCGGAAGTACATTAGTAGAAGCGACAAAAGACAAAGTTGTTCCAATAAGAGTTCTCAACATGGAAAACTCGTCCAAATTAATTAAAAAAGGAACAGTGATAGGCCAGTGTCAAGAGGCATCAGCGATTATAAATTGTGAGTCAAATCCATCAAGGGACTACGGCACATCGCAAATAGACAAACAATCTACTCACAGGTTTATCAATGAGTGGACGAAGGATTTGACTGCCAATGAAAAGAGTCAAGTGCAACAGCTAATTGACAAATATCGGTGTATATTTGCTGAAAAGGGCCAAAAGGATGGCAGAACTGCCATTGTAAAACATCGAATAGACACTGGTGATTCTAACCCAATTCGTCAAGCACCAAGAAGGGTACCACTTGCGAAAAGAGACGAAGTATCACATTTGGTTGAAGAAATGCACGCAAATGGCGTGGTGGAACTATTTGAGAGCCCATGGAATTCACCAGTAGTATTGGTGAAAAAGAAGGACGATAGCACTCGGTTCTGCGTTGATTACCGAAAACTTAATGATGTCACAAAGAAAGATAGTTATCCATTGCCAAGAATCGATGACACATTGGATACACTATCTAATGCTAAGTGGTTTTCCACGTTGGACTTGCAAAGCGGTTACTGGCAAGTAGAAATCGATAAGAAAGATCGAGAGAAGACCGCATTCAGTACTGGAGATGGACTATGGCAATTTTTGGTAATGCCGTTTGGGCTATGCAATGCTCCAGCAACAATCGAGCGGTATTAAAAGGTTTACACTGAAAATCATGCCTAGTATACCTTGATGACATAATTGTTATGGGCAAGTATTTCAACGAACATCTAAGAAATCTAGAGGAAGTATTCCTTTGATTGAAAAGTGCGAGTCTACAACTTATCCCAAAGAAATGCTCACTTTTCAAGAAAGAAGTAAAGTATCTGGGCCATCGAGTTACCACGGAAGGAGTGCATATCGATGAAGATAAAATAGTTGCAGTGAAGGAGTGGCCCAGACCGCAAAACCTACATGATCTACGAAGTTTCGTGGGGCGATGTACATACTACAGGGGATTTGTTCCAGGTTTTGCCAATGTTGCTAGCAGTCTTTACGAGTTGACAAGAAAGAACCGCGCATTTCAATGGGGCGATGATCAAGAAAGGGCGTTTTTGAAATTAAAAGATCTGCTGTGCTCGGCACCAATTCTTGCGTATCCAATTCCAGGTGAGAAATTTATACTTGATACGGATGCGAGTGGATACGGAATCGGCGGAGTTCTCTCTCAAGTGATCAATGGACAGGAAAAAGTGATCGCATACTACAGTAAAACCTTGTCCAAACCCGAGCGAAATTACTGTGTCACCAGGAGGGAGCTTCTTGCTGTAATCGAAAGTGTAAAAAATTTCCACAAATACCTGTACGGACAACAGTTTCACTTGAGAACCGATCACGCAGCACTTCGATGGTTACTTCAGTTCAAACATCCGGAAGGCCAAATTGCGCGTTGGATAGAGCGATTGCAGAGCAGGAGGAAACCATGGAAATGCAGATGCTCTGTCACGACGCCCATGTAAACTAGAATGCAGACATTGTTCAAGAGCGGAAGGAAAAGAAAACATAATTGACATTCGTTTGCTAAATGTTTTGCCCGATGAAAAATGGACTACGAAACAAATTCAAATTGATCAAAAGAGTGATCCCGACCTCACAAAAATCATGATGTTCAAGGAACAGCAAAGAAAACCATCATGGGAAGAGATAGCTTCCGACAGCCCAATAACTAAGGCGTACTGGGCACAGTGGCAGAGCTTAAAGCAAAAAGACGGTTGCCTATATCGTGTATGGGAAAGTGAAGATGGCATGTCCGCTCGAATTTTGATTGTTGTTCCTAAGTCAAAAACAAAAGAGATATTAGCGGAATACCATGGTGGATCAAGTAGAGGACACTTGGGCATAAATAAAACGGTCGAGAAGGTAAAGAAACGTTTTTATTGGGTTGGATGCCAAGAGTCAGTCGCCCATTGGATCCGCAGTTGTCCGCAATGTGTACCAGCAAAAGGACCAACAGTCAGAAGTCGCGGCAGGATGCATCAGTACAACGTGGGAGCACGATTCGAACGTATCGCCATGGATGTCGCCGGACCATTTCCAATCAGTGATGCGGGTAATAAGTATGTGCTTGTCGTCATTGACTACTTCAGCAAGTGGCCTGAACTGTATCCCATGCCAAATCAAGAAGCCACAACAGTTGCGGATGCGTTAGTTAACAACTGGGTAAGCCGTTTTGGAGTACCGTTAGAATTGCATTCAGATCAAGGAAGAAATTTTGAGTATGCTGTATTTAAAGAAGTATGCAAAGTCCTCAACATACACAAAACACGAACAACACCTTTGCACCCGTGATCTGATGGCATGGTAGAGAGATTCAATCGGACTTTGAAAGAGTATCTCAGAAAAGTGGTTGATAAAAATCAAAAAGATTGGGATACACACATACCATTATTCCTCATGGCTTATCGGACGGCGGTTCATGATACCACAGCAGCTTCACCATCTAAAATTGTTTTTGGAACAGACTTAAGATTACCTGCGGATTTGAAGTTTGGTGCGAGTCCTTCAGCTGGAATTCCTATTCACGATTATGTTTTCAGGAAAAGTGAAGAAATGAACGAAGTGTATCAGTTTGTCAGGCAGCGTACACAATTTGCGAGTGATAAGATGAAAGCCAGATACGACTTGCGCACAAATTCAAAGGGATTTACGAAAGGAGAACTTGTTTTGCTCTATAACCTACAAAGGGAGAAAGGCTTGTCCCCTAAGTTACAAACACACTGTGATGAACCATATCACATAATTAAAAAAATGAATGATGTAGTGTATCGGATTCAGAATACTGCGGGCGTTAGACGAAAAATTAAAGTAGTATATTTAGAAAGGTTGGCGCCGTATAGAGAGAGAGTGGATTAACATCTGTTCGGGACGAAGAGATTTAGGTGGTGGGCAGTGTTACGAAAAGATGTAATTTGCCCCACTGTGCAAGCATTCAACAATAATAAATGAGACGCAAGACAATTCAGCACACTAAGCAATGGATTAGAAAGAGACGGAAGATAATTCAGCGCACTGAGGCAGTGTGCGAGAAAGAGATGGAAGATCAGCGCATTAAAACACATGAGTGCGAATGAGATGCCAATAGCATACGTCATTCACGAAACGAGTAGAAGGATCTCGAAACAAGTCGAAGTTTGTCGAAACGTGTCGATCTGATGCATGCAGTATATAAGGGAGCCGCATCTGAGGTACATCACTTCAATTGTGATTTGATAGTGAACTAGTGCGTCTCGTGAGTGAACATTGCTTAGCTAAATTGTATAAATTCAGCAGTTGATATAAGTGATTATTCTTTAAGTTGTTATTTAAATAAATAAAGTTAATTAATACTAGTTGAAATAATACTAGTTAAAACCAAATATTAGTGTGTTTTTAATTAGTACACAATCCAGCGATACGAACTCGTAGAACAGTTTTCCGTAGACTGATATATTGTAATATTAAAATATATATTAAAATTGAAAAAACAGATTTTGATGTATTGATCGTATCGTTTATATTTTCTGAATGATCAGTTATACAAAATTATTCTGTTCACGTGAACATTTTTAATATATTATTTATTAACAAGGTAACCCACGTGGTGTTTACCTTGACGTGGTGTGGGGGCTTAAGTTACAATGACTCAATAAGGCTAAGCTAACGGAAACTTTTTTTTAAAGTTTCTGGTAGGGTCACCCTTGTCAGAAAGGCTTGTGATGAGTAATGAACTAAATACTACCATAGTCTTTTTTATTGGTGGGGTGGCAGACTCTAAAGAAACTCCTATAACACCGCGATGGGTCAACATAAAGATTTAACTACTCCAGGTGGTACCCACAAAAGTGGCAATCCACCCGCTTCGGCGGCTGAGGCAAGGATTCTGGAGGCCTCAATCCACGCAACCAACCCTGGTAAGATGAACCTCTCTGCTCCTGTAGCAGGGGGTTTATCGTGCCCCTCCATCTCCCAAATGTATGAGACAGCTAGGAATCTAGAGGAGGATAACGACAACGCAGCGGTTCCCATACAAGTAGAGGAAAGTGTCGGTTCGGCTATGCCTACGACTAATCCTCCACTGTATGGCTGCTCGACAGTGTTGTTTCCTCTCAGGGCTCCTTTCTGTCACGTATTTGGAAACATGGGTCGATCGAAGGAAAGTGGTGACTTACCAGCATCTAATCCTAGAGAGACCGACGCCCAACTGGAAGCTAAACTTCCATTGGAGACCGGACCCGGATCTCTGAATACAGAGGTCAGGTTGTCCGATGCCCAGGTGAGTAGGAGAAGGAAGAATAAAGCAAAAGATCGCAAAGAGGCTGAAAAGGCTAAAGGCGATGCTGGAGCTTTCTCTTCCCCAGCTACCACAGCAAAACGCGATAGATCGGTGGAGGTTACTCCGACTGAAGCCGGACCATCCGCTGCTGCTGTTGTGGCTGCCAATGCACCTGAGAAGCGCAATGGCAAGAAGTTTAAAACCTTCACTGCTACTGCGAAACCCCGTAACTCCCAGAACTCAACAGTTTCCAGTGATATTGCTTCCACAAGCAAGAGCACTGGTGCTTTATGTTCCGGATCGGCTGCGGATGAACTGCCTTCAACATCCACTGGCAGAGGTATGCTAGCAGTATCATATCGTGATGCTGCTCGCAAAGCTCTTCCGGTTGCGATTATTGGCAAATTGGGGAAGGAGCAAAAGATGAATGATGCAGAAGTAAAACACTGCACCGATCATCTTTGGCGGCTAGTCAGCACCGGCGGTGTCAGTGCAAACGCAAAAGGCTATGAGACGAGGGATGGCATCATGAAGGTGCTATGCTCGTCTCAAGCCAATTTCGATTGGATTGCCACAGCCGTTGCTAAAATCCCACCCTTGGGCAAATCGCGCTTCGCTGTTTTCAGCGGAGACGAACCCTAAAGAAGATCTTTAGAGCAAGTCTCGCATGGGCATACATTCCGACATCCTTCAGACCCATTAGTATGATGTCCTTTATACTAAAGTGTCTAGAAAGACTAGTTGAGCTGCACATCAGAAAAACATCGCTGTCACGGTACCCTCTATCATCAAGACAACATGCCTATCAACGTGGAAAATCCTGTGAAACAGCATTGCAACATCTGGTGGGACGGATCGAGCATGCTTTTCAGAGGAAGATGTACGTGAGGGCATATTTGTTGACATCGAGGGTGCTTTTGATAATGCGACTTTTGATGGAATGTGTGACGCAGCTAGAAGGCATGGAATAGATGAAACATTGGTCAAATAGCTAAGGTCAATGCTAATGTTTAGGACCATCACTTCTGAGGCGGAGTGCGGTCAGTATATTATGGCAGGGGTGAATAGAGGTTCTCCTCAAGGAGGCGTTCTCTCCCCCCTGCTCTGGTGGACAAAACATGTTGGTAAATACAATACACTGAAACTGATTTGGGTGCCGGGCCATAAAGGAGTTTCGGGCAATGAAACATCTGACGAACTAGCACGTGCTGGATCTGAGGATAATCCATTTGGACCAGAACCTGTGCTTGGACTACCTGCATCTACGGGAAAATTCGTCATCAGCTCTTGGGTCGCCTCCGCACACAAGAGCAGATGGCTGAATGAGACGAAATGCAGATTCTCCAAGCTCATGACACCGACGATAACCAAAAGATCGGCCTCGTTTCTACTTTCCTTAAGTAGAAAGGAGTGCAGAAAACTGACGGGACTTCTAACGGGACACAACGCATGTGAAAAACACATGAACGCAATCGGCCTGGCCGAAAGCGCCTTATGTTCTGCCTGCTACGAAGAAACTGGCACCACAGAGCACTATCTCAGTGATTGTCCAGCATTTTCTAGAATTAGAAGGCAGATCTTTGGCACAGACGTGATGAGAGAGGATCAGCTTCACTCTCTATCACACAATAGCCTTCTTAGATTCAATAATGAATCTAAGAAGTATCATTAAAAACCAGGGAACTGGGTCACAGCACAATGGATATAACCCTGTCTGAGTGCTGTGGCTCTATTTTTTTTATCCCACATTAAACAAAAAAAAAAAAAAAAACAAGTAATGTACATAAGTCAACAAACAAGAGCTTACAACTCGGCCATGCTCCTTTCACTCACGACCTCGAGAGTAACCTGTAAAGATTTATGATTAACAAAAATTATTAAACATCTGGCGTTCAAGTCCTTTCTACTCCAAATCATCAAACTCAGAATCTTCGGCTTGTATATTATACGGCTTCATCTTATCTGCCGTTGTAACCCCAGTATACGATATTCTAGCTCTCTTTGACCCTGGTAAATCATTAATAACATATCTGTCATTACCAAGGTATATGGTTATCTGATAGGGTCCACTATATTTTGTTAATAATTTTCTGTTACCTTCGACCATTTTATTTCGTCTAACTAAAACAAATTGACCTTTCTTGAATGCAAAACCAACATGTCTTTTCTTATCATAATACTTCTTCTGATATATTTGATTTCGCAGTATAGTTTTTCTAGCCTCTGTATGTATGGAATCTACATCTACAACTGAGGTATGATCACAAATTTCGTTGCTTAAAAACGAATCAATTTTCCCTCTCGGCTGATAACCAAAGACCAGTTCATTAGGAGATTTACCTGTAGATTTATTAATGGTTGAATTTAATCCCCACTGAATTTGGTTTATACTTTCATCCCATTTATTTTCTTCACTTACAGATGAACATATAGCCGATAGAATTGTTCTGTTGTATCTTTTAGACTGACCATTGGCTCTAGGCGTAGCAGTTGCATTGTGTACTATTTTTATCCCAAGATCTTTGCAAAAACTAACGAATTTATTACTTGTAAAACAACTTCCACGATCGCTTACTAATCTTCGAGGAACACCAAAAGTACGAATTATTTCTTTAATAAATCTTACAACAGGTTCTACCTTTGTACTCTGAACAGATTTCAAAAAGGAATATTTCGTAAATCCGTCTATCATAACAATAATATAATTATTTGTGTGTATACTTCTCACAAACGGACCTAAATGGTTCTATATGCAATGTATCAAATGGTACAGGTACCTTTTCAATTAGATGTAATAATCCAGCCTGTTTTCCCGAGGGAACTTTATTGTACGAACATGGCAAACAACACGCAATATATCGGTTTATATACTTTTTCATATTTGCAAACCAATATTTTTCTTGTATGAAACTAAGTGTTTTTTCAAAAGAAAAATGCCCAACATTTTCGTGATGGTTAAACACAATCTCCCCTCTAGCTGTTTTTGGAACAACCCACTTGCTTCCCTTATCAGTTTTTCTATACAACCGGTTATTTTTTAATTCAAATTCATTATGGATTCTTATTAATTCATTATCTTTTGGAATAGTTTTAAGTGTATTTATTAGAAAAGAACATCTTTCATATTTAAGTTGAATTGCTAAAATCCAATCCTCTTTACAAATATCAACTATTAATACATCTCCGAGAGTTTCATGAGTAATAGGGTTTCTGCTTAAAGTATCTGCATGCGACATAGATAAACCTGGTCTATATTCTACAGTGAAATTAAATTCTTGAATAGTCAACCACCATCTACCAATTCGCGGTATTAAATCCCGTTTTGTGAACGCCGTTCTTATAGAATTACAGTCAGTTATTACTTTAAGTTATATTCCCAATAAGTATACTCGGAATCTTTTTAAAGAATAAATAATTGCTAAAGTTTCTAATTCATATGAATGATATCTTTGCTCCTCTTTTGATGTTGTGTGACTAAAATATGCGACCGGTTTCAAACTATTATCACCTTGCTTTTGCAATAAAACTGCTCCTACACGCCATTTACAAGCATCAGTATGCAATTCTGTATAGTTGTATAAAGCCAGAACAGGACGGTCTGTTAATTTTTGTTTTAGGATTTCAAAAGCTTCATTTTGTTCCTCATTCCAAAGAAATGGTTCATCCTTCTTAATCAATTTCTGTAAAGGCCTGACTAGTAATAAATATTGAAAAATAAATTTACGAAAATACTCAGATAAACCTAAAAATTGCTTTATTTCATGAATATTCTTAGGTATTGGAAATTTTAAAACAGAAACTATCTTTTCCTTTCCAGGCTTAATTCCCTCTGAATTAATTTCAAATCCAAGGTAATTAATAGATTTTCTTAAAAAAAACATTTTTTTAATTTTAAAGTTATCCCAGATGCATGTAATTTTATTAAAATATGTTCTAAATTCTCTAAACCCATTTCAATTGATGTGGATGGAATTAAAATATCATCCATATAAACCATTGCCAATGAAAATCTCAAATTACCTAGTACTTTGTTCATGGTTCTTTGAAATACTGCTGGTGCATTCACCAATCCAAATGGCATTCTTAAAAACTCATAATGTCCATCTGGTGTATCTGAATGCTGTCTTGTCAATCGAGTTTTTGGCAATAGAGATCTGGTAATATCCACTAGCACAATCCAGACTAGTAAAGAATTTATTACCATTTAATCTATCTATTTCATCATCAGTCCTTGGCATGGGGAATGCATCTTTCACTGTATTTTGATTTAATGCTCTAAAGTCAATACACATACGATGTTCCCCATTCTTCATTTTTACCAAAAGAATTGGACTTGAGTAAGGTGATGATGATTCTTGGATAAGATTAGAATTTTTTAATTCTTTTACCATATCTCTAACTACTTCTCTCTCAGACCAAGACATTCTGTATGGTTTATATGTTACAAGACTGTCATTTTTCGTAACAATTTCCATTTCAACATTTTTTATATTTCCTAACTCAGATAAATCTTGGGCAAAGCAGCTTCGGTATTGGTTAAGTAGATTTAAAAGTTCAGTAAAGTTAATATTATCTAATTGGTCTACCTGCGAATATATCTTCATTGGTAAATGGTTTTAATTTGCAAACATCTACATTTAGATTTACAATAGCAACATGTTTGTCAAGTTCACAAGGAACTCCCCTAACCATACGTTGATTTGAATGAATTTGTAAATCTTTACCGGATTCATTCATAATAAAAATGTAACCATTATTACTTGTTACACAACTGGGAATTGTATAACAAGTGTTTAATTTATTTATACTTAACCTCTACAAAAATGCTTTCTTTGTGAAAATCTGGATCAGAAAATACATTTACAAATCCAGCATGATTTGCTGGGATGACGGTTGATTCCTTGGCCCACATAGATATTTTTTTCTTTGGCAACTCATTTATTTCTGGCAAAGCAGCTAATTCTCTGTTGAACAACCGTACAACATCTCTTTGCACAACCATAATCACATTCACGTGATTAATAAATGGTCGCCCAACTAAAATATCAATTTTTTGAGCATTATCAGGAACAACTAGCATCTCAACATACGCTTTTGCCATATCTATTTCGATTATACATTGAAATTTAAAAATAACAGGTATGGTTGCTCCACCATAACCCATTATATGTTCGATACTTGGTTGTTTATCTACCGAAAGGCAATTAGCATTCGATTCGCGTATTAATATTGCGGAACAACCAGTATCGATGTAACAATGAAATATTAAACTTTCAAGCTTACACTCAGCGAAATAACATGCAGAAACAGAAATTTCCTTCCCTTCAATCTTACTTTTCTGAATATAAAAAGAGAGCTTACCCTGTTTTTTTATGCAATCAGTTGCTACATGGCCCCAACGATAGCATAAATTACATCTCTTCTTAGGCATCGCACATTTATTCGCAAAATGACCTTCGGACTTGCAATTGAAACATAGTATTTTCTTCCCCTTCTCAGATTTTCCATCGTCTAACTCTGCAGCTTTTACTGTGACAATTCTTCCTTCCATACGTCTGCTATTATTTCATTGCTCAATATAATTAGGGAACGTTGACAAATAGTGTCCAAAGAGATCTTCTGGAGTTCGATATCTGCCTGCTCGTGCGCCAGTTTTCATTGTTTCACTCGGAAGACCATCAATGACGCAGGAAACAGCGTCCGCACCATTTATTTTGCAAGCATCTATCAGAACTTTCTTAGCAAAATAGTACTCCGCAGTTGTCTCAGTTGGTTGCATGAAACGGCTTACTAACTGCCTTAAGTTAGTGGCGAAATCCTGGTGTTCCGGAAAATATTTCATCAGAACTTCCTTCCATTCAGCCCAGCTCAAGATATAATTATTCAGATTTTCGTACCAGATCTTGGCTAATCCTTTGAAGCGGCTTTGCATCGTATTAATTTTTATACGATCGTTCCAGCCATTTAAAACAGAAATTTGTTCAATTTTATCTAGCCAACGCGCTACCGAAAGATTAGGAATACCTGGCTCAAATTCCGGAATGCTGTCTGCGCGAATGTTGTAACGTTTGTTCTCCATCTCTTTGCGACAACGCCCTGCCCAACGCTTCTAAGGCGGCTATTCTCTACGATACCTCTTCGCATTGTCCATTATTACAATTTTCTCTACCATCCCCACCACCAATATATATATATATATATATATATATATATATATATATATATATATATATATATATATATATATATATATATATATATATATATATATATATATATATATATATATATATATATATATATATATATATATATATATATATATATATATATATATATATATATGTACTTACGGGTACGGCCATTAATGTTATGGTTCATGCCGCGGTAGCTCAGTGGTTAGTGCGTTGGACTTTCTTTTCATAGAAATATAACACGCACAAGTCAAAATGGTGAGAGAGCTCGACCGAAGTTCTATTCAGGACTGTAGCGCCAAATTATTATTATATAGTAAATTCGATGTAAAAGGATTGGATAATTATATATAGGAGTAAATTCGATGCAAATGGAGTAGAAATATGCAAATGTGTATTATATTTTAAATAAATTAAGAGTTATTTTTTAACATTTTTATTCAATCCTGATTTTTTGATTTTCTAAAATACTGATGTGTACAGGGTGGTCTGTTATAGAGATGGGGTGTATCTGGGACACCCAAAAAATTCATGGTGTTTTCAAAATTTTATTTATAAAAGTTGATATATATTTAATTAAAACTTCTAAAATTTAAAGACCATACAAATTATTTATAGACCATTATTTAAAAACCATTAAGAAAATTATAATATTGACCATTTATTTGGCGCGCAAGAAGTTATTCCCATAAAATTAAAAATATGTAACCAATTTTTGCAAAGGGAGTAGATTTCCTTAAAATGAAGTAGAAAATTATGAGAAAGGAGTAGAAAATGCTTCTTCCGGAGTAGAGGAGTAGATTTTAAAAATACAAATGAAATGGAGTAGATCTAGTCAGATCGGAGTAGAATGAGAACACAGCAGACAGGGCCAAAGGTTTTACGGAGAATCGTTCTCTCGAGCGCTCCCAGTACTCTCTCATCGGTGGAGGCCAGCGTCCATGTTTCTGCACCATAAAGTAGGACGGGCATGATGAGTGACTTGTAGAGCGTTATTTTTTGTACGGCGAGAGAGGGCTTTACTTCTCGATTGCCTACTGAGTCCAAAGTAACACCTGTCGGCAAGAGTTATTCTCCGTTTGATCTCCAGGTTGACGTCTTTGTTGCTGTTTATGCTGGATCCCCTTCACAATGTCGAACTTGTGGGTGTCAACATCAGATTTTTGTCCAAGACGCACGGACTCTTCTTTGCTTGTTGAAACAAGAAACTTCCTCTTGTCCTTGTTCACAGCTAGACCTTTTCGAAGCGACTCTTTCTCCAATCTGAAGAATGCTGCGCTGACTGCAGGAGCACGCCAATGTTATCAATATCGTCGGCATATGCGAGCAGCATGACACTTTTGTTGAGGATAATGCCGCTTTGACGGAGTTCGGCAGCTCGAACTATTTTCTCCATCAATAAGTTAAAAAGTCGCACGATAGGGAGTCACCCTGTCTGAAACCTCGTTCGGTATGAAATGGCTCGGAGAGGTCTTTTCCTATTCTGCAAAGCCTTATAAGTTTCGGAGGTATACCGAACTCAGACATTGCGGCGTATAATCGTTCCCTTATCGGAGTGTCGAAGGCGGCTTTATAGTCGACTAATAGGTGGTAGGTGCCGATCTGTTTTTCTAGGGTCTTTTCCTGGATTAGACGCAATGTGAAAATCTGGTCCTTGTATGCGATATTGAGTAGGCTGATCCCACGTTAGTTGGCGCAGATAGTGGGATCCCCTTTCTTAAGGATTGGACAGAGTACACTGAGGTTCCAGTCACTTGGCATGCTTTCATCCGTATATTCTGCTTACGAGCTTTTTTTTATTTCAACCACCAAAGTACAAGATCCCACAATTATTTCTGCAGCATAACTTACCAGTTTAAAATAATTGTAATTTGTTAGAAAGTATTGGAAATGAACAGGTCTATCATTATAAATTAGAAACAAATGGATTGATTGATAACGAAATTTTGAGACATTCAATGGCAACGTTGAATTTTTTTTTTAAATTTCAACTTAACGTACGTTTTAAAAAAGTAAGCAATCATGAGGTTCGAAGATATAATATACCATTGGAAAGGTAATTTAATTTTCTAAAAAACAACAACAAAATTGTTATTTATTAATCACAATATCATACTTTATAACCAATTTGCTTGACTAGATTATATCAATAATATGCATTTTCTAAATATCCTACATTTTAAACAGGGTGCAAAATAGGACAAAATTTTATATGAAATTTTCTTATTTTTTAGAGTCATATCGATTATATATATGTATATATATATATATATATATATATATATATATATATATATATATATATATATATATATATATATATATATATATGTATATATATATATATATATATATATATATATATATATATATATATATCTATATATATATATATATATATATATATATATATATATATATATATATATATATATATATACGAAAAGATGTAATTTGCCCCACTGTGCAAGCGCACTAAGCAATGTGTTAGAAAGAGACGGAAGATCATTCAGCGCACTGAGGCAGTGTGCAAGAAAAAGATGGAAGATCAGCGCATTAAAACACATGAGTGCGAATGAGATGCCAATAGCATTCGTCATTCACGAAACGAGTGGAAGGTTCTCGAAACAAGTCGAAGCTTGTCGAAACGTGTCGAATTGATGCATGCAGTATATAAGGGAGCCGCATCTGAGGTACTTCACTTCAGATGTGATTTGATAGTGAACTAGTGCGTCTCGTGAGTGAACATTGCTAAGCTAAATTGTATAAATTCAGCAGTTGATATAAGTGATTATTCTTTAAGTTGTTATTTAAATAAATAAAGTTATTTAATACTAGTTGAAATAATACTAGTTAAAACCAAATATTAGTGTGTTTTTATTTTGTACACAATCGAGCGATACGAATTCGTAGAACAGTTTTCCGTAGACTGAATTTTCGTAACATTGGTGTCAGAAGTGGGATTGTGATACAAAATGGTTAAATTCGATCAACTTAAAGTCGACCAGCTAAAGAAGGAGCTGTCGATTCGTAATCTTGCAACTGCTGGTTCGAAAGTAGAGCTGCAGAAGCGCCTAATGGAAGAATTGGAGGCCCAAGGCATTCTTCTCGCGGAGCACGAATTTGTAATTGGAGCTGCAGCATCGTCATCGAAAAATCTGGACACAGAGGAGAAAGTACATACCCAAGTTTTTGATATGAGCCAGTTTATCGGAGCTCTGCAGCAACAGTTTCAGATAATGGCTCAAGAAAATTCCAAACAGCTTCAAGAAAATGCTAACAAAATGGAACAGAAGCTTCAAGAAACAGAAGCTTCAAAAACAGAACTTCAAGAAAATTCCAACAAAATAGAACAGAAACTTCTAGAAAATTCCAATCAGCTCAAATTAGACATGAAGCATGAACTTGTAGAAAATTCTAACAAAATAGAACAGAAACTTCAGGAATATTCTGAACAGCTTCAAGAACATTCTAAGCAACTTCTGGAAGTTTCTAATACTCTACATAGCAAAGTAAATGAACTTGAAGCGCATATAAATGATGTTGATGATAAAATTCAAAGATTAGAAAATGGTATAGACAAAGAAATCCAGGAAATAAAAAAAGACTGTTCCAGAAAGTGATCGTGAAAGATGATTTAGCGGTTATGGCTGCACTGCAGCGAAAATATGGCAGTGATCACATGAAACAAATATACCGAATGGAGTTGAAGGGCAGAATGCAACGAAATAGCGAAACTTTGCAGGCGTATGCAGCGGAGATCGAGAGGCTTGCGCATTTGTCGTATGCAGATTCAACGAGTGATTTCATAGAAAAGTGCAAGATCAAAGCGTTTGTTGATGGTATACGCGATCAGGAGACAAAACGTGCAACAGTAATTGCGCCTAAGGTAACATTTACGGAAACGGTTACCATCGCTCTAACACAGGAGACAGCAAATGCGATGTGCCGATCGGGTCCATAGGCGCGTAGAATTGATGTGGAGAACGATGATTTATTTCAAGTAGTGTGCCAAGCAGTAAAAGCAGTCGTTAAAACCGAACACACATCAGCCAACAAAGACACCCAATTCAAAGGTAAATGTTACAACTGTGATACATATGGGCATATGGCACGTGACTGGCGCTCATTAAATCAATCTGCAGATGAACCCAGACATGAAGAAAGACAGGATCATGTCCAAAATAGTGTAGATTTTAATCAAGCTTTAAACTAAAACGAGTCAGATCTGCGGGGCACGATCTGACTCCCATAACCGATTGTCCCAGAATCTCCTTTTCACAAATTGCATAGTTTAACTGTCAAGGGGCTAATTGATTGTGTAGCATATATGGTAACGTTGTTAGGGACGAAATAGAGCCGCTTATCGGAATAAGATTGCAAACAGCGACAGGTGAAGAGGCACCAATCAGAGGAAAAATTACCAAGGAAATCACTATTGGCATTACGACAGTTAAGCATGATTTTATAGTGGCGGAAATAGTAGACGAAATAATACTTGGAATGGACCTCATGACGGTTTCACACTAGATCTAACAAGAAAAATTTTGAGTTATGCCAACACAGAGATCCAACTAAACATTGATTGTGACCAGAGCCCGAAAATTAAACAAGTTATCGCTCATAAAAATAGAAAAATACCACCTAATTCAGAAGCAATTGTTTGGGCGAAATTAAATGGAGATTGTGGGATAAGCAAGTTGTCGGTTATAGAAGCGAATGATGAGCAATTGAGCAGAAGTAATATTGTTGTCGGAAGTACATTAGTAGAAGCGACAAAAGACAAAGTTGTTCCAATAAGAGTTCTCAACATGGAAAACTCGTCCAAATTAATTAAAAAAGGAACAGTGATAGGCCAGTGTCAAGAGGCATCAGCGATTATAAATTGTGAGTCAAATCCATCAAGGGACTACGCCACATCGCAAATAGACAAACAATCTACTCACAGGTTTATCAATGAGTGGACGAAGGATTTGACTGCCAATGAAAAGAGTCAAGTGCAACAGCTAATTGACAAATATCGGTGTATATTTGCTGAAAAGGGCCAAAAGGATGGCAGAACTGCCATTGTAAAACATCGAATAGACACTGGTGATTCTAACCCAATTCGTCAAGCACCAAGAAGGGTACCACTTGCGAAAAGAGACGAAGTATCACATTTGGTTGAAGAAATGCACGCAAATGGCGTGGTGGAACTATTTGAGAGCCCATGGAATTCACCAGTAGTATTGGTGAAAAAGAAGGACGATAGCACTCGGTTCTGCGTTGATTACCGAAAACTTAATGATGTCACAAAGAAAGATAGTTATCCATTGCCAAGAATCGATGACACATTGGATACACTATCTAATGCTAAGTGGTTTTCCACGTTGGACTTGCTAAGCGGTTACTGGCAAGTAGAAATCGATAAGAAAGATCGAGAGAAGATCGCATTCAGTACTGGAGATGGACTATGGCAATTTTTGGTAATGCCGTTTGGACTATGCAATGCCCCAGCAACATTCGAGCGGTTAATGGAGCACGTAGTAAAAGGTTTACACTGGAAAACATGCCTAGTATACTTTGATGGCATTATTATTATGGGCAAGTATTTCAACGAACATCTAAGAAATCTAAAAAGAAGTATTCCTTTGATTGAAAAGTGCGAGTCTACAACTTATCCCAAAGAAATGCTCACGTTTCAAGTAAGAAGTCAAGTATTTGGGTCATCTAGTTACCACGGAAGGAGTGCATACCGATGAAGATAAAATAGTTGCAGTGAAGAAGTGGCCTAGACCACAAAACCTACATGACCTACGAAGTTTCTTGGGGCTATGTACATACAACAGGCGATTTTTTCCAGGTTTTGCCAATGGACAAGAACAAGTGATCGCATACTACAGTAAATCCTTGTCCAAACCCGAGCGAAATTATTGTGTCACCAGGAGGGAGCTTCTTGCTGTAATCGAAAGTGTGAAAAAATTCCACAAATACCTGTACGGACAACAGTTTCACTTGAGAACCGATCACGCAGCACTACGATGGTTACTTCAGTTCAAAGATCCGAAAGGCCAAATTGCGCGTTGGATAGAGCGATTGCAGAGATCAATCGAACATTGTAAAGGAGGAAACCATGGAAATGCAGATGCCCTGTCACGACGCCCATGTAAACTAGAATGTAGACATTGTTCAAGAGCGGAAGGAAAAGAAAACATAATTGACATTCGTTTGCTAAATGTTTTGCCCGATGAAAAATGGACTACGAAACAAATTCAAATTGATCAAAAGAGTGATCCCGACCTCACAAAAATCATGATGTTCAAGGAACAGCAAAGAAAACCATCATGGGAAGAGATAGCTTCTGACAGCCCAATAACGAAGGCGTACTGGGCACAGTGGCAGAGCTTAAAGCAAAAAGACGGTTGCCTATATCGTGTATGGGAAAGTGAAGATGGCATGTCCGCTCGAATTTTGATTGTTTTTCCTAAGTCAAAAATAAAAGAGATATTAGCGGAATACCATGGTGGATCAAGTGGAGGACACTTGCGCATAAATAAAACGAAGGTAAAGAAACGTGTTTATTGGGTTGGATGCCAAGAGTCAGTCGCCCATTGGATCCGCAGTTGTCCGCAATATGTACCAGCAAAAGGACCAACATTCAGAAGTCGCGGCAGGATGCATCAGTACAACGTGGGAGCACCATTCGAACGTATCGCCATGGATGTTGCCGGACCATTTCCATTCAGTGATGCGGGTAATAACTATGTGCTTGTCGTCATTGACTACTTCCAGGAAGTGGCCTGAAGTGTATCCCATGCCAAATCAAGAAGCCACAACAGTTGCGGATGCGTTAGTTAACAACTGGGTAAGCCGTTTTGGAGTACCGTTAGAATTGCATTCAGATCAAGGAAGAAATTTTGAGTCTGCTGTATTTAAAGAAGTATGCAAAGTCCTCAACATACACAAAACACGAACAACACCATTGCATCCGTGATCTGATGGCATGGTAGAGAGATTCAATCGGACTTTGAAAGAGTATCTCAGAAAAGTGGTTGATAAAAATCAAAAAGATTGGGATCCGCACATACCATTATTCCTCATGGCTTATCGGACGGCGGTTCATGATACCACAGCAGCTTCACCATCTAAAATTGTTTTTGGAACAGACTTAAGATTACCTGCGGATTTGAAGTTTGGCGCGAGTCCTTCAGCTGGAATTCCTATTCACGATTATGTTTCCAGGAAAAGTGAAGAAATGAACGAAGTGTATCAGTTTATCAGGCAGCGTACACAATTTGCGAGTGATAAGATGAAGGCCAGATACGACTTGCGCACAAATTCAGAGGGATTTACGAAAGGAGAACTTGTTTTGCTCTATAACCCACAAAGGAAGAAAGGCTTGTCCTCTAAGTTACAAACACACTGGGATGAACCATATCACATAATTAAAAAAATTAATGATGTAGTGTATCGGATTCAGAATACTGCGGGAGTTAGACGAAAAATGAAAGTAGTACATTTAGAAAGGTTGGCGCCGTATAGAGTGAGAGAGGATTAACATCTGTTCGGGACGAACCGATTTAGGTGGAGGGCAGTGTTACGAAAATATGTAATTTGCCCCACTCTGCAAGCATTCAACAATAATAAATGAGACGCAAGACAATTCAGCGCACAGAGATGCCAATAGCATACGTCATTCACGAAACGAGTAGAAGGTTCTGGAAACAAGTCGAAGCTTGTCGAAACGTGTCGATCTGATGCATGCAGTATATACGGGAGCCGCATCAGAGGTACTTCACTTCAATTGTGATTTGATAGTGAACTAGTGCGTCTCGTGAGTGAACATTGCTAAGCTAAATTGTATAAATTCAGCAGTTGATATAAGTAATTATTCTTTAAGTTGTTATTTAAATAAATAAAGTTAATAAATACTAGTTGAAATAATACTAGTTAAAACCAAATATTAGTGTGTTTTTATTTTGTACACAATCCTGCGATACGAACTCGTAGAACAGTTTTCCGTAGACTGAATGTTCGTAACAATATATATATATATATATATATATATATATATATATATATATATATATATATATATATATATGGTTAGTGGTTAGTGCGTTGAACCGATTTAGGTGGAGGGCAGTGTTACGAAAATATGTAATTTGCCCCACTCTGCAAGCATTCAACAATAATAAATGAGACGCAAGACAATTCAGCGCACAGAGATGCCAATAGCATACGTCATTCACGAAACGAGTAGAAGGTTCTGGAAACAAGTCGAAGCTTGTCGAAACGTGTCGATCTGATGCATGCAGTATATACGGGAGCCGCATCAGAGGTACTTCACTTCAATTGTGATTTGATAGTGAACTAGTGCGTCTCGTGAGTGAACATTGCTAAGCTAAATTGTATAAATTCAGCAGTTGATATAAGTAATTATTCTTTAAGTTGTTATTTAAATAAATAAAGTTAATAAATACTAGTTGAAATAATACTAGTTAAAACCAAATATTAGTGTGTTTTTATTTTGTACACAATCCTGCGATACGAACTCGTAGAACAGTTTTCCGTAGACTGAATGTTCGTAACAATATATATATATATATATATATATATATATATATATATATATATATATATATATATATATATATATATATATATATATATATATATATATATATATATATATGTATATATATATATATATATATATATATATATATATATATATTTATATATATATATATATATATATATATATATATATATATATATATATATATATATATAAATATATATATATATGTACTTACGGGTACGGCCATTAATGTTATGGTTCATGCCGCGGTAGCTCAGTGGTTAGTGCGTTGGACTGCTAGCCGAAAGCTCCCCGGTTCAAGCCTGGACTGGGGCTAACAACATCTTTTCATAGAAACATTTTTCTATACCGCGCTACCTCTCGTCAGTAAATGGCAAACCTACGAGAGTAAAACCATTGCCTATGAAAAGCTCTCACCCGCCGTTCGGATTCGGCAATAAACTGTAGGTCCCACCACTTTGAGTACAAATATAACACGCACAGGTCGAAATGGTGAGAGAGCTCGACCGAAGTTCTATTCAGGACTGTAGCGCCAAATTACTATTATATAGTAAATTCGATGTAAAAGGATTAGATAATTATATATAGGAGTAAATTCGATGCAAATGGAATAGAAATATGCATAAGTGTATTATATTTTAAATAAATTAAGAGTTATTTTTTAACATTTTTATTCAATCCAAATTTTTTGATTTTCTAAAATACTGATGTGTACAGGGTGGTCTGTTATAGAGATGGGGTGTATCTGGGACACCCAAAAAATTCATGGTGTTTTCAAAATTTTATTTATAAAAGTTGATATATATTTAATTAAAACTTCTAAAATTTAAAGACCATACAAATTATTTATAGACCATTATTTAAAAACCATTAAGAAAATTATAATATTGACCATTTATTTGGCGCGCAAGAAGATATTCCCATAAAATTAAAAATATGTAACCAATTTTTGCAAAGGGAGTAGATTTCCTTAAAATGAAGTAGAAAATTATGAGAAAGGAGTGGAAAATGCTTCTTCCGGAATAGAGGAGTATATTTTAAAAATACAAATGAAATGGAGTAGATCTACTCAGATCGGAGTAGAATGAGAACACTGCTCGTTAGCAAAGCAGAGAGGGCCAAAGGTTTTTTCGGAGAATCTTTCTCTCGAACGCTCCCAGTACTCTCTCATCGGTGGAGGCCAGCGTCCATGTTTCTGCACTATAAAGTAGGACGGGCATGATGAGTGACTTGTATAGCGTTATTTTTGTACGGCGAGAGAGGGCTCTACTTCTCAATTGCCTACAGGTTAACGTCGTTGTTGCTGTTTATGCTGGATCCCCTTCACAATGTCGAACTTATGGGTGTCAAAATCAGATTTTTGTCCAAGACGCACGGACTCTTCTTTGCTTGTTGAAACAAGGAACTTCGTCTTGTCCTCGTTCACAGCTAGACTCTTTCGAAGCGACTCTTTCTCCAATCTGAAGAATGCTGCGCTGATTGCTCGTGTGCTCCTGCCAATGTTATCAATATCTTCGGCATTTGCGAGCAGCATGACACTTTTGTTGAGGATAATGCCGCTTTGACGGAGTTCGGCAGCTCGAACTATTTTCTCCATCAATAAGTTAAAAAGTCGCACGATAGGGAGTCACCCTGTCTGAAACCTCGTTCGGTATGAAATGGCTCGGAGAGGTCTTTTCCTATTCTGCAAAGCCTTATAAGTTTCGCAGGTATACCGAACTCAGACATTGCGGCGTATAATCGTTCCCTTATCGGAGAGTCGACTAATAGGTGGTAGGTGCCGATCTGTTTTTCTAGGGTCTTTTCCTGGATTAGACGCAATGTGAAAATCTGGTCCTTGTATGCGATATTGCCCAGCAAGAACACTACTGGTCATAAGAGCAGTAATATTACAAGTATTAAAGCTGAAAGTTTCAGTAAAAGTTTCTATAACATTGTTAAGAGCGTCGGGATAAAATTGACCGAAACTTTTGTGTGCGTGTGAATTTTTATCTCTTTCTCACTCATCTGAAATGAGATACAATTGAATATATGTCTATCACTGTTCTTTTGGTAATAAGTGACGATTAAATTACTTGTAAATTTACGATATATTTTACGTAACATAAACTGCTTTAATTGTGAGGTTAGGGACGGTTAAATTAATAGTAAACTAACCAAAATTAGACCAAATAAAACCAAAAAACTCAAAATTCTATTGTTTTCATTCAACATGTTTGATTTACAAAATTGTCTATTACAACGACTTTTGTTTGCCGTTGTTTTGCTTCCTTCCATGCATTTGTTTAATGCAGATGACCCTTCCACTTTGATGATATCTATAATATGAAAATAAGCAATATATACAAATACTCTTTTCAATATACTTTCTTTTAGTGTTTATCAATTGTTTATAATTTAAGTAACATCTTTTTACAACTCCTGCTGTTGCGGCTACTGTTGCAAACGTAATAAATAACCTATAAATAAAAAATGGTGGCAAACCGAAGCGCAAAAAATGTTAGTTTTCATTACTAGTAAAATTATGGGTCATATAAATATCATTGATCCAGCAGGGATGTATTTCGAATTATTTATGTATGAGTGAGAAAATATAATATTGTCTTTGTGTTGGAGTTTCGGTAAGGCATGTCTTGCTGGGTGAGTAAGCTGATCCCACGTTAGTTGGCGCAGATAGTGGGATCCCCTTTCTTAAGGATTGGACAGAGTACACTGAGGTTCCAGTCACTTGGCATGCTTTCATCCGTATATTCTGCTTACGAGCTCGTGCATGCTCTCTATTAGCTCTTCGCCTCCGGTCTTAAACAATTCAGCTGGCAGGCCATCAACACCTGCGGCTTTGTTGTTTATCAGCCGAACGATGGCTGTTCTGACCTCGTCATGGTCGGGTGGCGGAATCTCAACGTCGTCATCAAGTACTGGGGTTGCCGGGTTTCTTCTCTATCGGTGGAATTGTAATCATCATCACCGGTCAGCAGTTTAGAAAAGTGATCCCTCCATATATAAAGTGTGTTCTGGATATCTGTGACTAGATTCCCGTTATCATCTTTACAAAAAGAGGCTCCGAATTTTTTATACATAATTTTTATCTCGCACTTACTGTTTTCCTTGCGGAGCATTTCTTTAAGTGCTCTCAAAATACTCAAATTATAAAAATACAATTTTATTATACAAAAATATCTAGTTTTTAAAGAATTTTATTAATTTATAATGATTTTACAGTATTTTCCTCCCAGTCACAGTGATTTTAACTTGATAAAAAATGCTGCTGAAATAATTAAAAAGTGGCGGGTCTCGTCATTTGGTGGTTGAAATTAAAAGATAATGAATATATATGTAGCCGCGGACTGCGAGACCCCGGTTCAAGCCTGGACTGGGGCTAACAACATCTTTTCATAGAAACATTTTTCTATACCGCGCTACCTCTCGTCAGTAAATGGCAAACCTACGAGAGTAAAACCATTGCCTATGAAAACCTCTCACCCGCCGTTCGGATTCGGCAATAAAACTGTAGATCCCACCACTTTGAGTACAAATATAACACGCACAGCTCAAAATGGTGAGAGAGCTCGGCCGAAGTTCTGTACAGGACTGTAGCGCCAAACTATTATATTATTACAATGTATATATATATATATATATATATATATATATATATATATATATATATATATATATATATATATATTTATGATCGATATGACTCTAAAATTTTTAAGTCGCGTTTTAGAAAATTAAATTACCTTTCCAATGGTTTCCAATGCTTATATATATATATATATATATATATATATATCTATCAGCGCATTAAAACACATGAGTGCGAATGAGATGCCAATAGCATACGTCATTCACGAAACGAGTAGAAGGTTCTCGAAACAAGTCGAAGCTTGTCGAAACGTTACGAACTGATGCATGCAGTATATAAGGGAGCCGCATCTGAGGTACTTCACTTCAGTTGTGATTTGATAGTGAACTAGTGCGTCTCGTGAGTGAACATTGCTAAGCTAAATTGTATAAATTCAGCAGTTGATATAAGTGATTATTCTTTAAGTTGTTATTTAAATAAATAAAGTTAATTAATACTAGTTGAAAGAATACTAGTTAAAACCAAATATTAGTGTGTTTTTATTTTGTACACAATCCAGCGATACGAACTCGTAGAACAGTTTTCCTTAGACTGAATTTTCGTAACATTGGTGTCAGAAGTGGGATTGTGATACAAAATGGTTAAATAAAGTCGACCAGCTAAAGAAGGAGCTGTCTATTCGTAATCTTGCAACTGCTGGTTGGAAAGTAGAGCTGCAGAAGCGCCTAATGGAAGAATTGGAGGCCCAAGGCATTCTTCTCGCGGAGCACGAATTTGTAATTGGAGCTGCAGCGTCGTCATCGAAAAATCTGGACACAGAGGAGAAAGTACAGACCCAAGTTTTTGATATGAGCCAGTTGATCGGAACTATGCAGCAACAGTTTCAGATAATGGCTCAAGAAAATTCCAAACAGCTTCAAGAAAATGCTAACAAAATGGAACAGAAGCTTCAAGAAAATTCCAATCAACTTAAAACAGAACTTCAAGAAAATTCCAACATAATAGAACAGAAACTTCTAGAAAATTCCAATCGGCTCAAATTAGACATGAAGCATGAACTTGTAGAAAATTCTAACAAAATAGAACTGAAACTTCAGGAAAATTCTGAACAGCTTCAAGAACATTCTAAGCAACTTCTGGAAGTTTCTAATACTCTACATAGCAAAGTAAATGAACTTGAAGCGCATATAAATGATGTTGATGATAAAATTCAAAGATTAGAAAATGGTATAGACAAAGAAATCCAGGAAATAAAAAAAGACTGTTCCAGAAAGTGATCGAAACAGTTATTTAGCGGTTATGGCTGCACTGCAGCGAAAATATGGCAGTGATCACATGAAACAAATATACCGAAAGTATAGCGAAACTTTGCAGGCGTATGCAGCGGACGTCGAGAGGCTTGCGCATTTGTCGTATGCAGATTCAACGAGTGATTTCATAGAAAAGTGCAAGATCAAAGCGTTTGTTGATGGTATACGCGATCAGGAGACAAAACGTGCAACAGTAATTGCGCCTAAGGTAACATTTACGGAAACGGTTACCATCGCTCTAACACAGGAGACAGCAAATGCGATGTGCCGATCGGGTCCATAGGCGCGTAGAATTGATGTGGAGAACGATGATTTATTTCAAGTAGTGTGCCAAGCAGTAAAAGCAGTCGTTAAAACCGAACACACATCAGCCAACAAAGACACCCAATTCAAAGGTAAATGTTACAACTGTGATACATATGGGCATATGGCACGTGACTGGCGCTCATTAAATCAATCTGCAGATGAACCCAGACAAGAAGAAATACAGGATCATGTCCAAAATAGTGTACATTTTAATCAAGCTTTAAACTAAAACGAGTCAGATCTGCGGGGCACGATCTGACTCCCATAACCGATTGCCCCAGAATTCACGAATTGCTCGAAAGTCGAATAGTTTAACTGTCAAGGGGCTAATTGATTGTGTAGCATATATGGTAACGTTGGATACAGGAGCTTCACACTCAATTATAAGAAGTAACCTTGTTAGGGACGAAATAGAGCCGCTTATCGGAATAAGATTGCAAACACCGACAGGTGAAGAGGCTCCAATCAGAGGAAAAATTACCAAGGAAATCACTATTGGCACTACGACAGTTAAGCATGATTTTATAGTGGCGGAAATAGTAGACGAAATAATACTTGGAATGGACCTCATGACGGTTTCACACTAGATCTAACAAGAAAAATTTTGAGTTATGCCAACACAGAGATCCAACTAAACATTGATTGTGACCAGAGCCCGAAAATTAAACAAGTTATCGCTCATAAAAATAGAAAAATACCACCTAATTCAGAAGCAATTGTTTGGGCGAAATTAAATGGAGATTGTGGGATAAGCAAGTTGTCGGTTATAGAAGCGAATGATGAGCAATTGAGCAGAAGTAATATTGTTGTCAGAAGAACATCAGTAGAAGTGACAAAAGACAAAGTTGTTCCAATAAGAGTTCTCAACATGGAAAACTCGTCCAAATTAATTAAAAAAGGAACAGTGATAGGCCAGTGTCAAGAGGCATCAGCGATTATAAATTGTGAGTCAAATCCATCAAGGGACTACGGCACATCGCAAATAGACAAACAATCTACTCACAGGTTTATCAATGAGTGGACGAAGGATTTGACTGCCAATGAAAAGAGTCAAGTGCAACAGCTAATTGACAAATATCGGTGTATATTTGCTGAAAAGGGCCAAAAGGATGGCTGTTATTAATTAAATACTTTATACATGATTTAGAATACTTGATTTTGTTGTTTGATTCTGTTGTCAAAATATTTTTTATGAAAAATTATTTCTTTTGTATATTTTCAACTGTTCAAGCCAGATTAAAATAATATTAATAAACGTTATCGAAATATTTAAATTTCGTGTGTTTATTTCGGAAAGCTTGAACAGTAACATTTTTATTAATATTTTTAATTGAGTTTTTGGTGTCCGCGTTATTTCGTTATTTCGAGTCGGGGCTTCTTGGATCCTTTTGTCCCACCAAAGAACACATTTTATGGAACAAAGAAGAACTAGTCAGAGACTTAAGGGACAGCCTCCTACAATGCCTGTGAACCGTACACCGCCGTCTTCACCGCTGATGTCCTTTACTGAAATGCCTTTCGACACTGAAATGAATGCTGCCGCCAACACTACCGCTAACGCAGCCGCCAACGCTGCCGTCAATGCAGCCGCCAACGCTGCCGTCAATGCAGCCGCCAACGCAGCCGTCAACGTAGCTGCCAACGCTGTCGCCATTACTGCCACCACCAATCATGCCACCAGTGCTGAGTCCATCAATGTTTCAAGTCCTGCCGCATCTACAACTGTCGTCACCGCTACTACGCCCACTACTGAAGAAATCGACAAGGTAACAAATATGTTTAATAATAAAATAGCGGATTTGCAAAATGCCTTAATGCAATCCATGCAATCTCGTTTGGATTCGTTCATACAATCGGCTCAATCCATGCATCCGTCACCGAATATATCGTCCCAGTGTCAGCAAGCGTCTCTGCCTCAGCCTTTGTCGCTGTCTTTGCCTTTGTCCCAGCGCTTGCCTCATAGAACGCCTCTGGTGGCGTCTCTGCCCGATCACGAATCCCAGCCAACATCGCAGGCTGCGTTCTTGCCTCAACATATTCGTGAATTCCAGCGATTGAATACATCGTATATACCAATGCCTCAGCACTTGCCTCATACATCGCCTCTGCTGACGTCTCTGCCCGAGCACGTATCTATGCCAACGTCTCAGTCTGCATTTCTGCCACAATCTATTCGTGAATCCCAACAAATGATTACGTCATCATCCTTGCTAATGCCTCAGCGCTTGCCTCATACATCTCATATATCTCTGCCCGAGCACGTATCTCAGCCAACGTCTCAGTCTGCGTATCTGCCACAATCTTTTCGTGAATCCCAGAATTTTATTACGCCATCGTCTATGTCAATGCCTCATTCAATGTTAAATATACCTATGTCCGAATATAATCTCAGAAATTCTGCCATATATGCCATGCCCGAGGCTCGATCTATATATAGGCCTCAATTCGAATCTCAAATGGCACTTCCGCCCATCTATGCATCATCTGAAAATGCTACTTTGTCTGCGCCTGCATATACGTCTACGCTTACGCATTTGTCTTCACCTCAATATACATCTATGCAAACGCCTGTTCCAACGTATGTGCCAACTTCAACGTATTTAGCTCAGGCGACGTATCTGCCGCCGTCTACGTCTCAATCGGCATCTCTGCCAACGTCTCATTGCATGCCATGTTACACAACATCGTCAACGTCTAACACGGCTCCTACAGTTACGCCCGTTGAACTCTGTCAGCAACACTCATTGAATTCTCTTCCGTACGCTCAACAGTATCAACGCCACACAAAAATCTATCCTTTGCCTAAATTTTCGGGTATTCCGGAAGTATGGCAAACATTTATTGAAGCCTTTGAGAGTACAACTAGAGAGTTTGGTTATTCACCTCTACATAATGTAATGCGCCTTAGAGAATCTCTGCACGGAAATGCGCGGGAGACTGTTGAATCACTTTTGAGTAATTCGTGTAATGTTGCGTTCATTCTCGCAACATTGGAAGAAACGTATGGTCGCCCAGAACAGCTTATTAGATCACAGATTCAAAAGGTACGCGAGATTTCTGCAATTGCTGAAGGTGACCTTAGCTCATTAGTTAGTTTCGCAAACAACATTTCAAACATGGCTACGTTTCTACAATCAGCACGTGGTGATCATCACCTTACAAATCCAACATTGTTAAGAGAGCTTATTGCGAAACTACCAATTTCAAAACAACTTCAGTGGGCTGAGAGATGCATAATGCTAGTACAAGCACCAACTGTCCTCGATTTAAGTGTATGGTTATGTAGCATAAGAAAAATCGTGAACTTGGTCACAGATTCTATGCCTGCAAATTCACTGCCTAATATTGGAAATAAAATTAGTTTGGAAGGAAAAGCTCGGAAATTTGCTTGTGTTAGCGTACAAAAGAAGTGCTGTTTTTGCGATGGTGACTGTTCATCGTTAGCGTCTTGTTCCCGATTCATAAATTTGAGTCTCGAAGAACGTTGGATAAAAGCAAAATCGATTCGTGTTTGTTTCTCCTGTTTGAAATTTGGTCACCATGTTGCAAAATGCTTCTCTAAGCGCAAATGTGGAAAAAATGGTTGTACGCATTTCCACCATACACTCCTTCACTCTGAGCAAAAATCCGAAACATCAGAAAAATCATCAACATCGAATCCTGTCGATTCGCATGAACATAGGAACTGTCTTGCAAAATCAAATAGAGATGACGATTCTGTTCTTTTCCCAATCATTCCCGTAAAACTGTACGGCAAGCACAAAATCTTGACCGTTTACGCATTTGTTGATGATGGAGCAAATGTGACAATGATTGATGCAAACCTCGCACGCGAGCTTGAAGTGCACGGACCAACTGATGTCCTGGAATTACAGTGGATAAATCAGCAAACAACGCGGGAGCCGACGGAGATAGTAGAATTTTTAATTAGCGGTGTTGAGGAAAATGCAGAATCATATGTCGCGAGTTTTTGTGTCGTCTGCTTTAAAATTACCGATACAAACATTACAAGTGAGTAAACTTAATAATATCATCGATGGATCTAATATAAAAAGTTACAATAAAGTTCAACCTAAGTTAATTATTAGTTTGACTCACGCCTTTTTAACGGTTCCAATTGAAACTCCAAGAACATCTATTAGTCCAGGACCAATAGCATCGAAAACCAGATTAGGATGGATGGTCTATGGACCCGTAGAAGGCGATTATCAGCAACAAAAACGAACATCTTGCCATGCAAGAAAAGTTCCAGACAATCCAATGCTATTGGAAGATCTAGCTACAATGATGAAGAACTATTTTGACGTCGAAACCTTTGGGGTAAAGCCAAATTTGGAACCATTACGATCGAAAGATGAAGAAAGAGCACTTTCTCTTTTAATGTGTACAACAAAACGCCAAGGAGAACGATTTGAAGCTGGTCTCTTATGGCGCGAGGATTTTATAGAGTTTCCAAACAGTTTTGAAATGGCTATGCGTCGTCTACAGGGAGTGGAAAAGCTAATGGCTAGAGATCCAGGATTAGCTAAAGAATATTGCGATAAAATCGAAGAATATGTTGCAAAAGGATACGCACGCCGTTTGACAAACGAGGAAGCAGATAAGAGAACAGCAAAAACCTTTTATCTGCCACATTTCGCTGTAATAAATCCTAATAAGAAAAAGATTCGATTGGTGTTTGATGCTGCAGCTGAAACAAGAAGCATGTCGCTGAATAAAGCTTTTACAAAGTACCGTCCGAAATATTAAGTTTTACACGCAGGCCAACGAAACGTGAATTACTAAGTATCACGATGTCGATTTTCGATCCCTTCGGCCTCATAGCGAATTTTTCTGTATGTGCAAAACTGTTGATGCAGGCCACATGGAAGTCCGGTATTGGATGGGATGAAGAGTTACCTGATTCTTTGTATGTTAAGTTGAAGAGTTGGTTAGAAGAGTTGCCAAATGTTAAAAAATTCAAGATACCAAGATGTTATTCTTTAAATTATGAGAGTGAAGATGTGTAACTGCATATATTTTGCGATGCAAGCGAGGAAGCTTTAGCTACCGTGGCTTATTGGAGAATTGTTAATTCCAAAGGTATCAGTGTGTCATTTATCGCCGGAAAAACTGCATGTGCACCAACGCGATTTCACACAATCCCAAAGATGGAATTACAAGCTGCAGTTATTGCGGCTCGTTTGAAAACTACAATCACAAAATATCATGAGAAGTGCATTAGCAGAGTGCGTTTTTGGTGCGATTCACATACTGTAATCCGTTGGATAAGGTCAGATCATCGCACATATAAACAGTATGTGGCCAATAGAGTTGCTGAAATTTTAGACTTATCTAATATAGAGGACTGGAAATGGTGTCCTGGAGAACATAATCCAGCAGACGATGCGACAAGGGCAAAATTTTCGATGCGCTATAATCCAGAAGGCAGATGGAAGACTGGACCAAGTTTTCTCTTGCGCGGAGAGGATGAGTGGCCTGACGAGTCACGCATGGACTCTAAGAAAGACATGAGCGCAGACGAACTTAAATCTAAAAAGTTTATGTGCGTTATACAGAAGGCCAGTCTGTTAGCACCAAATATATTGCGTTTTTCTAATTATAGCAGATTGAGGCGTGCTATGGCATGGGTTCTACGATATATACATAATTCGAAACAAAGATTAGGCAATGTTGAAAAATGTGTAGATGAACTTACATCAGATGAGGAGGCAAGGGCTGAAATATATTTATGTCGCTGGGCGCAACAAGAAGCGTTTGCTTCTGAATACACATCTTTAACCAAGAAGGCGAACATTTCTAAAAGCAGTACCCTTAGAACACTCAATCCATATTTAGATGAGGAAGGCGTTATACGTTTGAGTGGTAGAAGAGACAATGCCACAATTTTGCCGAATTGTTCGAGAAGGCCTATTATTTTACCAAAACATCATCAAATGACGCGTCTTATTGTCATCTCATACCATCAAAAGTTCTACCACATGAACACTTCCACTGTTATCAATGAGATTAGACAACGATTTTGGATACCATCTATCCGTTCGTTAGTGCGTAGTGTTGAAGCAAATTGCAATTTTTGTAAAATTCTAAAGACCAAGCCAAATCAACCACAAATGGGTCAGTTGCCCACAGATAGAGTCACTCCATTTATCCGACCATTCACATATAGTGGTTTAAATTTCTTTGGACCGTTCGAAGTAGCCATAAATCGGAGTCGAGAAAAACGCTGGGTAGCGTTGTTTACATGTATGACGGTAAGAGCCGTTCATCTTGAAATTGCCACCGACCTTACTAGCGATGCTTGCTTAGTATGCATCAGAAATTTTATTAACAGAAGAGGAGTACCAGTACAAATACGAAGTGATAACGGTACAAATTTCGTAGGAATATCAAAAGATCTACGTGGAGTAACGGATTTTTTGGATCGTGACAAAATCACAGCTGGATTAACGCCATTAGGAATAAAGTGGAAGTTCAATACTCCTTCAAATCCAAGTGCTGGTGGAGCTTGGGAGCGTCTTGTCCGATCTGTTAAAAGAGCTCTTTTCGTTATTCTCAAGGAACATACGCCTCGTCTTGAAACCTTTTTTAGCGTATTGGTGGAAGCTGAGAATATAGTCAACTCGAGACCATTGACGCATTTGCCCGTTACGCTCGAAGAACCCGAGCCACTAACTCCTAATCACTTCCTACTTGGTTGCTCTAACTCAACACAGACGCCGGGACAATACGATGCAAAACCCGGATACTTACGAAAGCAGTGGCACATACTACAAAATATGAGAAACGGTTTTTGGAAGCAATGGATTAAGGATTACCTCCCCGAATTGACCAGAAGGACAAAGTGGTGTTTACCAGCAGAACCTATACGTGTGGGATGTCTCGTTTTGGTGTGTGACGATAAAAGTCCACGTTCGCAATGGAAGCGTGGTCGAGCAATTGAATTATTGTATGGCAAGGATGGTGTAGCAAGAACAGCAATTGTTAAGACGAATGATGGAACGATCAAGAGGCCCGTATGCAAGCTAGCAATTCTTGACGTCAAATAGTTTTTGATTGGTGGTGGCGGTGGTGAGTCTTCCCTCCCCGGTCATTTCACGGGGGCGGGGATGTTATTAATTAAATACTTTATACATGATTTAGAATACTTGATTTTGTTGTTTGATTCTGTTGTCAAAATATTTTTTATGAAAAATTATTTCTTTTGTATATTTTCAACTGTTCAAGCCAGATTAAAATAATATTAATAAACGTTATCGAAATATTTAAATTTCGTGTGTTTATTTCGGAAAGCTTGAACAGTAACAATGGCAGAACTGCCATTGTAAAACATCGAATAGACACTGGTGATTCTAAACCAATTCGTCAAGCACCAATTCTTGCGTATCCAATTCCAGGAGAGAAATTTATACTTGATACGGATGCGAGTGGATACGGAATCGGCGGACTTCTCTCTCAAGTGATCAATGGACAAGAAAAAGTGATCGCATACTACAGTAAAACCTTGTCCAAACCCGAGATAAATTAATGTGTCACCAGGAGGGAGCTTCTTGCTGTAATCGAAAATGTGAAAAATGTCCACAAATACCTGTTTCACGGAACAAATTCAAATTAATCAAAAGAGTGATCCCGACCTTACAAAAATCATGATGTTCAAGGAACAGCAAAGAAAACCATCATGGGAAGAGATAGCTTCCGACAGCCCAATAACTAAGGCGTACTGGGCACAGTGGCAGAGCTTAAAGCTACAAGACGGTTGCCTATATCGTGTATGGGAAAGTGAAGATGGCATGTCCGCTCGAATTTTGATTGTTGTTCCCAAGTCAAAAACAAAAGAGATATTAGCGGAATACCATGGTGGATCAAGTGGAGGACACTTGGGCATAAATAAAACGGTCGAGAAGGTAAAGAAACGTTTTTTTTTGGTTGGATGCCAAGAGTCAGTCGTCCATTGGATCCGCAGTTGTCCGCAATGTGTACCGGCAAAAGGACCAACAGTCAGAAGTCGCGGCAGGATGCATCAGTACAACGTGGGAGCACCATTCGAGCGTATTGCCATGGATGCCGCCGGGCCGTTTCCAATCAGTGATGCGGGTAATAAGTATGTTCTTGTCGTCATTGACTACTTCAGCAAATGACCTGAAGTGAATCCCATGACTAATCAAGAAGTCACAACGGTTGCGGATGCATTAGTTAACAACTTGGTAAGCCGTTTTGGAGTACCGTTGGAATTGCATTCAGATCAAAGAAGAAATTTTGAGTCTGCTGTATTTAAAGAAGTATGAAAAGTTCTCAACATACACAAAACACGAACAACCCAATTGCACCCGCAATCTGATGGCATGGTGGAGAGATTCAATCGGACTTTGGAAGAGTATCTCAGAAAAGTGGTTGATAAAAATCAAAAAGATTGGGATATATATATATATATATATATATATATATATATATATATATATATATATATATATATATATATATTTATATATATATATATATATATATATATATATATATATATATATATATATATATATATATATATATATATATATATATATATGTGTGTGTGTGTGTGTACTTACTGGTACGGCCATTAATGTTGGTACCTGGGTTGAATTGAGACTTTACATCATAATATCACGGAAACATTTTGATGTTGTCCCTTTAAATGGTGTATTTTCTAATAGAAACATAATAGTTACTACATCCAAACAAAATAAATATTTGAACCGAAACATAAATAAAACATGATTAGGAACGACCTGAATATTAATATGTTCCAAGAGAAACATATCAGTTGTTTCAGTTCAAAAAGTAGTATGTTTGCATAAAAACATATGTTAATATTTTTGGAAAGAAATCCCGAATATAAATATAAAAAACTACATTTTTTTTTTCAATTTTTGTTAAAAATTTTAAACATGCACTGTGGAAATTTATAAACAAATTATTAAATCCATAAAAAAGTAATTGGTTTAAAACTGCAAGTACAAGTGTCAAATCAATGAATCCACAATTGCTCCAGCAGTCCAGACGATTCAGGCACGCTTTGTGTTTGGATTAGTTACAGTAGTATTATGTTTGCGTCGGTTCTGGCTCAATGGGCTCCATGGAGCCATAAGGCGCCATGAGGATCATTTTTGAAAAAGAGATGTTGTTATTGTTTTTCAATAGGGATCATTTTTTAACAGAGTAGTTGTTAGTATAATTCAGTTCGGATAATTTTTTAACATACGTATTGTTATTGTTTTCAATAGGGATCATTTTTTATCAGAGTAGTTGTTAGTGTAATTTCAGGTAAGTAGAAAGGATATGGGCAGAGTAAGCATAATTTATAATGGTGGGTGGAGTTCATAAAAGTGAGAAGGGGTTGTGTTACTCACTATAAATATTCATTGTGAATGATAATAGTGGGAAGAGTTTATTGATGTTACTAATATTCCAACACATGTAGCGTGCTAACGCAACGCACCAAAACATTGTATGCAATAGAGTAGAAAGGGTATGGGCAGAGTAAGCATAATTAATAATGGTGGGTGGAGTTGAAAAAAGTGAGAAGGGATTGTGTTACTCACTATAAATATTCATTGTAAATGTTGAATAGCGATTTCGATAAATGGAGATGTCAATCGACACCACTATATGGCCACAATGAAGGTTAGAATTCAGTTATTGTAAATAGTTAGCGTGGGATTGTATCACCGCTAAATGCTTCGCTCGATGTAAGCAAATGTCAATAGACAACATTAAAAGGCGATGAGTACTGCTAGATGTCAAGGATTTCGATAGATGTCGCTAGATGGCGCTGAATGCGATGTAATACACGAACCGTAAACTTGGTTAGTCAGAGCATGACTCATATTTTTACGGGGACTTATGCAATGTAAAAATTAAATTGTAGATGATTTAATTTAAATGAAAATATATTATTTCAACTATTTTGAGACAATCACACAGTACAAAGGAAATTATTTAATTATATAATAAAAATACCACCCACTTAAAATATTCATGAACATTATATGTACAATTATGCTTTCGAAATATAATTCTGAAGCAATAAATTGCAATATTTACGATTAAAAAATTAATATTCAAAAAATGTTTTCGTTAAAAATTAATAATGCAGAGGCTACCCTTTATAAATGTACCATACGATTTAAAATCGATGCAGGTAAAACACAATAGGATACTACTAAATGAAACTCTATTGCCATAACTGCATTGGAATACATCCTATGGCTTTTCATTTACTTTACCTCCATAAGATTTCAGTATAAAGTATAAAAATTTATCCCAACATCGGTTGACATAAAGTTGTTTTCTTCTTTCTTTAATTGTTTATAACATTTTGTTATTGTTTAAAGTAAATTTTCATTTTAAACTTACTTACTAAAGACAATTTTATTTTACTTTTTAAACAATAAACATATTAGTAAAAATTAAATATGTTCGCGTGTGAAAATTGTACAGCAACATTCTCATCGTTAGAAAATTTGTCAATTCATTTAAATGATTGTAAAGAAAAATATTTTCAATGTGGCTGCGGTTTACTCATTAAAGGCATTCAATATGTCGAGAATCATTTAGAGAATTGTGATGGTGAACCGATCATAGCTGAACCCATCCCCTCCTCATCTCATAGAGGAGTTAAGAAAAATGGAACCCAATCAGGAGCATCATCATCTCATCAAATCCTCAAACGGAAAGGAAATGGAATCAACATACAAAATACAACTAGACGACCAAAAATTGACATGGAAACGAAAGTATGTGAGATTTGTGGGATACATATTCCCATAAATAGGTATAAAATGCATTTTAGAACCGACATGCACAAGGAAAGATCTGCAATAACACTACGGGAAAACGTTCTCCAACTATCAACCTTCCAAACCAATATTGTAAAAAAATATCGTGTTTTAAGCTCATCGAAGAATGAGATATTTATAAGTTGACAAATCCCAATTATTATAGAATTTTGGATATTAGATCCGAAAAAATTCGTTTTCGTGGAATTAATTTAAATTTTTCAAAAATGATGTTTCCAACACCATTAAAAGATTTAAAAATATTTAAAAAAATAATCCACAGTTCAGCGTCAATGTGTACGATATAAAAGATAAAAAAACACATACGGAAACTAGCAAAATTATAGGACCATCTAGACCAACATCAGAAGTTCGAGCAATCCATGTGAATTTATTATCTGTAATAAATTTGAATTCAATCAGCAATAATTATTGTCTAATAAAAGATTTAAAGAGACTGGTAAAATCACAATTTACTACTAGTCACAATAGTAGTTATTTTTGTGATTTTTGCTGCTCAAAGCGAGCACTGAGCTCGAAACGAAAAGTTCTTATTCAGAAAGGAGGATTCTTACCAGTGCTTATTTCTTCGCTGTTGTCCGGAGTAATTGGAAAATTAATTGAAAATGTCTAAATTGAAATTAAATAAAGTTTTATTAATACATCCAAATACATATAATATGATTTTAAATGACTCTTCTGCATCAATATTTTTAAATCGAAAACTTTTACCAATATTTTCAAATAAAAATGAAACCGACTTTAATAAATGGTTAAGTATTCAACAAGAACTAAACAAATATTTTCATTTAAAACGCAATTTGAAACTTCCTAAACAATTAGAAGGTGAACAAATAAACGACAGAAATGACATTGGAACTCAGACAAGTGATTTTACTAATGAGCACAGTTCAGATAATGTAAATTCGATACCATTGTCACATAGTGATGATCAGAAATATTTGGACCGAAATAATGAAAATGAAGAAATTATATATAGTAGTAAAACGGTTAACCCTAAAAAAACTGAAGTCTCCGCAATACTTAGTAAATGCAAGAAAAATAAAGCTAATGTTCCGACTACACCAACTCCTAAAAAAGTAAAACGAAAGTTTTTGGATATGACACCAAATTTAAATAGTACTGTGGACAATCCTAGAAAAAAACAGTATTTGAAACTAACTAGAGCTACATTAAAGAAAAAAGATAAAAAATAACGAGTTTTAAGTCAACCATATAAAGTTAAGCAGACTATGAAATCGGTGCAATATGGTGAAAACGACGTTGAGTGGATAACATTATAGAATATAAAATACAACATTGAGTAAAAAGATTTATTACATGTTGATATACGCCATAATGAACAACTTAAGCGAATTTTTTGTGACGCTTATGAGTAATAACTCTATGAGTGTATACACTAAAAATGTACAATCTGCATTCACCAACATAATAAATATTTCTACGCAAATAACCGAAGATTGGGAAGTTGGACTTACTGAAATATTTGTAAATCATCGACATATAGATACGAGTGTAGCAGAAGTTTTAGTACCAGACATTTTGCTGGTGTATACTGATATAATTAAACCTAGATGTGTTGGTGACTCAAATTTAAGAAGTTTGAAGGTGATAGCTTATAATGGAATTAGACAACTACTAAGATTTTCATGGGTAGAATACTATCCACTTGAAATATTAACAATTAAGGATGTTTCTATTCTAATAACTGATCTAAATGGACGTAAAACTCATTTTAAACCAAGCAGTGTACCAATATATCTTACTCTTCACTTCCGAAAAAGAAATAAAAGACTATAAATGACGATGAACTCTAATAATTAACTCATATTTAGAACAACAAGTCATGGAGCAACTATATACTCAGTACTATCTTAATCAATCTGGATCCGGAATAAGTCATATTGGAACACTGTACATAGCCCCGAGATTAGTTCAGCAAGGTAGAAGAATTGGATCATTCTTTGCTGGATTGTATAGAAATTTAAAACCTTTATTTCTTTCGGGCTTAAATGCTGTAAAAAATCAAGCTATTGAATCTGGAAAATCTATTATTAATGACTTTGGAAGGAAGCCACTTAGAAATATTTTGGAAGAACAAGGTAGAGAGGCAATAGTCAATCTCACAAATAAGGCTGTCAATAAAATATCTAAGAAATTTCAAAAGGGATCGGGTAAAAATAATATAAAACGAAAGAATTCTAAGCGGATTCATCATTCTAAAAAAACAACCACCAGCAAACGTTTCAAAAAAATACGTAAATATCTACGTAAAACAAAAAAAAACTTAACAAACGATATTTTCTCATAAAAATAAAAACATAAAAATGGAGTGCATGAAAAGTGAACTTGATTTATTTGAATCTCTTCCAATTCAAAATAGTATTTTGCGTACGGAAGAAGTCGCATATAATCCGATTGCATCTTTAGATAATGCTGGGACAATTGAATTTGTGTACCTAGGAAATGGTGAAACATATCGAGATTTGTCTAGTGTTTATTTACGACTTGTGGTACAATTAAAAGATATATATAATAATGACATAACTGATGGTTCTGTTGGCGTAGTTAATAATATTCTACACTCAATATTCAGGAGCCCTTCAGTATATTTAAACAATGTATTGATTTCGCAGAGCGATAATAACTATCATTATCGATCCTATATACAAACTCTATTAAACTATGGCACGGATGCCAGTAAAACACATTTAACCACCTCAGGTTGGTATCCAGATACTGCTGTTGATTCGGCCAGTAACACTGCATTAGACACCCGAAAAATCATTTTCCAAAAAAGTAATAAAGTTGAACTATATGGAAAAGTGCATGGAGATATTTTCAATCAAACAAAATTATTGCTGAACAATGTAGATTTGAGAATTACATTCAATTTAGAGAAGTCTGCATTTTATATTCTGGAAACAACTGGCGAATCATCACATAAAATTTTGGAGGCTCAATTATTTATGAATCATGTTACAATTAATCCAGGAATACTTCTCGCTCATCATAAGGTGTTACAAAACAAAAACGCTATATATCCATACAGCAGAGTATCCAGGCACTTTATCCAGGCAATCACTCTCTATCAATTGATAATGTGATAATTGGACAGCTACCCAACTATTTATCATTTTGTATGGTGTCAAATAAAGCATATACAGGAGATAGAAAACTCAATCCTTTTGAATTTAAACATTTTAATTTACAACGATTTAATCTATCAATTAATGGAGTCCAAGTACCTTCTCAACCATTAGAATTTGATTATCAAAATAACATCAATGGTATAAGCTCCAGAGGATACAATTTGCTTTTCAAGGGGAATGGAATTAAATATTTCGATAAAGAAAATCATATAACTAAGGACTTGTTTGATAATGGATTTTTCATTCTAGCATTTGATCTTACTGCTGATCAATCTAATACCCACATGTGTGCAAACTTATTAAATCAAGGAACCATTAGAATCGAAGGAAGATTTGCTAAACCATTAGAAGAGGTTTATAGCGAATATGATTTTATGCTAGACATTGATCGAAATCGAAACGTTCGAGTTACTTTATAAATATGAATACTTTGCAAATAAGAAATGATCTGAGTAAAAATACTGTCATCAGGCGATATTTCAAGGGGCTGTTTGCGTCAGATCAATTGCCAAAAACAATAACGAAACCAGCTATTATAATAGCAAATACTGATCCTTCTTATGCTCCAGGTTCTCATTGGATTGCATTTTATTTTAATGATAAAAATAATGCAGAGTATTTTGATTCATCTGGACATGCACCTGATAAACAAGAGTTTATAAACTTTATCAATAGAAATAGTAAAAAATTTATTTATAATAAACAACGAATTCAATGTGATTTTTCCAACACTTGTGGATCCTACTGCTGTTTATTTGCTTTATTCAAAAGCAAGAAAAAAAGCCTTCAAAATTTTCTTAAATTGTTTAATAAAACTAATTATAAGTATAATGATGTAAATGTTTTAAAATTGGATAAGAAAAACTTCAAAAATAAGAAAAGCAAAAAATAAACTGAAATAAATTAAAACAGTGTTTTTTTTTCTTTTAATATTTTTTATTTATTATATATACTATTTATATATTATTAATTATGATCAAAATTAATTTTCTTTGCTATAAATTCAAATACTGCCATGTTTTTTGTAAGGATTTTTCGTTTGAAAAACTTGTCCAATTCTTTTTGGCAGAAAAATCCACAATGACGTATCATCTTCATCCATTAAATGAAGTGAAATTTTCTTTCCGCTCTTCTTCTTTCCGCGAAATTCTTCTGTTCGATGTATTGCTTCCATATTATCCATTGCTTCGTTCAACAAATCATCATTTCCATCAAACAGATTTTCTGTTAATCGTTCATCAGAAAATTCTGCTTCCATATTGTCCATCGCTGCATATAACATAGTGTCATTACCATCAAAAAGAATGTCTGTTAATGGATCGTCAAACCACGATTCAAATTTGGAGTCCCAAATAACGTCTGGAATGTTGGCAGTTAGCCAGGATTTAAACAACTCTCCTCCTCGTTCATTCGGAGTTGAGGTATAAGCCAGATATTCTGAATCATTATAAATGTCTTGGCCATTTGGACAAATATTTTGGAGAAGTTTCTGATTACCAGCCATTTTTTGTTTTTTTTTTGTTTTATATTTAATTAAAAAGTTTAAAATGAAAATTTACTTTAAACAATAACAAAATGTTATAAACAATTAAAGAAAGAATAAAACAACTTTATGTCAACCGATGTTGGGATAAATTTTTATACTGGCCCCAGTAGATGAAATCTTATGGAGGTAAAGTAAATGAAAAGCCATAGGATGTATTCCAATGCAGTTATGGCAATAGAGTTTCATTTAGTAGTATCCTATTGTGTTTTACCTGTATCGATTTTAAATCGTATGGTACATTTATAAAGGGTAGCCCCTGCATTATTAATTTTTAACGAAAACATTTTTTGAATATTAATTACTAAAATTCGAACGGTTCTACTTATACTTTTAATCGTTAATCGTAAATATTGAAATTTATTGCTTCAGAATTATATTTCGAAAGCATAATTCTACATATAATGTTCATGAATTTTTATTATATAATTAAAAAAAATTCCAGTCAATGGGACGGACGGTATTTATGACCGAAAATTGTGATCCGAATTCCTAATTTAACCTTTTTCAATTTAATTGATTCTCAGATATTCCTTATGATACTAATAAATAAATATCGAGACATGTTGTTTAAAAAATAATTTCCTTTGTACTGTGTGATTGTCTCAGAATAGTTGAAATAATATATTTTCATTTAAATTAAATCATCTACAATTTAATTTTTACATTGCATAAGTCCCCGTAAAAATATGAGTCATGCTCTGACTAACCAAGTTTACGGTTCGTGTATTACATCGCATTCAGCGCCATCTAGCGATGTCTATCGACATTTACATCTATCGAGATCCTTGACATCTAGCAGTACTCATCGCCTTTTAATGTTGTCTATTGACATCTGCTTATATCGAGCGATGCATTTAGCGGTGATACAATCCCACGCTAACTATTTACAATAACTGAATTCTAATCTTCATTGTGGCCATCTAGTGGTGTCGATTGACATCTCCATCTATCGAAATCGCTATTCAACATTCACAATGAATATTTATAGTGAGTAACACAACCCCTTCTCACTTTTATCAACTCCACCCACCATTATAAATTATGCTTATTCTGCCCATATCCTTTCTACTCAGGTATATTATATGTATACTATATACATTATAATAGCATGAAGCCATTGGGATGACATTTGAACATGTGTTGTTAATGTTGATATATGCATAAATATTATATGTGTGTTATGAAGGCATGCATCCGTAAAGAGTAAATTTGCAACTCATATTGTTGTTGGGTTAATTATTTCGTAGTAAGCATTTTAAATGGAAATATTTATAAACGTACATATATGTACGTGTTAATTTTTGTTGTTGTCATATGTTATAGAAGCAATTAAAATTTCATTTTTATAATTGATGGTTTATTTTGCACGAACATCAAGAGAGTTGAGGAATAAAGGGTTCAATTTGAAACTTTGTTGAGGAACGAAGATTTTAATTTAAAACAGGGATATTCAATGTTTTTTTTTTATTATCCAAGTTCCTAGGTGGAACATAGGGCCACAACAAAAAAAATTCCAATCACTTCTTCGTAATGCTAACAATTTTATTTCATTCCACGTTATATGCGCCTTCTTTAGTTCGTTTTGAACTAGTCGTCTCCATGTTTGAGCTGGTCTGCCTATACGTCGGCTACCCTGTGGGTTCCATTCAAAGGCTTCTTTGGCGATAGTTCCTTGAGGCTTCCTCAATGTATGACCTATCCATCGCCACTTCCTGCTTTTAATTTCATTATCAATTGGCTCTTGATTGCACCTTTCATATATATGTTGGGATGAGATTATGTTTGGTCAATGGATTCGCAATATTCTCCTGAGACATCTGTTTACTAATGCCTGGATTCTGACAATGGGTCTTGCATATGTATTCCATGTTTCGCACCCATAGAGCAATACAGATTTTATATTTGAATTGAATATACGTATTTTAGTCCTACTTTTAATCTGTGATGATTTCCAGACGTTGTTCAGGCCTCCAAATGCTTGTCTTGCTTTTTTCATTCGGTTATTGATATCTATTTCAGAGCCCCCGGTTGATGACATATGTCATCAGCGTAGACAAGATCCTCTCACCGACTATTGAAGCCCCAGGCAATACTATTAGGTTCCGGTTAGGTTTAATATTGTGTCCAACACAATATTGAAAAGAAGAGGTGGAAGGATACATCCCTGTCTTACCCCCGTATTAATTTTAATTTTCTGGCTCGTCAGACCATCGTGTAAGTTGCGACAGTAAGAATCGTCGTACATGGATTTTATAACAATGATTATTTTTGTAGGCACACCTTTACATTGTAATGCTGTCCATATTGCGTTGTGAGATAGGGTGTCGAAGGCCTTTTGAAAGTCAATAATGTGAGATACAAAGGCGTTCTCATCTCTATTGATTGCTCAATAATGATCCTGAGGATGTTTATACGATCCACACATGAGTGATTCGGTCTGAAGCCAGCTTGCTCTTTTCTGAGTTCGGGCGAGAGCGCAATTGAGATCCTGTTATTCAATATGTGTGCAATGACCTTATTGACCATGCTCAGAAGAGTTATGCCCCTGTAGTTGGAGCAATCAGAAAGGTTGCCCTTTTTAGGCACATTGATTATTAATCCTTCTTTAAGATCAGAAGGTAGATCGCCTGTATTCCTGGGTCTGCGCTGAGCATTTCGGGGCAACGTCATCGATTCCTGCAGATTTATTATTTTCAGAGAAGATATTGCGTCGCATACTTCAGATATTGAGGGTAGCAGAATACTAATGTCATCTCCTTTCGTATGTGCTTCGCAGCTGCAAATGTTTAAGTCCTGCATAGACTGTTGGTGTGAGATATACCATCTGGTCCAATGAGGGTTTTCCTTTAGAAAATTTCACTTTCTTCCCTGTCAGTTTTCTTAAAGAATCGTATAAATCTCTCGTTTTGTCGCGGCAGCAATTACCGCTTGAGTTTCAATTTCTTCTGTCCATCGCCGCTTATCGGACCTTGCACTTCTCTAAACGTTTTTGCCAACTGACTGTGTCTTTTACTAAATTCAAGTTTTAGTAACCTAGCTCGCGCGGCATTAAGATGAGCGTCCAGGTGTCGTCAGATATCCATGATTTCCTTGGTTACTTCCTAGAGCCTATATGTTGTGACGCTGTTTCCAAGATTGTTGTTTTCACTTTCTGCCATTGTTCCTATATGATGCTTGCTGTCAGCCAACAACTTTTTGTTTTTTATCAATTGTTGTTTGTTTCACTCCCCAGTACATAGCACTTTGTATCTGGCAAGACCTTGAGTCCGCAAAATCAATATTTTTTCAATTCCTCCAAATTATTGTAACTTGTTTGTAGCTGTGCGATTTTTGTTGCAAGATCGCTTGTATAATTGTTTCGTACTTCGACTTTCTTCAATTTGTAAGTTTAAAACCTTGTCCTCCGTCTGCTTACACTGCTCTTCATGTAAGCCGCCAATTTTAATCGATTTGTTCCTAGAAGTAGGTTGTGGTCGCTACTTACATCTGCGCCTCTCTTTACACATACATCCAGGAGGAAGCCTCTCCATTTTTTGCTGATTGCAATATGATCGATCTGGTTTTCTGTTGTACAATCGGGAGATATCCAAGTGGCTTTATGTATTCGTTTATGTGGGAACAACGTGTAGCCTAGCACGAGCGCGTTACTAGCGCACGTTTCCGCGAATAGATTACCGTTGTCATTCATCGAGTCCGAGTTTTTGTTGTCATTCCCGACCTGAGCGTTGAAGTCGCCCATGAATATAGTTATGTCTCCCCTTTGTAAAGAGTCCAATACTTGTGTCAGCTGACTATAGAATGCACTCTTATCCGATTCCTCAGCGTTCTCCGTCGGAGCGTAACATTGCACAACAGAACGAAATCTAGCTGAGATTTCCAATCAACTAGAGATTCTTTAGCACTTTTGGACAAAAGAAGACCAACACCACTAGACCTTGGCTGACCCGTTGGTTTACCCGAGTATAGCAATGTGACTCTATCGGTTGATGGCTGTTCGCGCAGTCTGGCCACACAGGCCTAAAAGGGTTAATTTATACTTGCAGAATTCTTTTGTTATTTGGGCGAGCTTTAAGGGTTCAAGCATTGTTCGAATATTCCATGTTCCGAATCGTGTCCTGGTTTTCATTGCGAATGTTAGCATCGAGGGGGGATTGTGATTGATATTGTTATTTCTTGTGGTTTCGTTAATCATGCGTTTGAAGGTGACCAGGAAATTTACCTGATGCACCCGATTCTGGACTGGGGCTGTCAGCATGCTATTAGACTAGCGATGAAAGTAATAGCCGCTCCTCAGGAATCAGACGCTGTTTGAGCCGCTCCTAACCTGGAGAACAGACGCTCGGTGTGCCTGTTGGTCCGCGGGAGCTATTTGATTTCACTTCTACCACTCATATCTGAGAGGCGTTCCCCTATCAGCCACCTGAGGACGCATTCTTTAGGAGTTTCAAGTTCCCCCGAGGAATATGAATGTTATTAGACATATATTTTTTTGGTGGATAACTTTTTGTTGTAAACAGGTAAATGCACTTCTGCATTAATGCATTGATACATATTTAATTCAAGGTGAATTTTACTATAATGGATATTGTAGTATATTTTTATTCTACAAAGTCATGGTCATTTAATTCGTTTAATTTGGTTATATGAATGAATGGAGCCATAAGACTACATAGGGGTCATTTTTATTTAAATTTAAATGGATCCATTAGGCTCCTTTAGGATAATGTTTATTTAAATTTGCATGGTGCCATAAAGCTCCATTTGGATCAATATTTTTAAACAACATACTATAAGTTTTAAAGATTGAGCATGTTGAAACATGTTTAATTTTATTTAGTTTTTTTTTGAGTCAAATTTTATATACTCTCTTTAAAATTTTAATTGAGTATGTTTATACTAATGGAATTAACTTTTTAACTCATTTTAAAGAGATATCAATTATATATAAATGTATCGAAATTTGAATTAAAGTTATTTATCGTCTACATTACAATTTGATAGGAAAATAAAACTATTATGGAAGTTATAGGTTAGGTTTGTAAGGGGGTGTTACTGAAATCTAATCAGCAAACACTCACGGGGGCTAGTGGTCCATTGTGTTCCCTTTTCATCTGTGTGGTAGCTATATTTTGTGACAACTGTGGGTTAGTTTCTTCGAAACCAACCTGATCTTCTTACGAACCCTAGTAGATTTTCAATTGGAACTTCAACTATTTCTTCCAGTTCTCCATAGAACCTGTTCCCCATGTACTGGAGTCGGCGCGTTTGGAGATTTGGACAGTCGCATAGTAGATGTACGATTGATTCTACTTCCTCTCTATTCTGCAGTCGTCGAGAAGTCTATGTGACTCGTGAATTTGCAGTGCGTCGAAGAAAATGCCGGATCCCTATTTCCATCTTAGACCCGTCAGTAAAGACTTGAAGGTGGCTATTGCTTGTTGGCGAGTTAGCGCTCCATTGTTCTCTACTAGGTATTACGATGGAGTACTTTGGATTTATTTCCATCTGTGGTGTTATATAGTCTGTTTTTGGGAGTTCGATCATGCTGAAAACTTCGAGGATATAAGTGTGTCCATATGAGAGTTGCTTCCACAATCCTGATTCTCTAAGTCGAATCGCGTTCTTTGCTGCTGTACTCCTAATGAAGTCGTCTACTTGCAGAAGATTAAGCATGATCTCCATCCCTATTTGTGGGGTCGATTTCATTGCGCCTGTAATACTGGTGCATGCCAGTCTTTGTACCTTATTCATTTCCCTAAGAAATGTAGTCTTCTTTATCGCTTACCACCATACAGTAGAACCGTACGTTAATATGGGTCTGACGATCGCTGCGCATAGTGCTTTTTTCACTCTTTCTTCTTTGTTGGGTTTCCATCGAAGCTTACTGTCTATTATAGTTCCGAGATATTTCGCTTCACTAGATAGATCGAGTGTGCAGCCATCAAGTTTTGGAAGCTCAAAGTTTCCAATTTTCCTTTTATTTGTGACGAGTACGAGTTCAATCTTGAAGGCGTTTACTCCTAGGCGGTTTTGTCCTGCTCACATTGACAGTTCTTTGAGTGCAGTTTCCATAATGCTGCTAATAGTAGGATGGTATTTTCCGCTTAACAAATTTACTACATCGTCTGCATATGCTACTGCTTTTATTCCTTTATTTCTTAGTATTGTTAGGATTTCGTCAACTACTAGAAGCCAGAGAAGGGGGATATAACCCCTCTTTGCGGTGTACCCCTTGTTATTGTTTTCCGTGCTTTACTATTATTCAACTGTGAATTAATTATTCTGTTGTTTAGCATTTTATAGATCCATTGTGTTGTCTTGGTTTCAACCTGAACTTTCTCTAAAGTGGTTTTTAAGATTCCGTTTTTACGTTGTTAAACGCTCCTTCCATATCCAAAAATGCTGTTAGTGTGAAGTCCTTGTAGTGTAGGTTCTATTCAATTGTCGTAACAACCTCGTGAAGTGCTGTTTCAACGGATTTCCCCTTAAGGTAGGCGTGTTGATATCTGCATAGGTTGTTATCATTTAGTCTTAGTCTAATGTTTGGTCAAGTTTTGGTCTAATGTTTTGGTCTCTCCAGCGTTTTTAACATAAACGATGAGAGGCTTATTGGCCTATAGTCCTTTGCAGTAGAGTGTGTTGTCTTTCTCTCTTTGGGTATGAATACCACTCTGACTTCTTTCCATTTCAGTGGTATGTACCCCAGCCGAAGACAACTTTTGAAGATTGCCTTTAGCCTTGTACCAATCGCTGGAAGAGCATGTATCAACATAGCTGGTATTATATCGTCCGGTGCTGCGGATTTGTAGGGTTTGAACGATTTAACAGCCCATGTTATCATTCTATCTGTTAACATACCGTCTACATCGGTGCCGATTTCATTGTAATTCGGTGCCAAGAGTATATTGAAAATCGGCTCCGAGATATATGTAGAGGTCGTCAGGGTCTCTACAGCCTGGGAAGTGAACTTCCATTAGGAGTGCAAGAGATTCTTGACTTGATTCGTCCAGGTATTGTCTGGTCGTCTGATGTAGCTGGATATTACAGAGTACTTGGATAGAACTCTACGTAATCTAGCTGCATCATTGGTCTTTTGAATTTCTTCACAGAATGTTTTCCATGAGTTGAATTTAGCGTCCCTTATGGATTTCGTATAGGTATTTAGTTCTGACCTATACTTGGTCCAGTCAATTTCAAGCTTACTTTTCCTGGCCTTATTATGTAGTTTTCTAACCTCAGTTCTCTGCTTTTTTTAGTTCACTCGTCCACCAAGAATTTTTGGTAGTTTTGTGACGGCGAGAGATTGGGCAAAACTTTAAGAAGGCTTTGTTCATTTTCTTTGTGATCATGCCTACCGCGGAGTCTATGGATATACTGTCAGGAAAAGAAGTTTCTGATGTGTGCGGCACGTTTTCTGATATCCACTCTGAATATTTTGACCACTTTGTTTTCGCAGGTTTTATCTTACTAGGTTTGAAGTTAATGTTGAAAAGTATTCTAAAATGGTCCGAAAAGGAGTGGCAGGTTCCGTGTGTTCGCATAGTCAGCAAGTTCTCGGACTGCTCTCGGAGTGGGGTCTTCTTCGTCGTATGGCATATAGGCTGAACTGACTTATCGTTTTCCCGTTCTTTTCAACCTCTATTGCCACTGTGTCATAAATGTGTAGGAAGAAAGCATTTAGTGTTTTCTTAGCTAGAATAAAGCATCTTATCTTTGTAGAGTGAAACAGATTGTATTGTTTCGATCTTAGTCCTTGTACCTGGTTATGTGCTATCCAGGGTTCTTGGACTAAGACCACGTCTACATCGTCTTCAGTTAAAAGGATCATTAGGTCGTCTGTTGATGCTTTGCAGTGGTGCAAATCAATTTGCACCACCTGCAATAGGTACGACATTTGCCCCTTTTCGTCGTCATCCTTCTCGGTCAACGCCCTCACTGAACCAAGCCCGAACTTCAGCATGCCGTCTCTTTCATCGAGCAGCCTCGCTGAGTGCCTGTCAACAACGAAAAGAAACACCTTCCCTCCGTTGTTATGGCTTTTGAGCAGCGTCCAACAGTTTGACTATGGATCCGTCCTCATGTTTTGCCGGAGGATGAATCCATAGCCTATACTGAAGGCGAAGTGGTAGCGCGGATCTGGAGATCTTTTTCAGTTTTGACCCCTGCCAAAGTTCACCAATTTTGGCGATGGAACTGGTCGAAAATTCCAGTGATCCCTGTGAGCCGCATGCTACGACTTTAACACCTTTGTACCATCCTGCGCCGTCGAAATTGTAGTCTCCCAGGATACCGGCTTCGACGCGTACCATCATTTCTTTGAGGACTTCATTCTCTACAAGCAGCCATCTTTCCGAATTGATCCTGCCATCAAGATCCGATTCGTCAATGATGGCCACTTGTAGATCCGCTGGAGTGGCCTCGAAACTGGTGGAATTTTTGGCCCGTTTCGGGGTTTTCTCTTTGCGTTCTTCCTCCGGCCTTTGCCTCTTGGCTGACAGCCCCGAGGTTCCGGCCCTTCCACCTACTGAGATTTTTGCTGTACAAAACCTCGTGGGATTTGAGTCCCGATTTGGAAGCATCTTTTCAGCGATGACCGTCGTGTCGTTTTCTTCTGATTGTCTTAATATGACACCTTCAATATCAAAATTGTATATTAAGGTACTGATATTAATTGAAATTATTTAAGTAATTGCAACATATTTATTTTTTTTGTTTGATGTTACATGTTGTTATGTGAGAATAATGTTGTTATGAACACATTGCGCTTTCATTTATATTGAATTAATTGCATACAAATTATGTTATAAAATTTTTAAATAAGTCAATACTTCAATTTTTTTCATATGTTATAAAAATTACATACATTTATTTGGCAAAATAGAAAATCTTTCAACAATTATTGAACCATCATACACAGAAAAAATTTTGTTTATAAATGGAATGAACGCCATTAATTGAGACACCGTTCATAATATATATGGTAAAAATCATTCTATTTATGAACTATACTTCGTATATACGAATCGCACAATTTGAGCGAAATTGATATAATAAACACGTTCATAATTGTTATAAATTACGTTCATTAAGGTATTCATATTCATTTTTTGACGCAAAACAGCGCTGCCTCCACGTCTCGTGCAATTCAGTGAGCATAAAGGCGATACTGAAAAAAAAGACCAGTCCACAAAACGTACCATATAAAATACAACACAAAGTAGGTAGGTAGCAGTGTGGCCAGAGTGGAATATAATATTCCACTAGTGGAATATTTTACAACTGAAAGGAATATATTTTTTTGTTAAAATATTCGAATATAAAAGTGGAATATATATTTTTTGAGAAAGAATATTTTTTTTTAAATTGTATTTCCTCTTTCATTTTATAAGAAATTTAGTTATTCTTTAATTAATAAAATTATGTTTTTTTTTTACTAATTCTGTTGTTTGTGGCGCGAGATCTATTTTTTGGTATTCATATTACAAATTTTTGGTAATTTAAAATATACCATGATACAAATACTTAAAGTTACGATCACTCTCTAATTTTAATATAATGTTCTTATTTATTAGCATAAAGTTTGTGAAGTTCAGTTTATAAATCATAACAAAATCGAACTATAAATATCAAGGTATGCGTAGAATCCTTTTTTTTTAGATTCAAAACCACAATTTAACAGTCAAAACTAAATTTTAAAATTAATATTCATTTATTCTTTGAATACAAATTTAATTTTTGAAAATTTTTCAAAAAACTTCAAATTTGTCAGAAATTTTGTTTGTTTTTAATTAGTTACTTCTATATTATTGGAATTGTATACTGGTTGTTTTTTTGGAAATTTTGGAAATTTGGAACATAAACATTTGTCGTAAGTCATTTCGTACAAATAGACCGAATCGTTTCATTTGTTGTTTACAACTCTCAACAACAAACAGTAGCAATAGGCAGCAAAAGCAAGAGTAAATTAGATATAAAATAAAATGTAAGTAGTTAAAAATAAATAAATTAAAATAATAAAATGAAATAAAAAAAATTATTACAATAATAAAAAATAATAAAGGAAAAAATAGTTTTTTTTTTATTTTTAAATTGTTTAATAGTTAATAAATATCATGCATTTTTTCATAATTATTATGAATGCGTTCATCAATATTTTGAATTTTTCATAACGGTTTTATGAACGATTCATAAATTCGATAAATTTGGTCATTGGTTGAGTAACAATGAAAAATTCATACAATTGATGAACAAATTCATAAATAGTATGAACTTTTTTTCTATGTATTACTACCATCATGAAAATTCATAATATTAATATATTGTAATTTTTTCATAAAGAAAGTAATAAATGATCTTCAGAATTCCATAAACCATAAATATACCGAATAAACATGACATATTTTGTTCTTTCTATACATATTGATATTATTTTATTTTAAAAAATTGTTATTAATATTTCATTTTTTTAGGCATTAATGTAATTTTTAATAAAATTTAAACTTTAATAATATAGATATATATTTTAAATTTTCTGTTTTTGTTTTTCTTTTTCATTTATCTTTATTTATGACTTTATATTTTGGTAATTTCAACTTTTATTTTTTCATATTTATTTTTTGATTTTGAGTTTTTATATTTTAGAATTTATTTACTATATTTTAATTTCGTTTCTATTCATTGTGAAATTATAATTCGGTTTTATAATTTCAACTTTTTATGTGATTTATAATATTAATTTTCACTTTTAAAATATTTTATTATTAAATTTTAGTTTGTCATTTAAAGTAATCTCAATAAATTTTTTTTTTAAATTAAATTCTTAGCTTTTAATTTAAATGAAACATTTTTATTTTTTAAATTTTTTTTTCATCACTTTTAGTTTGTTTTTAATATTTAGTTTTCTCATTTATAAATTTTTGATTATACATTTTTTTTAAACAATTTTGGTTTTGTTTTTGTAAGATTTTAAAATCTTCCTTTTTTTTATTTCCAAGGTTTATGTTTAATCCTATTATGCCCTACACTAAGAGTGAAAGGGTATATTCAGTTTGGAACGCCGTTTGTAACACCCAGAAGGAAGCATCTCCGGTATGGAAAAGTATATATATTTTAGATCAGCATGACCTCCTGAGTCGATGTCCGTCTATCCGTCTGTCCGTCTGTTTGTCTGTCTGTCTGTCTGTTGAAATCACTACTTCTTAAACAATTGAAAAGTTAGATAAATGAAACTTATAATTTAGATTACTTATATACCTACGCTGTATGTGCGAGAAAATTTGAGAGATCGGACCATTGTGACCTGTGATCTAACCATTTATATTCAAAAATACCTCATATTAAATTTACATCTACAGATCAATTTTTATGTATACGTGCTTAGTTAAACTTTTTTGGTCAAATATATATTGAAATCATGCTCAAATACATGAAAATAATGTTTTCCGCCGATACGACTTGTGGTTCCAAAAAAAAAATCGAAATTCGGTACACCTACTCATTTGTATATATGGGTATCAAATGAATGGAAATTCTTCAGCGATTGAAAGTTTGTAATTATTTTCAGGATTCGTATACCGTTGTGACCACTATACCACTTTTAATGGTAACCACAAATATGTGTAGGGTATTTATAGTCGGCTTAGATCGACTATAATTTTGATAATCCTAACTATCATAATAACACCAAATTTAAAATTTCCCATGTGATCTAACCTTCCCAACTGGTTATACCCTACACTAAGAGTAAAAGGGTATATTCAGTTTGGTACGCCGTTTGTAACACCCAGAAGGAAGCATCTCCGGTATGGAAAAGTATATATATTCTTGATCAGCATGACCTCCTGAGGTCTGTCCGTCTGTCTGTCTGTTGAAATCCCTACTACTAAAATTGAAGAGCTAGATAAATGAAACTTATAACTTAGATTACTAATATACCTACGCTGTATGTGCGAAAAAATTGGCGAGGTCGGTCCATTGTGACCTATGATCCGACCACTTATGTTCAAATACCTCATATAAAATGTACATATAAAGATCAATTTTTATGTATACATGCTTAGGTAAACTTTTTTTTCAAATATATATTGACATCATGCTCAAATACATGATAATAATGTTTTCCGGCGAAAAGACTTGTGGTTCACAATAAAAAAATCGAAATTCGGTACACCTACCCATTTGTAAATATGGGTATCAAATGAATGGAAATTCTTCAGCGATTGAATGTTTGTAGTTATTTTCAGGTTTCGTATACCCTGGTCCTATATATCACTTTGAATGGTAACTACACATATGTGTAGGGTATTTATAGTCGGCTTAGACCGATTATAATTTTGATAATCCCAACTATCATAATAACACCTACTTTAAAATTTCCCATGTAATATAACCTTCCCAACTGGTTTTAATTTACATTTTTTTATTATCATAATTTTTATTTCTACTTATAATTTTTGATTTTATATGTTTCAATTTTATTTATGTCTTTTTTATATTTTATTTCTACACTAAGTTTAATCATTTTTGTATTATTAAGCTTATTTTCACTTCTTTTTATTTTAATGTTTGTTTGTACTTTTAATGTTTTTGTTTTGAAAATACAGAAAAAATAATAAACGATTTAGATTTGGAAACAGCGAGTTTTTTATTTATGATAATAGAATTAGTCAAAATATATACAAAACAAATATAAATTCTAGCAATCACGAATAGTATGGAAAATATATCGAATTAAAACAGGTATTTTTAAAATGATCAATATTTATAATATATTGTATAGAAATAAGTTCAAAAGTGTATCCCTATAAAATCTAATGTCTCCATGCTAATTAAGAAAGAAAATTATATATTATATTGTTACGAAAAGATGTAATTTGCCATATTGTGCAAGCAATCAACCATAATAAATGAGACACAAGACAATTCAGTGCACTAAGCAATGTGTCTGAAAGAGACGGAAGATCATTCAGCGCACTAATCAATGTGCGAGAAAGAGAGAGAAGATCAACACATTAAAACACATGAGTGCGAATGAGATGCCAATAGCATGCGTCATTCACGAAACGAGTAGAAGGTTCTCGAAACAAGTCGAAGCTTGTCGAAACGTGTCGAACTGTTGCCTGCAGTATATAAGACCGCCACATCGGAGGCACAGCACTTCAGTTGTGATTTGATAGTGAACTAGTGCGTCTCGTGTGTTAACATTGTAAAGCTAAATTGTATAAATTCAGCAGTTGATATAAGTGATTTTCTTTAAGTTGTTATTTAATTAAATAAAGTTAATTAATACTAGTAGAAATAATACTAGTTAAAACCAAACATAAGACTGTTTTTATTTTGTACACAATCCAGAGATACGAACTTGTAGAACAGTAGACTGAATTTTCGTAACATTGGTGTCAGATGTGGGATTGTGATACAAAATGGTTAAATTTTAACAACAGATTTTTTCTTCTGGACACAGAAGAAAAATTTCAGTCTCAAGCTTTTGACATGAGCCAGTTGATCGGAGCTATGCAGGAACAGTTTCAAATAATGGCTCAAGAAATGTCCAAATAATTTCAAGAAAATTCCAACAAAATCGAACAGAATCGAACGCAGCTTTAAGAAAATTCCAATCAACTTAAATTAGACATGAAGCACGAACTTCAAGAGAATTCAAATCAGCTTCAAGCTAAAATGGAAAAACATCAAGTAAAAGTGGAGGGACAGATGCAGGAACATTCGAAGCAGCTTCTTGAAGTTTCTAATACACTCCATGGCAAAGAAAACGAACTAGAGGCTTATGTAAATGACATGGAAGGCAAATTTGAAAATGGCATCGAGAAAAAGTTCCATAAAATGCAGGAATATTTCGGTGCGTTACAGCTAAGTGGACCTACACAGCATGTTGTTAGTGGTTCGAAGACGAAATCGCCGATTTACGATGGAACCACAGTGATCAACATTTTCAAGCTCTAATTTGAGACAGCGGCTGTAAGTAATTGATGGAACAATGAAGATAGCGTAGCAGCGCTTATTGTGACCGTGAAAGGTGGAGCAGCCGAAGTATTGCAGACTGTTCCAACTGGGACAGTAGACAGTGTAGGTTGAGTTAAAGTGCGCTCCGTCGATAGTGATTTTTAATCGGTTATAATTCGGGACATCCGTGGGATAAAATAGTGATAGTGTCACTGGGCGATAGGCCAAGGAACTCAAGAAAAAATTTCCGTGAAATAGCCGAGGATTCCTCGTATAAACGAGGATTAAAAATCCGGGCTTAGTGTAGTGTTATTTGTTAGTGCAGCAGTAGTCAGGTGAGTGTGTAGTGCAGTTGGCTGTTGGTCAAGCAGTTTAGCTTGGCAACCAACCGGACATGAAAAACTTTTGGTCCGTACGGTACCGGAAGTTGAAAAATTTTGGTCTGTACTGTACCAACTTTTCGTTCGTACTGTACTTTTGGCCAAATTGTTCATACTCTTTGTTCGTACTGTACCGGAAGTCAAAAATATTTTTGCTTAGTACTGTACCTCTTGTCGGTCAAGTGGTGCATTTTGGTAGATTGGTGTACGTACTAAAGTACAGCGCCACCTCTTGGGAAATCTGAGTGTCACACTGCGGAGACTACCAAATGTTGGTACTGCGGAGACCACCAAACTTTTTTTTTCTAATTACTTACTTGGTAAAGAGTTGGTGGCAAATTGGGGTTTTTTGTGGGTATTTCTGGTTTTCCCATATACCCGTGTTTCTTATTTTATTTTCTCGGCATCCCTGTGTAGTTCCTGTATAATCCTATATAGGAAGCGACTTTCTGTGTAGTTCCTGTATAGTTGCCATATATTTACTATATAGTAGCTGTATAGGACCTGTATAAAACCTTATGGCTTATACAGGCACTATACAGGTCCTATACAGGCCCTATTCAGGTCATTTTGCCTGTATAAAGTGGAAAACACCTGTAGCCTGAATTTTTTGAAAATTGGGAATTTTTGAAAATTCAAAAAAACCTAAATTAGAGAAAAATTAAGGCTATCGCACAGGGTATTTGGTTAAGCGAGGGACGTTGGTCCAAGGTCGAAGAGGCTACAACCTGTACGCCATACTTTGAGTGAGGGTGAAGCGGATCCTGATCCTTCGCCAGGTGTGTCGACGAGGGCTAGATCGTCGAAATCAGCATCGAAGGCCAAAAAGGTAAAGCCAAATGTAGCTTTGGTTGATTTTGCGGGCAAGGGAGTTGTGGCTGCCGGTTCCGGAGCTCCTGCCGGAGTGTGTCGGTAGGGTCTTCGTTGGTGATTGACGACTCAGTTCTAGTTGGTCAAGAGGCTGGGGTATCTAGTGGGTTGACTGCAACTGGTTTGGTTGCAGAAAAGTGCGTCACTGATCCGCCGTCGGAGTCGGCCCGTTGCCAGCGGGTCGAGGGAAAGTCGGTTGGCGCAGTTGATGGACTGAAGGAGGTGACTCGTAGTCTAATGAGCACTGTCCTGGATGCGTCACTTGACCGATCTGTAACGCAGGCAATAATGGAGCATGCCAACAGGTACGAAAGTTTGTTGATGTACTTGATGTTGGAGAACGAACGTTTGGATGTAGCGCCGAAGGTACGTGATGGTGGAAGCGTCACGGCGGCTCCCACGGGGTCAGTCGTGACACCTAGGAGGGGGGGGGGGGGTGGTTGACGGCACCTGCTAGGCCAGGACCCGTAGCACCCACGGCTAGACCGGTTGAGACCTGGTCGCAGTGGTTTGCAGCTCGAATGCTGCAGTGTCTAGCGAGGAGGTGGCTCGTAGGGTCGTCCATGACGCTGGACCTACGTTGGGTGTTCGTGTGCACGACATGAAGCCCATCCGTGGTGGAGGCGCAATTATTCGGACCCCTTCGGTAGCGGAACGTTCGAAAATAATCGGAAACAGCAAGTTCACGGATGTTGGATTGGCAGTGAGTGTCAGCGAGAAGCTAGGCCCAAGGGTTGTTATTCAACGGGTGCATGCTTAGATTACTCCTGATGACTTCATGGCGGATCTGTACATGAAGAACCTGAGTGATGTATTAACCCTGGATGAGTTTAGGAAGACCGTTCGACTGGTTAGTACGCCTTGGAAGGTTAATCCTGATGCGGTGACGAATGTCATTCTGGAGGGCAGTGGTGTAGCCATGGACTCTTCAGAGGGCAACTCGTTGCTACATTAAGTGGTTTTCCTTCTCTGTGCGGAAGTATGAGCCAGTTTTGGGATGCTACAGGTGCATGTCATTTGACCATCGTGTCAGTGAATGTCGCCTGGTATCGGAAGTCTGTCGCCGGTGTGGAGAGTTGGGGCATAGGGTGGCCCAATGCGACAATGATATCCATTGCCGTAATTGTGCCTTCAAGGGGAATACCGCTGATCATCTGATGATGTCGGTAGCTTGTCCGATCTATAGTGCTATCGTTGCCCGAGCGGAAGCAAGGCATTAAAATGGGTGTCCAAATTGTCCAATATAACTGCCAGGGCGCATATGCTGTCATGTGTGACCTTAGCGAGTTTATGTGTGAGCATGGCAGCAGCTTTGCTTTGGTTCAGGAACCTTATGGTTGTGTAAGGGGATTACCTGCAGCAATGCGGAAATTTCCTGATCTCGAGTGCACTTCTGCTGTCATTGTGAACGATGTGAATGTCCAGTGTACTGTCGTTAGTGACAGTCAATGGGGTGTATGTGTATGTGTTGAGGGGGTGTTTGGCCAAATGTTCCTCTGCAGTATATATTGCAGATTTGGTACACCTTTGGAGCCATATCTCGAGTATATGGATGGAGTGCTACTACAAGCTAGTAGCATACCTCTCATCCTTGGCCTAGACGCGAACGCATTATCCCCTATGTGGTTCAGAAAGATGTCCCAGACATCTCTGAGATATCAGAACCGCATTAGGGGCGAGGTGCTGTTTGAGTGGATGGTGTCCCAGAATGTGAGCGTAGCCAATGAGCCGAGTCCTGTGTACTCGTTTGCGGGTCCAAATGGTGTATCTGACATTGATGTCATTGCATATAATGCTGCAGCGGGAGCGAGGCTGGGGTTTGCGTGGCGCGTTCGCGGTGACTGGGGTGTGAGTGATCTCAATATTATTGTGATTGATGTCTCACATCTACCAGCAGAGCATGAACATGCAACCGTAAGGCGTTGGATCACGCGCGGGGTTAACTGGACGGCATATGGCGAGCTCATTTATGAGTCGTCTTTGAGTATGCCATTGCACGCGTTCAGTTCCCTGGAGGTTAATGCGCAGATTGATGTGCTCAACGAGTGGGTGAGGGAAACCAATGACACCCTTCTTGCGAAAAACCGTCCGGTTAATCGCAAGAGATTGAAATGGTGGACCCGAGAGCTCACGGTGAAGCGCAGGTCCATACGTTTGCTTCTGAAGAAATTCTATAGGACTGGAGGCTGGGGTTTGCGTGGCGCGTTCGCGGTGACTTTGGTGTGAGTGATCTCAATATTATTGTGATTGATGTCTCACATCTACCAGCAGAGCATGAACATGCAACCGTAAGGCGTTGGATCACGCGCGGGGTTAACTGGACGGCATATGGAGAGCTCATTTATGAGTCGTCTTTGAGTATGCCATTGCACGCGTTCAGTTCCCTGGAGGTTAATGCGCAGATTGATGTGCTCAACGAGTGGGTGAGGGAAACCAATGACACCCTTCTTGCGAAAAACCGTCCGGTTAATCGCAAGAGATTGAAATGGTGGACCCGAGAGCTCACGGTGAAGCGCAGGTCCATACGTTTGCTTCTGAAGAAATTCTAAAGGGCCAGGAGGAGGAACGCGGTAGACCTTGCTCAGCATTTGGCTGCTTTCAAGCAGCCTATGCGGGAGTACAAGGACCTCCTTGTTAAAGTCAAGAAGGATGACTGGAGGTCATTCGTACACGATAATCGTGACGATCCTTGGGGTAAGGTTTACAGGATTTGCCGTGGTCGAGGCAAAGTCCATTATGTTTGTGGCATTCGCGTTGGTGACGTGGTGAGCACATCCTGGAGGGAGAGTGTGGGCATACTCTTGAGCTCGTTCTTCCCGAGGGCGGGGGAATCAGTTCAGCCAACACCGGGGGCTTCTGACCCTCCTCCTGAGTTGAGGACGAGCGAGATAGAGTATGCGGTGGGCCTTGTGCGCGCGAGGAAATCTCCGGGTATGGACGGGATGACTGGAGAAATTTTGAAAGCCATTTGGAGAGCCATCCCTGACTACGTCGGGGCTCTGCTTCCCAAATGCGTACGCGAGGGGTATTTTCCGGATGTTTGAAAAAATGCCCGGGTGGTGGTGCTTCTGAAGTCACCCGATAAGGTCAGGAGCAATCCTCGATCATATCGGGGCATCAGCCTTCTGCCGGTGCTGGGTAAGGTATTGGAGAGGGTGATGGTTGAGCGGCTTCAGGACAGCGGCAGTGGCAGTTCGGGATTCGTCGGGGCCGAAGCGTGGAGGACGCATGGCGATGCGTTGTGGAGACTGTTCGACTGTCTGAGGAGAAGTACGTTCTAGGACTATTTGTTGACTTCAAGGGCGCATTTGACTACCTATGTTGGGAAACCATCATTAGTAGGCTGAGTGCCCTTAGTTGTCAGGAATTCAGTAGATCTCTGGCGTAGCTACTTCTGTGGTAGGAGGGCGGTTGTCGTTGGTGTCAACGAAACCGTCGGTGTGGACGTGGATAAAACAGTGGATAAAACAGTGATAATGCTGCTAAAAGGCAAGTTGTCATTGAATCGTCCACCGCTCATCCGGGCTAACGGTATCAGTCTCAAGTATGCGACTGAAGTCAAGTACTTGAGACTTACTATGAAAGAACGGATGAATTTTACATCCCACCTATAGAGGGTACGTGACCGTTTGGTTGGCGTAGTAGGGCAACTTCGTCGTGTTCTTCGAAGTGATTTGGGCCTAAGTAGACGCTCTGTTAGGATCATATATGGCGGACTGTTCGCTGCTTGCGCAACGTTTGGTGCGTCACTTTGGTACGAAACAGTCACGACTGCTAGAGGCTATCGCAAGATACTGTCTTGTCAGCGTGTGGTCTTGCTAGCGTGTATGCCTGTCTGCCGCACGGTCTCTACAGAGGCCTTGCAAGTGCTGATGGGGGTACCCCCACTTGATCTGGAGGTAATATCTAAAAGTATTACTTACAGAATCAAGAGGGGATAACGCTTCGGGACAGCGACTGACAGATTAATGTCGTGCGATGCCAGTCTACAAAAGAACGTAAGATTTTGTTGCGGGAGGAGGTCCTGTCTAGGTGGCAATCTAGATGGGACGGGAGTTCAAGTGGCCGGACAACTTATTCGTTCATTGGCGATGTCAGGTTTGTAGGAAATTTCCCAAAATTTGACTTCGGTTTGAGTTTGGGATTCCTTCTTACTGGGCATTGAATGAGTATTTGTTCCAGCACACTTTGAGTGCAACGGAGTGTTGTGCGTGAGGTGCTGTAGAGGACAGCGTTCACATTATCTGTGACTGCCGGTTGTATGAGGATATTCGTGGCGAATTGCGTGAGCTGTTTGCAAGTGGAACGATCGAGTGGTGGCTGTGGTTACTAAATAAATTTACGCGGGTACAGTAGTTGCTCGACGTGGAGTTGCGTCTTTCTCAGCCGGGCGCCATGACCCATAGAATGGAAGCGGATTAGATAGCCTCGCCTCTCACCAAGAGATAAGTTATGTCCACATGTATAACTTTAAATTGGTACCTGCAGAGGGTACTTGTACCCTCCAATGGGGCGGTGACTGACGCATTGTATTAGTCTGTGCTTAAGCGCACTGTGCGTTAGGGCTGTCATAGCAGGATCCCACATAAAAAAACCAGCATATTATTTATGTCCCAGAAAGCGATAGTAATAGTTACACAGCGGTTATGGCTGCACTACAACGGAAATATGGCAGTGATCACATGAAGCAGATCTACAGAATGAAACTAAAGGGCCGAATGCAAAAAAATGGTAAAACATTGCAGGCGTATGCAGCGGACGTCGAGAGGCTTGTCGTATTCAGATTCAGCAAGTGATTTCACAGAAAAGTGCAAGATAGATGCGTTCGTTGATGGCATACGCGATCAGGAGACAAAACATGAAACAGTGACTGTGCCCAAGGTAACATTTACGGAAACGGTTACCATAGCTCTAACACAGGAGACAGCAAATGCGTTTTGCCGATCGGCTCCAAAGTCCCGTAAAATTGATTTGGATAGCGATGGCTTATTTCATGTAGTGTGTAGTGTAGCGGTAAAAGCAGACAATAAATTCGAACACACAGATGCCAACCGTGATACCCAATTTATAGGTAAATGCTACAACTGTGATACATATGGGCATATGGCACGTGATTGTCGTAAAAAACGGAAGTGCTGAATAAATCAATCTTCATGTCCAAAATAACGTAAATTTCAATCAATCTTTAAACTAAATCGAGTCAGTTCTGCGGGGCACGATCTGACTCCCATAACCGATTGCCCCAGAATCTCCATTACACAAATATGGTATATATGGTATAAAATGGCATATATGGTAAAATTGGACACAGAGCCTCTTATAGGAATAAGATTGCAAACAGCTACAGGCAAAAAGGCCCCTTTCAGAGGAAAGATTGCCAAGGAAATCACGATTGGTACTACGACATATGAGCACGATTTTATAGTGGCGGAAATAGTAGACAAAATAATACTTGGCATGGACTTCATGATAAGGAATGGTTTCACACTAGAACAAGAAAAATTTGGAGTTATACCAACACAGAGATCCAACTAAACATTGATTGTGACCAGAGCCCGAAAATTAAACAAGTTCATAAAAATAGAAAAAATACCACCTAATTCAGAAGCAATTGTTTGGGCGAAATTAAATAGAGATTGTGCGATAAGCAAGTTGTGGGTTATTGAAGCAAACGAAGAGCATTATAAAAGTAACATTGTTGTAGGAAGAACACTTGTTGAGGCGGAGAAAGACAGAATTGTTCCTATAAGTGTTCTCAATTTGGAAACTCATCAAAATTAATCAAAAAGGGAACAGTGATAGGCCAGTGTCAAGAGGCATCAGCGATTATAAATTGTGAGTCAAATCAATCAAAGGACTATGTCATACCGCAAATATAAAAACAATCTACTCACAAGTTTATAAATGAGTGGACGAAGGATTAGGATGCCAAAGAATAGAGTGAAGTTCAAAAGCTAATGGATAAATATCGGAGTATATTTTCTGAAAAGGGCCAAAAGGATGGCAGAACTGCCATTGTAAAACATAGAATATACACTGCGGATTTTAATCTAATTCGTCAAGCAGCAAGAAGAGTACCACTTGCGAAAAGAGACGAAGTGTCACATTTGGTTAAAGAAATGCACAGAAGTGGTGTGGGGAACAATCTGAGAGTCCATGGAGTGCACCAGTAGTATTGGTCAAAAAGAAGGACGGTAGTACTCGGTTCTGCGTTGATTACCGAAAGTTAAATGATGTCACCAAGAAAGATAGTTATCCGCTGCCTAGAATCGATGACACCTTGGATACGCTATCTAATGCTAAGTGGTTTTAAACGTTGGACTTGCAAAGCGGTTACTGGCAAGTAGATATCGATAAGAATGATCGAGAGAAGACCGCATTCAGTACTGGCGATGGACTATGACAATTTCTGGTAATGCCGTTTGGGCTTTGTAATGCCCCAGCAACATTCGAGCGGTTAATGGAGCACGTATTGAGAGGTCTACACTGGAAAACTTGTCTGGTATACCTTGAAGAAGTGCTCACTTTTCAAGAAAGAAGTCAAGTATATGGGTCATCGAGTTACCACAGAAGGAGTGCATACCGATGAGGATAAAATAGTTGCAGTGAAGGATTGGCCCAGACCGCAAAAACTACACGACCTACGAAGTTTCTTGGGGCTATGTACATACTACAGGCGATATGTTCCAGGTTTTTCCAATGTTGTTGGCAGTCTTCACGAGTTGACAATTGGTGCCCGGCACCAATTCTTGTGTATCCCATTCCAGGTGAAAAATGTGTACTGGACACGGATGCAAGTGGATACGGAATTGGCGGAGTCCTCTCTCAAGTGATCAATGGCCAAGAAAAAGTGATCGCATACTACAGTGAAACATTGTCCAAGCCCGAGCGAAATTATTGGTTCACCAGGAGGGAGCTTCTTGCTGTAATTGAAAGTGTGACAAAATTTCCACAAATATCTGCACGGCAACAGTTTCACTTGAGAACCGATCACGCAGCTCTGAGATGGTTACCTCAGTTCAAAGACCCAGAAGGCCAAATTGCGCGTTGGATAGAGCGATTACAGAGCTACGATTTCACCATCGAACATCGTAAAGGAGGTCATCATGGAAATGCGGATGCTCTGTCCCGACGACCGTGTAAACTTGAATGCAGACATTGTTTAAGAGCGGAAGGAAAAGAAAACATAATTGACATTCGTTTGCTAAATGTTTTGCCCGATGAAAAATGGACTCCGGAACAAATTCAAATTGATCAAAAGAATGATCCCGACCTCACAAAAATCATGATGTTCAAGGAACAACAAAGAAAACCATCATGGGAAGATATAGCTGCCGACAGTGCTATAACTAAAGCTTACTGGGCACAGTGGCAGAGCTTAAACCTGCAAGATGGTTGCTTATATCGTGTATGGGAAAATGAAGATGGCACATCCGCTCGAAGTTTGATTGTTGTTCTCAAGTCAAAAATAAAAGAGATATTAGCGGAATACCATGGTGGATCTAGTGGTGGTCATTTGGGCATTAATAAAACGGTCGAGAAGGTAAAGAAACGTTTTTATTGGATTGGATGCCAAGAGTCAGTCGCCGATTGCATTCTCAGTTGCCCGCAATGTGTATTAGCAAAAACAGTCAGAAGTCGCGGTCAGAAGTCGCGGTAGGATGCATCAGTACAACGTGGGAGCACCATTCGAGCGTATTGCCATGGATGTCGCCGGGCCGTTTCCAATCAGTGATGCGGGTAATAAGTATGTCCTTGTCGTCATTGACTACTTCAGCAAGTGGCCTGAAGTGTATCCCATGCCGAATCAAGAAGCCACAACAGTTGCGGATGCATTAGTTAACAACTGGGTAAGCCGTTTTGGAGTACCGTTGGAATTGCATTCAGACCAAGGAAGAAATTTTGAGTCTGCAGTTTTTAAGGAAGTATGTAAAGTCCTCAACATACACAAAACACGAACAACGCCTTTGCACCCGCAATCAGTGGAGAGATTCAATCGGACTTTGGAAGAGTATCTCAGAAAAGTGCTTGATAAAAATCAAAAAGATTGGGATACACACATACCACTATTTCTAATGGCTTATCGAACGGCGGTTCATGATACCACAGCAGCTTCACCATCTAAAATTGTCTTTTGAACAGACTTAAGATTACCTGCGGATTTAAAGTTTGGTCCGAGTCCTTAAGCTGGAATTCCTGTATACCATTATATTTCCAGAAAAACTGAAGAAATGAACGAAGTGCTTCAGTTTATAAGGCAGCGTACACAATTTGCCAGTGATAAGATGCAGGCCAGATACGACTTGCGCACAAATTCAGTCAGATTTACGGAAGTAGAACTTGCTTTGCTCTATAACCCACAAAGAAAGAAAAAAGGCTTATCCCCTAAGCTACAAACACAGTGGGAAGGACCTTATAAGATAATTAAAATAATTAACGATGTCGTGTATCGGGTACAGAATACTAAAGGCGTTAGACGAAAAATGAAAGTAGTACATTTAGAAAGGTTGGCGCCGTAGATTTAGGTGGAGAGCAGTATTACAAAAAGATGTAATTTGCTCCATAGTGCAAGCAATCAATAATAATAAATGAGACGCAAGACAAATCAGCGCACTAGGAAATGTGTTAGAAAGAGACGGAAGATCATTCAGCGCACTAATCAATGTGCGAGAAAGAGAGAGAAGATCAACACATTAAAACACATGAGTGCGAATGAGATGCCAATAGCATGCGTCATTCACGGATCGAGTAGAAGGTTCTCGAAACATGTCGAAGCTTGTCGAAACGTGTCGAACTGATGCCTGCAGTATATAAGAACCCCGCATCGGAGGCATAGCACTTCAGTTGTGATTTGATAGTGAACTACTGCGTCTCGTGAGTGAACATTGTAAAGCAAAATTGTTGAAATTCAGCAGTTGATATAAGTGATTATTCTTTAAGTTGTTATTTATTTAAATAAAGTTAATTAATACTAGTTGAAATAATACTAGTTAAAACCAAACATAAGAGTGTTTTTATTTTGTAGACAATCCAGAGATACGAACTTGTAGAAAAGTTTTCCGCAGACTGAATTTTCGTAACAATATGTACGTTGTAGATATTCCCATTCACAAAAATGCTCGGTCCGAAAAAATGATTAATATTTGGTATTTATAAAATCCGTATAACTTCATTTAAATTTACATAAATTTAATTTAGTTACAAATGGAGTACAAGTACCAGGACAAGCAATTGAATTTGACTATATAATAAACAAAGTTTAAAGGAGTTTTTGCATCAAATCAACTACCTTAAAATCAAATAAAAAACAATAAAAATAAATAAAACAATTTAATGAAAATAATTTATAAATTTGTCTTTTTATTTCTATTATTTAAAATTTTATAAATTCATTGAATATATAAAAAAACATTAATAATATGAAATAAACAATTATTTTGTATATTTTATTCTATAATATAATTTTATTAGTTTATCAATGTATTTGCATTCCTTGTCATAATAATAGCAACCACATGTATCTAGTCCCTCCGTTACGTCATCTGTGGCCCATGGACAGCTTTACTGATAATGTTTACATATACTGATAATGTTTACAATTAGGGATAAACTTAAGAAACTGTCATTTATGATCATCCAATAAAATATTATTAAATCATTTTAAAAACTTTTTTACTTTTATAACTTCCATAATAGTTTTATTTTCCTATCAAATTGTTATGTAGACGATAAATAACATTAATTACAATTTCGATCGATTTATATATAATGGTTATCTCTTTTAAATGAGTTAAAAATTTAATTCCATTAGTATAAATATACTCAATTAAAATTTTAAAGAGAGTATATAAAATTTGACTCAAGAAAAAACTAAATAAAATTCCTAATGCATCCATGCAAATTTAAATAAAAATTATCCCAATGTAGTCTTATAGCTTCATTCATTCATATAACTAAATTAAACGAATTAAATGACCATGACTTTGTAGAATAAAAATATACTACAATATTCATTATAGTAAAATTCACCTTGAATTAAATAGAGCATTTACCTCAGAAGTGCAATTACCTCTTTACAACAAAAAAATTATCCACAAAAAAATTTATATGTTTAATAATAACATTCATTCATATAGCCATGTTTTAAATTACAATCTTCGTTCCTCAACAAAGTTTCAAATTGATGATCTCTCTCTTGATGATCATGCAAAATAAACCATTAATTATAAAAATGAAATTTTAATTGCTTCTATAACATATGACAACAACAAAAATTAATACGTACATATATGTACGTTTATAAATATTCCCATTAAAAATGCTTACTATGAAATAATTATCCCAACAACAATATAAGTAGCAAATTTACTCTTTACGGCTGCATGCCTTCATAACATACATATAATATTTATGCATATATCAATATTAACAACACATGTTAAAATGTCATCCCAATGGCTCCATGCCATTATAATGTATATATATACATATAATATACCTGAAATTCCAATAACAACTACTCTGTAAAAAAATGATCCCTATTGAAAACTATAACACCTCTGTTAAAAAATTATCCGAAATGAATTACACTAACAACTACTCTGTTAAAAAATGATCCCTATTGAAAAACCATAACAACATCTCTGTTAAAAATGATCCTCATGGCGCCTTATGGCTCCATGGAGCCCATTGAGCCAGAACCGGCGCAAACGTACTACTTACAGTACAACGTCAGTACAGCACATAGCGTAGACAAGGAATTCGCGAAGGAAAAACATGCCGAATTCTATTTGAAAATAGAAGCATTGATTTTATAGTTGTGCTTTTTTTTATAAAAATCCGTGTCAGCTTTTCACATTATTTTTAGAAAAACATTCAAGAACAATTAAATTATATACTTTACTATTAAATTATATACTATTATAATATTTGTTTCTATTTTTACTTTTTATAACACAATTTGTATATTATTGTAATTTACAAATGACAAAATTATTATCGATACGAAGATGTTTTCTCAACAAACAATAAAAGACACGTAGGCAGTCCAAGACAATGACGGTCACTGAGTGTCAAATTCGTACAGAGGAATAATGTTGCAAGAATACATTTATTTACATCTAATTTTTTTTTTTTTGTTTGTTTTCAAACATCAGTATGTTTAAAATAACCAATACATACATCAAACGACGTCAAAAGAGATATAGGTAGAAAATGCTGCGCAACGTTGCCAACTTCGTCTGTCGATGAAGACGAGCGTTGCGAACATACGTTCTAATAGGATTTGAATAGTATTTTCTGTTTGCTTTGAAACATAGTTATAACCAAGTAAACTGCCAAGAAATAGTATATTCAAATGAAATTAAAATTTTATTGTAAATTGACCGATTCTGGTGGACAATATAATAATTTTTACACATAGTAATATGTTATTACAATCTGAACAAACATGAATTCAATTCCAATCATATTTTAATTACATTTCATTCGTAATACATGTATGGTAATTTCGTATTATTTTTTAATTACATTCAAACATATTCAAACAGCTCTTTTCTAGCCGTGTAATTAAAATATCCCATTATAAAATTTATGGTACAACCAGACATTGTATTAACAGATTCAATATTATTGAACTAATGAGACACAATAGAAAGAAATAATTTATACCATTAAAATTGGTCAATAGGATGTGTCCCATTAGTTCATTAATATTGAAACTGTTAATACAATGTGTGGTTGTACCATAAATTTTATAATGGGATATTTTAATTACACGGATAGAAAATATTTGTTTGGATATGTTGAATACTTACATCCAGAAAAATACTATATAAATAATTGTTTTTTTACTATTAAAAATAGTCAATAGAATAAATTATTTTAATCGGAAAATACCATTAAATACTAGAAAATACCATTACATTGCCATTGAGTTTATATGTATACTACTGAATCAAGAATTGTCCAATTTTAATCGGATTTGAGGGAATTTTTTCTGGGTGTACCAATGACGCGTTTAATAAAGTGGATTAGATTATAACAAAAAATGCAAGCAACCATAAACATGAATAAAAATATGTTCGTTTTGTACGTTATACTGCGTTTTTTCTCAAAATTGTCACATGCAGTTTTTTTGATAATCCACATTATTTATCGCGTCATTGGTAAGGATTCAATGTATTTAATGTAAATTCATTATATTTTACCTTTTTTATTCATTACAGAAAATAAATAATAGCACAAACTTCAATTAAGGCAACGGACTCAAAAATAAATGCAGACTCAAGTATTAAAATCAATTATTGGAAACTGAAACGAACATTAAGTGTGTTTTAAAAGTGAATATTATTTGTATAATTTATTTTACTTAAATGTCGAATTAGGCAAAATAAATTATTCAATCAATTAACTAAAATACATTTTTGTTTTAATAAATTAGAAGGAAAATGTAATTCGACTATACCATAAAATAATAATACGTATCATTTAATTTGTATAGGTCTTTTTATTGAAATTAAAAGATCACATTATAAAATGAATGGTACAATATAAGTGAACTAATGAGATTGTATCATATTGACCAATTTTAATTGTATAAATTATTGTTTTTCTATTAAAATACTCTTAGTTTACCATGCTTTTTTTCTCGGTGTATTTTTGATGATTTAGGGTGTGTGCGAGTTCGACTTAAAAGAAAACGCTGTATTACCGACAAAATTTAGTTTAGTCAGCAATTTAGTCGAACTCGCACACACCCTTAATATGGAATGACTCATTTGAGTTATTATAAAGAACTATAATTAAATATTGCAACTGGTGTTGAAAAGTTGCATATCAAATTAAAGGTAAATTATCAGAGATTTGGTTTATTTCATTAAAACTATACATTATGAACATATTTGTAAATTAGTTGTAGTAAATTAAACATAAAATAAAAATTACATTTAGTTATGATCGCGATAAGACAATACAAATTTTGAAGATTTGTTCTGACATCGTCAACACATATGACCGTGTAGCACCATCTTCCAATAATCGTAGGGTATTGAAATTTGGCCAAGATGTTACGATGAGGGAGTCCCCACACAATTTGAGGAACGTTTACTCGTGAGGTGTACTAGAGTTTTTTTCATATGCTTGTGAACCAGCCTAAAATACACCCTATATAAACCCTGCATATACCATTGTTAGGATGTGGAAAGAAGGACTGTCTTTTGTATTTTTGAGCGTTATTTTACGAACACTACACTGTGGGACAGAAGTCAATTCTAGCTCGCCGTAAAGTTTTGCGCCAATCTTAAGGAAACTTTACACTAAGCATACATGGACTATGAATACTTAAATTTCAATTTGAAAATGAACAAGATTGATCAATTGCCACGCTCACCAGTCACATATTTGAACTGGTAAAATGACTATAACTTTTGTTTGGAATGAGATATTTTATTTATAATTGGTATTTAAATACATAATGTAATTGCACATGAACATTGTTAATATGGGCGTGATTGGCTAACTGCCACGCCTACTATTCTTCTGAAACAATTTTACTTGACTATCGTAAGAGATATACTGATAATATTAGGTAATATGGTATATTATCACAATTCTTTACTACCATACCAAATATGAGTCAGTTTTGTCAACTATAATGATAGAAAAGGCAAAACTGACATATTAAAATAACAAAATTTAATTAAATTATTTTACTATTTTCGTATATTTCTCATCACTTAAACTCATTTTAAATGACGTATGGCAAACTAATGCTGGCATGTTTAACGCCGTTAGAAAAAAGGCATTTCAGACATTATGTCTGTAAATAGATTTATGAGAACATTTGGAAGCTTTTTTTTCATGTCTACTTCTGTATAAAAATATGTAATTTTTGTTTTATGTTTTTGACAAATAATCAGGAAAAACACGAATATCCATTTGAAATTTTTGAAACATAAGATGATAGTTCTCTCAATTCCCAATTATATAAAACTAACACTCTGCATGTGGAGTAAATATTGAAAGAGGTATGAAAGTTTTAATGTAACCCATTTTGATTTCTTAAAAAGCACTTGTTTTAATTTTTTGACTTTAAGCAAGCCTACAGAAGAATTTTTTCACTAGGATGTATCATTGTTTGTTTGTTCTATAGGTTCTCATAAATTATTAATAAAATGACATAGTTTTAAACTTTCTGCAACAAACTTTAATTTCCGATTTTCGGCGAGCTAGACTAAGCTTCTGTACCATAGTGCACTGAATTGAAAATGTCATTGTTCTTAGAATTTCGAAATCCATACGAGTAATACTTTTTAATTTCTGGTGAAAAATATGTGTAGTGAGTTGTGTGACTACAAGACTGACAATGAATGCTCCTGAATTAAAATCGAGAAACGGTTAAAACCTTAAAATGCTCTATTGTATGAGAAAATCGATGTGGAGAATTTTCCGCGAAATCCAAATACGGAAAATGGACCCGCCGGGAACTCATAGTTCTTTGCTACCCAAATCGACAATTTCAAAATTGAAATGAAATGACGACTCTTAATGGTATTAAACTAAAAAAGTAGATATCGTCACTGTCATGCAAAGGGGCGAATGTGCATTTTTAAAATGTTGGGAAATCAAATTTTAAAGTTTGGTTTAAAAATTAGAAAAATTTATATTTTTTAATTTTTTTCTGTTATTTTAAAATGTTGGCAAAATATTTTTAACTAATGATGCTATTTCCAATAAAAAGTTATGGCGAAAAAACGAAAAGATTCGCCCTTTTGGCATGACAAGATTTTTCAAATTCGTCCTTTTGGGTTTGTCTTTTGTGGCTAGAAATATCCAACAAAATGACACGCGATTTTGGCACAGAATACTTGAGGATAAACTACATTCAAAAATATAAAAAATGCAAATGTCAAAAATTGCACATTCAGCCCTTTCGCATGATAGTGACGATATGATATCTGTAAAGAAATATAACTACTGTTCCAAAAAAATTGGATAAAAAATACAGAAGCCTTGATTATTTTAACAGGCGCCCTGAGTTTTTTCATTTATTATTCTCGATATTTAAAAATCCAACAATACATACAATTTTAAACGACCAACATACGACGTTTAAACTAGTTTTAATAATTATTGCCTTTATTTTTTTCCAACAACAATGGATTGATGAAACTGTAAAATTATGGCTTTGGGAAACGTATTCTATTTAAATTTTAAAGCAGTCGTATCACTTTCAAAATTTATACTTTGAGCTGTATACTCCACTTCGATTTTTCTCATCCACTAAAACAGCTTTAGGGGTTGACCTATTTTCGATTGCAAATCATGAAAATCCATTGTCAGTCTAAGGCATACTGTGTTTTGAAAAAATTATTCGAATGAACACTGGGAGAATGTTCTGTAGAACAGTGGTATCGCTTTATCGAATTTATTCAAACACAGTTTTTAGGACTAAACTTTTATTTGTAAAGAAACTAAAGCGAATATAAAATAATTTTATCAATTTTGACAATACAAAATTTCTAAAAACAGAATACTTAAATCAAAAATATTACAGTATTTCTAGCACAGTGAGTGATGATTGCCACATACTACCCCTCCAGTGCAACGATATTTTCTCTTTAAGATGTAGAGTGTGGCTGTGCAGAGACGCCGGACGTGAGCTGTGTTGAAACGTCGGGCAGCGTTGAACCGTTGGGCAGCTGATACGCCGAGCTGCGTTGAAACGTCGGACTGCGTTGAAACGTCGGACAACGTTGAAACGTCGGGCTGCATTGAACGTCGGACAGCATAAAATCGTCGGGAAGCGTTGATACGTCGCTGTGCTGTGTTAAAACAACGGGCTGCATTGAAACGTCGGGATGCGTTGAAACGTCGGGCAGCGTTAAAACGTGGGCAGCGTTGATACGTCGTGCTGCGTTGAAACGTCGGGCTGCGTTGAAACGTCGGGCAGCGTTGAAACGTTGGACAGCGTTGAAACGTCGGGCTGCATTGAAACGTCGTGCTGCGTTGATACGTCGTGCTGCGTTGAAATTCGAGCTGCGTTAAAACTTCGGGCTGCGTACTTTGAAACGTCGATACTGCGTGCGTTGAGCGTGTGTTGAGACGTCGCTTGTGGACTGCTTGGAGACGTCGGGCCGTATGGCTGTGGAGCCGTGTTGCGACATGAACTGTATTGTGGCGGATGTCTCGGTTGCAACGTCGAACTGCGTGCGGTTTCGGGATAACCAATTAGTGTCACCCTGCGCACTTCGGGGTCACCAATAACGCGATACGGATTTAATAATATATAATTTTTAGAAAACAATTAAACTTTTATTTGTGAATAAAATAAAGCGAATAAAAAATAATTTTATCAATTTTGACAATACAAAATTTCTAAAAACAGAATACTTAAATCAAAAATATTACAGTATTTTTAGCACAGTGAATGCTGATTGCCACAGTGGCATTGTTTATTTAGGTCACTGGTTCCCAACCGGTGGGTCGAGACCCCCAAGGGGGTCGCCAAGGGATATTCAAATTACATTTTTAAATAATTTACTTAACAAAATTTAATTAAATAAAATTTTAAATTTATCAATATGAAGTATAAAATTGTTAAAGAATTAAAAATAGTAAAAATACTCCTAATCTGAAATCGTTGTCGTAAAATTAAACCGAATTAAATTTTTATATTAGAAAAATTGCAATATTCCAAAACTCTACAAAAGCGAAAAATTCTCAAACATTCAGATTTACACTGTTCTACAAGGATTTTAATATGGAGTGAAACTTCTCATTTCTGGTAGATTTAGTTCGCCTGATTCTTGCTGCGTACTCAGAATTTGCCCACTACGAAATTTGTGTTACCTAAAAAGTGTATCGAAAGAGTTATTTATCACAATTGAAATTCAGAATATTACAAATGATTTCAGTGACAAAACCGATTTTGTGTAACGGTTCCTATTCTCGTATCAAAACCTTTTATAATAGCGATTTCGGTCCCACATATACATTTGAAAAGTGTTCCGATTCCGAATATAAAATCGAAACCGGTTCGCATTTATGTTCCTAATTATTAAATGATTTATGTATGTACTATTTGTTACAAATTTCATAAGGAAAATCTCAATATCTGTTGCTAATTTCTTAATTTCATTCAATTTGGAATTTTTGCAATTACAAATTTAATAATCTTGATTTTTTTGGAATTTTTCAAATTTTGAATGGTAAAATCGCAATTTTATTCAGAATTTTTGAAATATTAATTATAAAATCACAATTTCATTTGGAATAATTTTAATTTAAATTGAAATATTAATTTTAATTTAAATTGAAATATTTCAATTTCATTTGTAATTTTCTTAATTTAAAACATAGTTCTAAACAAAATAATACGTCACGAAATTTATTTCCATACCAAATATGCAGTATATACTTCCCAATTAAGTTTTATTATTTTGATATGTCAAATTTTCAATATTTTCAGTTCGTGTTCATTTCGTCTGTTTGTTAAGTCGATTTGTTTAGTGAATATTTTTCCTATCGCCGGGATCTATGCTGATCTACATCAGGAGGTGACCAGCGACTATCTCTTTTTGCCATTTACTCCCACAACATAATCTTCGTGTTGTTCAAAACGTGTTTTGTTATTGCTTACTTCGATAACAATAACAAGGCGACACAATAACAATGTGAAGCAGCAGATATATGCGTAACCAACAACACATCACTGAAGCGATTGATTTTTGCGAAAATACAGCAAACAAAATTTGTCGGTGTTGTTGTACAACAAGTAGTTTTGGTTGAGGGCGGGATGGATGGACACCCATGATCTAAATCATATGTTCATAATCCCTACCTTTCCCTACCATTTTGCTTCCAAATTATTGCCCTCCTTTCCCAGCCTGAGCCTACTATTTTGCTTACACCTGTTTGGCTACCATACCCTACCTATGCCTGCTATTTCCCTACTAATTTTGTGTTCATGCTATAGCAGGGAACTAGCAGCTTTTGTCCACATTCCCACCTTTGCCTACCACAAAGCTTCATATAAAATGTGGTTTCAATGCGTATATGTAGCATGTTTGCCTGCTTGTTTCGAACCATTTTCCTGCTTAAAATTTTGTCTGGGGTATCCCCACTACAATGTTTCTGTTTGTTGCGTGTATTTGCGCGTATTTCTCTGCATTTTAATCAAATATTTCATAAAAAAAACTTAAAAAAATATTTAGAAAAAAACATCCGTAAGATAAAGTTTAAAACAATTTCTGAAAATTTGACAACAAAACATCGCGAACATATATTTTAAGAAAAAAAAGTAAGAGATAAATTAAAGTGTGAAATTATGTTCGAAACACTTTTTAGGTAACATACATTTCTGTTTGATTATTCGCAAAAACTAATATCTAGTCACAGTTTTTTTGCCGATTATCCGAAGGGCGTGGTTCATATTTAATTTTGTGATAAAGTTTGCATCCGTACTGATTTAGGTATTTTTTAAATTTATAATTTTTTATTTATGGCTGTTTTTTGTATTATTGTATGTTGCATTTTGTTATGTGTATCTAATCACTCAAATTTCCTTTGAACAACATGCGACACAATTCGCCACCACCAGCTTCCTCGCATAGCAGCAATTGACGCGATCGTTCCTCGCTCTTTTTGACATTGCCCATGACGCGGCGAGTGCGCGTCTCAAGCCAGGCGACAGAATTATCGGCGCCGCTAGCCATAGTAATATCCTCTGCGGCGTTTGGATTTCTGGATTGATGTTGCTGCTTTGGTGATTTTTGATCTCGGTTTTGATCTAACGTGTCGTTAACGGCAAGTTGGGAATGCAAGCCGATATCATCCTCAATTGCTGCAAAAGGTAACAACACGGGCCAGTGAATGGTCTCGCTAGTTATTGGCATCTTATGCCTGACGGACGTTAATTTATTTATGTGATTGTTGAATGAGTTGCTGCTGCTGTTTGTGCTCTTAGTGTCTGTGTTTTTCGTTCTCTTCGTTGTTACTGTGGTGTCAACCGCATCATCTTTATTAAACAATTCCTCAGTCGACAAATTTGAGACAATTTCGCGGCTGGTACTATACAAGTTACTATCAATATTGAAATAAATTTTCTGCTGCAGTTTAACGCTTCGATCAGTTGGTGTTGCTGCTGCTCCTAGTAATACCGTCATAAAATGACGCTGCTTCGGCTGCAACTTCTTTCGGATGTTGTTTTGCTTATTATGCAACTGCTTGCGCAACTTTTGTTTCTGCTTTAGTTTACTGATGGCAGCAATGTTGTCGCGCCATAAAGGAAAATTGATTCGCTTGCGCATACCAACAGCCGTTTCGAAGTCGTAATCATCATCGCTGTCATCGCTGTCATCATCGTAGTCACCACTGCCGCTGCCAGCATGAATTCCATCAACATCTAAATCGAAATTGTTGCTAACGACACTGTTCGCACTTGTAACTTGCTTAGCTGTATTGACCATCACAACGTTTTTGTTGTTATCGCCACTCTTAATTTCTGTTATATTTAGAGGTTTCTGAAGTACAAATAGCAGGTGCTGCTTGTGCTTATTATTACCGCGCGTATTGTAGCGCGACATCTTCTTGCTGCTACTACTTGTATTTAATGATTTCACCGTTGCAAAAGCTGCGTCTCTGTGCGACTCATCAAAGTCAACGCCATTCAAATAATTTTGGTTTTTGGTTATTTTAAGATGCGGAGATGTCTTGCTTTGCCGTTCGTAGTCGTCAATGTAAATTGTGTCGTAGTTTTCTCTGCTCGTTCCCAACTGAAGCTGATACTGTTCGGAAAATGCAGTTCTTTCCAATGGAAGCTGTAGCTCGCCCACTGATTCGGCATCTATATCTTTTTCGGTCAAAAAGTCTTCATCAGTAGCAGATACAGTCCTATCTAATACAACACTATCTGCAATTTCAACGCTATGTTTTAAAGCAATATGACGCAATTTTCCAAACGGTTCCTCCATCAACATGTTTACATTGGAATTGTTTGATTTAGCAGAGGCTGTTGGCGCTTGTATGCTCTGCTGCTGACGTGTAAGACTGCCGTTTCGTTGCTGTGTTTGATGTTGCTGCTTTCTGCTGCTGGATACGTAACGTTGCTGGTCGAACGCATTAATAGGAAATGAATGATTCATGTGTGTTTTGTAGTTGCTACGATATTGCAGTATTTGCTGGCGTTGCTCGTTGTTACCGTACACTATGTCTTTGTCATATATGTAGTTTGACGATGATTCTAAATCATGGGCGCCTGTACCACCTGTTAACAGCAACGGTGTGCGATTAGCATTAAAGAGATAGATTAGAAAAATAGCTCCCAAAGCTGTCAGTGTGAGTATAAAGCAAAGCACTATAGTCGCCAGATAACGCTGTGGAAATTTCGGATAAATCATCTCTTAACGTTTGTTGTCGTTGCGTTTTCGAAACTACAATAAAAATATTGATGTTAGTTAATTAATTAATTTTGATATGAGGCAGACAAACAATGTGGGTAAATTATTAGGTTGATAATACAGTTTATTATGAGAATATATTTTAAAAGGTATACACCCAAACAGACAAACGATGTCCAAAACATATTTTTATGTTAACTTTTAAACGTTTTAAAGTTATCCTCTAGGCAACCGATAAAATAATTTAAATACAGCTTTTAGTCAACTGTTATATTTTAATTTAGTGGAATTAATATATTTGGAAATAACGACAGAAACTTTTAAAAATGAACGTGTGCTTTATTCAAGTACAAATTTCAGAGTGTCAATAAAATAACTTTCATTTAATGAGAAACTGATATTTTAAAAAACTATTGAATATAAAACAAAGTATTATGAACAAGTATAAAATGTTAAAGTAATGTTGTATATATCAATACGACTCCTCAACATTAGTTAACCAAAGATTTCATTCCCATCGTAGTTATGCAAAGTTCGTGCTTTATTTTTGCTAATGGTTCTGTTAGCACATGTGCAGGCATTTCGATAGTTGGAATGTATTTGCCTTCTACAATTTGATTCTCAAAAGCATCGCGAATGAAGTGATATCAGTAATGTATGTGCTTAGTTCTAGAATGGTGTCCACCAAACTTCGCCGTATGCTGAGCGCTTTCTGAGTCACAATAAATAATAGTTTGTGTTTGAGAATTGTATCCTAGATCTTCCAAGAGGTACCTTCTTAGGTACCTTCAGGGGCCTTGCTATTTTTATCCGAAGTGACGTTGCGTATCAACTGCAGCAACAATATAGTGTGTCGGATAGCGAATTTAATACTATTTGGGTAAAATTCAAACACACATCATGCACTTGTGCTTTCTTTATAGGAGTCCGAATTTAAATAGGGTTTCCACCTGTAATAAGCTGAATGCCTTATCTGATTTGATCTCAAATATATTGGAGCAATTTCCAGGCAGTGAAATTGTTGTTGCCGGCGATCTTAATGTGCACAACGCCACTTGGTTGAGCCACTCGGGTCTATCAACACAGAAGGGTTGTTATGTTGAGCTTTTTGCCGAGTGCAACCAACTCACTCAAATGGTGAAGGAGCCGACGTATATTCCACGCGTCGGCGGGCAAAGCCCAAAAGTACTAGACCTTTTACTGACTTCACATCATGAAAAATATGATCTAAAAGTCCTTGCACCTCTTGGTAATTCCGACCACTGTACTGTATCCGCTGAGTTTTCGTATTCTAGTTTACGCGCCTCTTCGATTAAAGCCCCGAAGAGGGATGTATGGCTTTACGAAAAAGCAAATTGGGTTGCGTTAAATGATTTTTTTCGCAACTTTAATTGGAAATTGTGTTTCGCTAACAGAGACATAAATGCTGCGGCTTTAATGGTACAAAATATTATTTTATTAGGTATGCGATCCTTCATACCTTCTAAAAAAATTAGCATTAAACCTAAGGACCACTCTTGGTTTAATGAGACTTGCAGGATTGCAGTCAGGTCGAAAGAGGAAGCCTTTCAGACTTGGCGTTCTAACAAGAATGCTGATACTGTAAGACTTCGTATACAGGCTAGGAATCGCTGTAATGCCGTGATCTCGCGCGAAAAGTTTCTTCACGAACAAAACGCGCGCAAAAAGGTCCTACTCTATCACAGGGGTAGTAAAAATGTATTTGCCCATGTGTTGAAGAAGTGCGCGTCAACGCTGGCTTGTCCGTTGCGTAACCTTTTCAACATCTCTTACACGACAGGAGTTTTTCCATCTTGTTGGAAGGTTGCCAATGTCCAGCCAGTTCCGAAAAAGGGCGAGGCCACGAACCCTGCCAATTACCGACCCACTGCAATATGCTCTGCACTCTCCAAGGTAATGGAGAGCGTAATTAACTTCCACTTTGTGAACTATCTAGAGCACAACGAATTGCTCAGTGACCGACAATACGGTTTTCGTAGGACCAGATCCACAGGTGACTTGATGGCGGTCCTCTCCGAAAAGTGGAATAATTGTGTTCACCTTTTCGGGGAGAGCAAGGCTGTTGCTCTTGATATCTCCAAGGATTTTGATAGAGTGTGGCATAAAGCCCTCGTTTCAAAACTAATTGCATATGGTGTCGGTGAATCTTTTACTCGATGGATATCGAGTTTTCTCCAGGGTCGTTCAATACCAGTTGCGATTTTTTTTTTTTTAATGTGGGATAAAAAGTAGAGCCACAGCACTCAGACAGGGTTATATCCATTGTGCTGTGACCCAGTTCCCTGGTTTTTAATGATACTTCTTACATTCATTATTGAATCTAAGAATCTAAACTATTGTGTGATAGAGAGTGAAGCTGATCCTCTCTCATCACGTCTGTGCCAAAGATCTGCCTTCTAATTCTAGAAAATGCTGGACAGTCACAGAGATAGTGCTCTGTGGTGCCAGTTTCTTCGTAGCAGGCAGAACATAAGGCGCTTTCGGCCAGGCCGATTGCGTTCATGTGTTTTTCACATGCGTTGTGTCCCGTTAGAAGTCCCGTCAGTTTTCTGCACTCCTTTCTACTTAAGGAAAGTAGAAACGAGGCCGATCTTTTGGTTAACGTCGGTGTCATGAGCTTGGAGAATCTGCATTTCGTCTCATTCAGCCATCTGCTCTTGTGTGCAGAGGCGACCCAAGAGTTGATGACGAATTTTCCCATAGATGCAGTTAGTCCACAGGTTCTGGTCCAAATGGATTATCCTCAGATCCAGCACGTGCTAGTTCGTCAGATGTTTCATTGCCCGAAACTCCTTTATGGCCCGGCACCCAAATCAGTTTCAGTGTATTGTATTTACCAACACAATTGAGACGTGATCTGCATTGACGTACAATTTTGGATGTGATGACCTGGTTGTTCAAAGCCATAAGAGCAGCCTGACTATCGCTGCAAAGTGAGCTCTGTTCTGCCATCTATTATCCGCAATGTAGTCCATAGCCATAAGTATCGCATAGACTTCGGCTTGTAATACCGAGGCATTGTCGCCTAAGGCGAAGTGAAGTCTGCGGTCATCCGGTTCCACAAACACTCCAGCACCAGATCTCTGATCTGTTCTAAAGCCGTCTGTGAAAATGCGGCCTGACCCTCTATCTGGCTCACAGTCAGGCGTTAGCCAGTCTTGAATGTCAGGTTGGCAGACCTCAAAATTTCGTCATAGTAATATTTCTGTTATCATTGCATCAGAGGGCATCTCCAGTAGACAGGTGTCTAATGGAGTGTCAAGTGCAATGTCAGAGATATTCCAAGGAACATTAAACCAGAAACCACGTCGTTTTAGTCTCCAGCAGCCTTTCATGGCTTCGACTCTGATGAAGATGTCAAGTGGTGGTAGGTTTAAGATTGCATTCAGTGCTGGTGTAGTGGGAAAGGCACCCGTAACACCCAGACACACGGTTCTCTGAATCTTGGCAAGACTAGTTGTCACGCATTTTCACGACAGCTTGTTCCACCAGACTACCGATGCATATGATATCATCGGTCTTATCATTGACGTGTAAATCCATAAGGTTTTGCACGGCGATAGTCCCCATGTCTTCCCAAAAATTCCTCTGCATTGCCAGAAGGCATTCAATGCTCGCGGAATTTTATTTTCAACATGTTTTGTCCAAAGTAGTTTACTATCTAGAGTTAAGCCCAGATATTTTACTTCGTTAGACAGAGGAATAGTGACATCCTTAAGTACTGGTAGAGATAATCCTGTCATTATTCTTTTCCTAGTGTAGATTTAATAGGGGATGAATATATTTCATCTTTTATTGGTTCTCTTGAGCACCGAAGGACCGTAGGGTGTGTAAGCCTGTTATATAGGTATTACAAAGGTAAGTGTTCGAAGGAAATACATGGTCTGATTCTACCAGGTCGTGTGTCCTCTCGTTCTACTCGGGCATCGAACCAAGCCCACCCCTTCGTAGTTCACTCGGCTCTCAATAGAACCACGCATTACCGAGAGAATTCGTTCTTCAGTCGCACGATACGTTTGTGGAACAATCTCCCTGCGTCTGTTTTTCCCGACATTTTTGATATTGGCAAGTTCAAAACAAACATTCACCGACACTACTCCATCTTTCCCCCCTCCATTTAACCTATCATCCCTTCTTACGATCAACACTGTGCATTGCATGAATAGGGGGCATCCCCTGAGCGTTGGTTAATTTGTAAAAAAAAAAAAAAAAAAATCCTGATCCAGATAGTATAAAACAAAATCTTGTTTGTGACTTCCGATCGTTAGTATCTTGAGCCCAATTTGCATCAACATATGCATCAACATGAGAGGTTTTCCTGTTTTGTGAAAAGTAAGTTTGAAATCTTGTGTTGCTTTTAGATATTTAACAAGTTGTAACGCTGCATTCCAATGTTGCTTTCTTGGATCTTGGCAAAACTGCGACAACATGTTAACGCTGCAGCATATGTCTGGTCTACTAAAAACTGCCAAATGGAGCAAAGACCCAATGATTTCTTGGTACTTGGTCTTATCTATTTGTTCCGCTTCCCCTGAAATTGTTATTATATTTTGTTATTCAATTTTTGATTTATCCTGGCTGTGATTTTTAAAATTAATTTCTAGTCCTATACAGTTTTGTGGTTCCTTCATGTCTCTTATATCAAAGTACTTTTGCAATTCCTTTATAACATTTTCAGTTAAGTACTTGTTATTGGATGCAATAATTATGTCGTCCACATACAAAGCTATGATTATAATATGTTTAGCAGTATGTTGTGAGTAAACACATTGATCATATTTTGATTGTTTTAAACCAACCTTTTTAATTACTGTATCAATCAATCATCTTAAACCATTGACGGCCTGCTTGTTTCAATCCATATATTGCTTTCAGTAATTTACATACTTTGTCCTTAGTGGCCTCTTCTTTATAACCTTCAGGTTGCTTCATATAAATGTCTTTTTGTAAGTCTCCATTAAGAAATTCCGTTGAAACATCTAATTGACGCAACTTTAAATGATGCTCTACTGCTAATGCATATAGAAGACGGATAGAACTTTTTCTAACGACTGGAGCAAACGTGTCCATGTAATTGCGAGTATCCATTCGCAAAGAGTCTCGCTTAGCGTTTTTCTATTGTGCCATCAGGTTTGTATTTCGTCTTTAGTACCCACTTGCAACCGATAACTGTTCTACATTCAGGTAAGTCGACTAATTCCCACGTTTGGTTTTTAACTAACGAGTTGTATTCGCTATCTAATGCTCGCATCCACTCTTCACTATGAGGAGATTTTATAATTTCTCTAAGGTTCCTTGGGTCTATAGCGTTGTCTGAAACTGCACTTTTTGCAGCTTCTTGTCCCTTTGAAAAAGTCCACGATATTAACCTTTGTTTTATTGAATTAAAAGGAGGTTCTGTTGGCTGTTGTAATCAGCTAGAAATGTTATTTGTTTCTTCGTCAACTATATCTTCAGAGCTCTCGACATATATTTCGTCGTCGGATTCTACTAAGCCTTGGTCTATCTGTGTTGTTTGTTCTAGAGGAGATGCCAAAATATCTGTACAATTTTCTAAAGTGTGTTCTTCTTCGATGCTTATATTTTCTTCTATTCTTCTTTTAATATCGAACTCATAAAATCCATTATTCTCATCATTTATTTCGTCGCATCCTGTATCAAATCTTTCTTCTAAAAATTTTACATCACGACTTTTTACGATGCTGCAAGTACCACGCTTCCACAAGCGATAAGCTTTCGATTCTTCTGAATATCCCACAAGCACATACTCGTTACTTCTAGCATCCCATTTAGATTTTCCCGGTTTTTTATTAAGTACAAACGATCTACATCCTATTTGTCTTAAATGCTTTACTACTGGGACTTTACCAGACCACATTTCTTCTGGTGTTTTATTCTGGTTTAGATTAGTCGGACAGCGATTTCTAATGTACGTTGCTGTATGAATAAGTTCAGCCCATAGAAATTTTGGTAATTTAGACTCTATCATCATGCATCTAGCCATTTCTACCAGGGTCCTGTTCATTCTTTCAGCAACTCCGTTTTGTTGCGGTGTATATTCTACAGTAAGCAAGCTGCCGTTTGATTCCGCATGATTTTAGATAATCGTTAAATTCTCGACAAACTAATTCTGTGGCGTTATCTGAACGCAATGATTTTATACGTTTACCTGTTTGCAGTTCCACTTCCTTTTTAAAGTCCTTGAATGTGTTTAAATATTCGTTCTTGCTGTAAGAATCGAATGAAAACTTGCCTTGTATAGTCATCGATAAAGATCGCAAAGTATAAATTTCTTTGCAAAGATTCGACTCTCATTGGGCCACACAAATCAGTGTGCACCAGGTTCAAGATTTCCGTGGAGGATTTATCTTTTTTGTAGCAAAAAGGTTCTTTGGTTTGTTTTCCCCGTATACATGTGACACAGTCAAGTTTTTTACTTTGGAATTTGGGTAATCCTATAACCATATTTTGCGATTTTAGTTTCTGTAAGTGAGTTGAGTTGAGGTGACCATAGCGCTTATGCCACAACTCGAACTCTTCAAACATGATTTCTCTAGATTCTCTACAATGTTCGTAAATCGATTTATAGGACTTTAGCAAATATAAACAATTTGTCTTTGTAGCTTCTAGTCAAATTTCGCCCTCTTTTGAAATTATAGCCTTTTCGTTTTACATTATAACCTGACAATCGTTGTCTGTAGCTTTAACTGTAGATATGAGATTACACTGTAAATCGGGTATGTATAATGTTTTGAATAGACAAATTTGCTTGTTCTGTTTATCCACTATCTAATTAAGTTGAACTGTACCTATTCCTCTCACATCAAGCTCTTTGTCATCTGCTAAACGAACTTTACCAGTGTATGATTTGCCAATATCAATAAACTGCGATAATGAGTAACACATGTGTGATGTAGCGCCACTATCAACACACCATACATCCCACTTTGCATCTGATCTGTCGAATTCTTTGCCTAAATTGCAGTTTTCAGTGGTAACAATGAGCAGCTTTATGTACGTAATTTGAGTGTTCTTTCTTCGGGTTTTGTGATTTGCAATGTTTAGCTATGTGTCCCTTTTTCCCACATTTATAGCACTCATAAGAAAAATGTTTGTTTGACATACCCTTTGCGTTGTTACTACCATTTTTGTAATGTTTGTAAAATTTGTCGACTTTCAACGCGTTGTCCTTTTCTTCATCTCTCGTTTCTTGTTCAGCTTTATCGCCAATTTTTAAAAGTCTGGAACTAAAAGTCTGGAAGTCTGGAACGATCGTCGGAAATTCGTTTGAGGTATCAAACGCTGCTCGTATTTCTTTATACTTTATAGGTAACCCATCTAGTAAAAGGACTGTTAATAAATCATCATCTAAACTTATATCCAACTCAGTTAAGCTTGAAACACATATATCAAACTCAATTAGATACTGCGAAATGGATTGTCCTTCGCTCATTTTCATATTCAACAACTTACGGTACATTTCCGCCTTGCGTCGTGTTGTTTTCCGATCATATGTTTCTTGCAGATCTGACCAAATCTCGTGCGAAGTTTTGATGTGCCTTACCATTCTTACAATGCTGGCTTCTATAGCAATTATGATTTCTGCCCTTGCATCCATATCTTTGTCATCAAACGCTAGCTTCCTTGTCCATGCGATGTTGAGGTTCTGTGACTGACTCTGAAATCCCACGTACTTCCGTTCTGGATTCTTCTCCACGCACCATTCGCAATAGTCTGTTTTTATGCAGAATCGCTTCCATTTGTGGCTTCTAAGTGCAGTAATTATTTCCATTGAGTAATGGAAATCGTCCTGTGACTGCCATCTCCTTATGTTTCTGCATTTCGTTTCTGCTTGAATTGCTCAACTTCCGGTTTAAATTTTTCGTTCAAAATTATATATTTAACACTACCACGCTCCCGATGTTATGGCCTGGGCCCATAACCTGTTATATTTTAATTTAGTGGAATTAATATATTTGGAAATAACGACAGAAACTTTTAAAAATGAACGTGTGTTTTATTCAAGTACAAATTTCAGAGTGTCAATAAAATAATTTTCATTTGATGAGAAACTGATATTTTAAAAAACTATTGAATATAAAACAAAGTATTATGAACAAGTATCAAATGTTAAAGTAATGTTGTATATATAATATCAACCCTATAACTGCCAATACTTATGTAAATTATGACAACAAATGGTTATCTATGTATAATGTTTTCATTCGATTATTTATTGTTCCAAAAATTGATGGAAGTAATCGAAATGACAAACTAATCCAAATCAAATAAATATAAAGAAAAAATAAAAATAGACAACAATGAAAAAACAAAAGCTATGTATTTTAAACACTGTTTGTCACTGTCACGGCGTCCTGAGACACCTCGACGACATAAATTTTACACGTAGTAGAGTAGATGCCGCCTGCAGTAACTTCCGAACTGCATCTCGTAAAATTCCACAGCGTACAATTAGACAGAGTGTAGCTTGTATCCAGCCCACAAATATTATTAATTTCATGGATTCGATTTTGTAGCGATTAATAGACGCGATTTACTCGTTGCGGATATCACTATTATTATAATAGTAAATGTTAAATAGTACAAGGACAAAAGTCCACACAAAAAACGCTAACAGCAAAAAGTATGACGATGCAAAAAAGGAATGCTTTGAAGTTCAGAAGTGCCACTATGAGGGTATTATCCCGATTTGTTTACTTTAAAAAGTTACCAGGCTTTCTGCCCAGGTGGGAATTTCCAGGCTGCAACAAAAGTGCCGGGCTTGTTACAAGCTTGACTCCAAGGCTTGGTATATCGGGCCAGACACAAGGCTAGCACAATCGTTAGTCACAGACACTAGGCACAGGACTGGCATTGGACATTCTAGATTTCAAACAAGCCTCATTAGTTTAGATTAGACACAAGCCTGGGACAAGCGTCACTCCCAGACTTTACACAAGCCTTGTTAGTTTACGTTAGACACAAGCCTGGCACAATCGCTACTCATAGATTTCACACAGGCCTTGATATACCAAGCTAGGCACAGGACTGGCAGATTTTAAACACGCTTCATTAGTTTAGATTAGACACAAGCCATGGACAACCGTCACTCCCAGGCTTTACACAGGGCTTGTTAGTTTAGGTTAGACACAAGCCTGGCACAATCGACACTCACAGACTCCACACAGGCCTTGATATACCAAACTTGGAACAGGACTGGCACATTTGTCATTCCCCGATTTTAAACACGTCTTGTTAGTTTATGTTGGACACAAGTCTGGTAAAATTTTCATTCTCGGACTCCACATAGGCCTTTACCAATATTGACACAAGGCTGACACAATATTGAGCCATATATTCAAATTGTCAAAGCGACATATGCTGAAGGAAATTCAAAATTCCGTATCGACAACTTTTCGTCCCATGCCTAGTAATGCATGTGTACCGATTTTAACTTGAATAAATTAAAGTTTACTGGTGATATTTTTGTCTTGTTTCCATGTTGACGATTTTTTTAAACTCTTACATATTTATTTATCTGCAGACTAAACTTTGAAGTGTAATGACATGAATAATGAATGCAATGCCCATGACAAATTATGCCCAATACCCTTAATCTTCAGGCGAATTACTAGGATTGTCGAAAGTCTAGGGCATAGGTCTTGTTTCAAGACTGAGGCACAAGCATTGGTACAAGACTGTTACACAAGGCTTGGTACAATCCTGAATTACAGGCTTGTATCATAGTTATCAGAATTAAGTCGGGCACAAAAATTGGCAATGAGCTGGGGTACAATCCTGAATAACAGGCTTGTAACATAGTTATCATTCCAGCCTTGACACAGTCTTGGCACAGGTCTAAAACACAGTGTTGGCACTAGACTGAGAATTAAGTCTGGCACAAAATTTGTCAGCCAGCCTGGGTACAAGTCTGGGATAAAGTCTTGTAACATAGTTACCATTCCAGTCTTGACACAGTGGAGCTTGGATAACAGCGTTGGCACAGATCTCAGTACCATTGGCACAAACCTTTGTGTTCCCTGAAAAACGATAGTCGGAAAGATAACATTTCGTGTTTTGTTCTAGTTGCGCAAAAAAGGATTGTATACGAATTATATGCCGTAGACAACCAAATGTTTGTAGTGAAAACTTCTTATTTCTACTAAATACTTATATATAGTTTAGCGCTACAGTCCTGTATAGAACTTCGGCCGAGCTCTCTCACCATTTTGAACTGTGCGTGTTATATTTGTACTCAGAGTGGTGGGACCTACAGTTTTTTGCCGAATCCGAACGGCGGATGAGAGCTTTTTCATAGGCAATGGTTTTACTCTCGTAGGTTTGCCATTTACTGACGAGAGATAGCGCGGTATAGAAAAATGTTTCTATGAAAAGATGTTGTTAGCCCAGTCCAGGCTTGAACCGGGGACCTTTCGGCTCGCAGTCCAACGCACTAACCACTGAGCTACCGCGGCTACATAAAATACTTACAATTTTATATAATTTGCCATAAATAATGACTGTTCCCTGCAAACACTTCAAATTATTAGTATATGTAATATATATAGCGTATTCACAGTTTCATGGTATTGGTACGACATTGTTCGAATACGACATTACGGCAATTGAACTGTGAGCATCACTTTTCTGCTTGTTTAAATATGTTGTCAAGTAAATGCAGCTGATTCTTATAAAATAAGAATTTTTTGAAATTAACATAAATATTCCTCGATTTAAAAAGAGAAGCAAATAAATTAACATTATATGTGCACTATTTGTCTTCAATAATTTCACGATTTTTTTTTTCATTTCACAAAATATGACTCCAAAAAACATGCCTCAGGGCTACTCTTACATACGAACACTTGTGGTATTTCACTTTTATAAGGGATGCAACAACAAATTGACGTGTCTGTGTTATTTTATCATGTATAAACTACATGGTACGAATACAATACTAAAATCCGATGAACTGTGAATACGCTAATAGTAATTTACTTGTCGTAAACACTTTAATTGTTTACATTAAATACTTTGCAAATATTCAATTAATTATTCCTCCTAAACAGATTCGTTACTTCTGTTATCTACTGCAATTTATTTGTCTTAAATGATAAATTTTTATTAGCGTTTGGAATAAACACTTGTCAATTACCTCAAATAATAATTATTTGAAGTGTTTGCTTGAATAACTTGTTTGCGAGGTAGTATTTGCCCGAGTATTTCCGAAAGTAATTATTTAATTTTTAGTGTTGTGCCCAACCTCGCGCAATTTGCAACGTGTATCGCCAGAATTCACATTTGAAAAATGAACTGATTTGGTGTAATATTCATTGGAGATCATAGATTGTGTAGCTGTTAATTAGAAAAATCTAACTATTATTTGGTACAAAATATTGTATTTTTAAAAATTTATAAATAAAACAATACTAGGATAAGTATAAACAATACTAGGGTTACAACATCGCCAGGAAATATATCGATGTTTTTAATTATTGGTGTTTCATAAATCAACATCGATTCCAAGAAACATCGGAAAACATCGATGTTTTACGATGTTTGTCTTTTTTTAATGAAATTACTAATAAAAATGATAATTTGCACATATACCAGGTTTACCAGGTTGGAAAGGAAAATTTAAAATTTTGTAAAAATTAAAAAAAATATATTATAAGAAAAATTTAAAAATTAAACAATTTTGAACGGTCATCAATACATCACATGACGATTAAACTTTTTCTTATTTTTTTTACACTCCGATATTTTTGTAAATATTTCATAATCATCTAAACAAAGATATACTTTTTTATTATTGTTCGGCTGGCGAACGAAGTAATGGCAATTGGCGGATTGGGAAACACGATTGAAATGTGTAATTTCAATTTAAAGGGTCGAGTGGGTCGTGGCAAATACAATATAATAAATACAATGATTTTACCTTATTTTCCAGTATTGGCTTTAATATGGGTTGGTGTAAATGTTGTTATTCCGTGTTGTTTCTGTTGAAGTGTAGGATTTCTGTTTGTATTATAGGATTCCTCCTGTGGTTGTTGTTGTGAGTTTGTGTTGATTGTTGAATGTTTGTTTTTAAGTGTTTAATTTTTCTCGCGGGGACCGGTTTGTCGCGTTGACGGGTTTTTGTGTTGTTTAAACTTTTTACTTTAAATTTGTCTCGGAGACGGGTGGGTGTACGTGCGTTTTGTTAAAAGAAAACGTAACGAGTGAAGTTATGTGCGGCGAACGTTGACAGAGCCGACGGTCGATCGGTTCGCCGCAGCAATCGATAAGTAATCGATTGTGTGGATATGACGGACGGAGATATTCAAACATATCGAGTTTACGTTTGTACGTAAACATTCCGCCCGCCTTGCAGTGTCTGCAATACTTCATTTTTTAAATTCATTTTTTTTATATTATTAGGGTCTTAGGGTCTAGGGTAGTTTTTTAAGGACAGCTCCTTGGGTTGGGGGCTCAGAGACTACATGGACCAGAGAGTGTCCAGCCGAACGCAGTACTCTGAGCCACTGCGTATCCACTTTCGCAGTTAAAAACTCCCGAATTCAATATTTGCGGATAAACATCCGCACCCAACTCTAGCATCACTGGGTCGGAAGCCGTAACTTTTGGGTCGGCGAGCATCATGTGAGTGAATCGGCTCAAGATGGCTTCATCAACTTCACGCTCGTACGGCTTCCTAGGCAACTCGGTTGACACTAGTGCGTTAATGTCGCATGTAAATGGGTCGTCAAACCGAGAACCCACTACCACCTTACAAATTTTTAAATTATCGAGGCGACTCGTACTCAGCTTCAGCTGATTGACGAGCTGCTGAGCAATGATGGTGACATTTCTTGTCGGGTTCACCAACGCTCGTACTAGATGGCCATTTTGGCCATGGTACACTTTGATAGTGGCAGTGGGTATAAGGGTCTGCCTTAAAAACATGCTTGGGTTAGCAAAAGGTGTGTGGTTTGTGGAATTGCCTGGATTCTCAGCGGGTCGCTTGTTGCTCGCATTGCTTGCGTTCGCAACGGGTCGTTTAAGTCCTGTACTGCTTGGGTTCCGGTCGCCTTGATTGAGTCGCGAATGTCCATGCAAGCTTGTGTGGTGCCTTTCTTGGCATATCGCACACCTTTCCTTGCTGGTGCAGCTATCAATAAGATGCGACCGGGCCAAACAGTTAATGCAGTAATGATACTGCATCACCACCTCATACTTCTCCACCAGGTTCTTCTCCCTGAACCTGAAGCAGGTGGACAGGCGATGATCTTGGCGGCAAATTCCACATGCCACATGTTGGGTCGAGGGTCGAGTGTGTCGTCCAGTTGAATCGGAACGACGACTAGAGTGGGCGGAGTAAAGTCGGGAAGACTTTTTGTTGCGCCAGCTGGTGTTGTTGTTGCGGTTGCCCTCGGTGCGACTGCCACTGCTCGTGCTGGCATTGTTGTCGTTGGTGTTGTTGCACCGCTTGTTGTTGGGGCGCTTGCTGTTGGCGCGCTTTTTGTTGGCACCGCTGTGGTTGGGACCGCTGCTGACGCGCTTGTTGTTTGGGGCCATGGCTACTGAAAAATAAGGGTGGGTCAAATTGTATATTGCCATGGCGACCTAAATGGGTATTTATTGGGTGGGTAGGACTACTACTTTTGTAATGGGTCTAGTAGTAGTCCCTTTGGCCGTTCGAATATCGACGACTCTGGTTCTTGAGTCTGAACCTAGATACGTTTTTTCTACTCGCCCTAGGGTCCACTCGTTTGGGGGTAAATTCTCGTGTCGAATAACAACGAGATCATTTACTTCAACGCATTTCTGCGGGTTTTTCCATTTATAGCGTTTATGTAATTCTTTAAGATATTCATCTTTCCATCTGTTACAGAAATGGTGATTTAATATCTTCAGCTTCTGCCAACGATTTACAACATTTAGGGTCGAGTTGCTTAAATCGGGTTCAGCTGGGGTCAATAACGGAGTACCAATTAGAAAGTGTCCTGGGGTCAATGGCGAAAAATTGAAAGGATTTTCGCTTGAAGGGCTTAGCAAAGTCGAAATCTCTTCGAACGTAAATCTTTGACTTGCAGATATCTTTTTTAAATGTGTCTTGAAACTTTTGACGCCGGCTTCCCAGAGTCCACCCATGTGTGGAGCTCCGGGTGGATGAAAATGCCAGGTTAGTTCTTGATGACTGTGGGTCGCTACTACTTGGGTCTGCAGTGTCTTTATAAAATCTTGCCGATCTTTCTTCAGCATTTGTGCTGCTCCGACAAAATTAGTTCCGTTGTCGGAGTAAATGGCGGCAGGACATCCGCGCCTCGAAAAAAATCGGGAAAAAGCCGCTAAAAAGGCTTGGGTCGTAAGATCACTGGCTGGTTCAAGATGAACCGCTTTTGTTGCAAAGCAAACAAACACGCACACATAGCCTTTTGTAATCAAACAGGCTCGCCCGGTGTAATTTTTGATTTCAACGGGTCCTGCGAAATCTACACCTGTGTTTGTGAATGGGCGCGTGAGTGTGGTGCGCTCTGGAGGCAATGCAGCCATTATTTGTGTTTGTTGTTTTTTTTTGTGCAACACACAAATTTTGCAATTATTGATCGTAGTTTTGATCAGGGTCTTGAGCTTAATAATCCAAAATTCAGCTCGTAGTAGCCTCAAAACTAATTGGTTACCACCGTGTAGGGTCACAATGTGGGTCATATGGGTCAAGAGTTTAGCAAGTCTGCAATGATACGCTAAAATTATTGGGTGGCGTTCATTATATGTAAGGGTGGGTGACTTTGCTAATCTACCATGTGCTCTTAATAGACCTTTACTGTCTATAAATGGGTTTAGGGTTAGTAGTGAACTTTTGCACGAAATGTGGGTTTTATTCGTCAAAGCGATATATTCATCAGAAAAACACATTTTCTGACTCACTACTATGAGTCTTTCTTTGACTATCTTAATTTCCTCGGGTACTATTTCAATAGTTGAGTGGGTCATTTGAGTACGACGCGATGGTAAAGAATTTCTCACGAATCTTAGAACGTACGCTAAGACTCTTAATGCTTTCGGAAGTGTGGAAAATCGTTCCAACACATCCTCTTGGGTCGTGATCGCAAATGTCTTAATTGGTTTAAGATCAAGGGTCGTGTCGATCGGGTCAGTGGACATTGGCCATTCATCTCTTATGCACCTTAGCCAACTTGGACCGTTCCACCAGAGTTCATGTTCTGCCAGTTCTAGCGCAGAACAACCGCGGCTTGCTACGTCCGCCGGGTTTTCGTGTGAATCGACATGTTGCCAATTTTCAACACCAACGCTTTCTGTAATGGTCGAAATACGGTTGGCTACAAAAGTGGTCCAAGTGCAGGGCGGTTTATTGAGCCAGGCTAAGACAATAGTCGAGTCTGTCCAAAAGTACGTATTGTACTGGGTCATGCCTATTTTAGGAAGAATGGCATCAACTATATTTGCGAGCAAAACAGCACCGCATAGTTCGAGTCGTGGCAGTGAAACGGTTTTGACGGGTGCTACACGCGTCTTCGCTGCCAGAAGGGTCGTGACGACAGCGCCGTTGGCATCTTGTATGCGAGCATAGAGAACTGCAGCATATGCCTTTTCTGAGGCGTCGCAAAATCCGTGAAATTGAACGGAAACGTCGGGTGCGAAATGAGTCCATCTGGGAATCTCAATTCTGTTTATCGATGGATAACCATCGATAAACCATTGCCATCTACTTTGGGTCAACGGGTTAAGAATATCGTCCCACTCAGTTTTGTCGAGCCATACCTGTTGCATAATTATTTTGGCGGCCACTATAATTGGCGCTAACCAACCAGCAGGGTCAAACAGCTTCGCAATAGAAGACAAAACTTCGCGTTTTGTGTATGCATCTTTTAGTTCGATGAGTGGGACTTGAAAAAAGAAAATATCTTTTTTAGCATTCCATCGAATGCCTAGGGTCTTTGCATTACCTTGACATTGCTCAGATAAATTGAGTAAATCTGTTAGCAAGTGTTCTTGTGGCAGATTTTCCAATATTTCGGGTGCGTTCGCAATCCACTTGCGCAACGAAAATCCTGCTGATTTTAGAGCAGCGATTAGCTCATCTCGAGCATTAATAGCACTTTCAATCTCATGAGTGCCTGCCAGAACATCATCTACGTACATGCAGTTTCGTAGAATATACGAAGCCTGTGGGTGGGTCTCATGTACGTCTTGCGCTAATTGATGTAGGGTCCGAATGGCAAGGTAAGGGGCACAGTTAACACCAAATGTAACTGTTTGCAACTCATAATCCTGAATGGGTTCTTCTAAGGATTTCCTAAACAAAATTCTTTGATAGGGTGAGTGTGCAGGGTCGACGCAAATTTGACGATACATTTTTTCAATGTCAGCATTAAAGACAAATTTGAAAAGACGCCATTTAATAATTTGCAAAACTAAATCTTGTTGTAGAACGGGTCCAGTATGCAACACATCATTTAGGCTCTTGCCGTTGGCAGTATTGCTGGATGCATTAAATACAACACGCAGCTTTGTTGTGACACGATCGGGTTTTATGACTGCATGATTGGTAAATAGTAGTGGGTGGGTGTGCAAGATTTAGCTGGCGAATGAGTCACTTTTCTCATATGACCAAGTTGCAAATATTCGCAAATCGCTTGGTCATATTCTGCTTTAACAGCGGGTCTTTTGAGTAAGGACTTTTCATTTCTCAAATATTGCGCCATTGCAATATGTCTTGATAGTCCAAGATCAATGCAATTTGGGTCTTTAAATGGCAGGGTCACTACATAACGGCCTGAGGGTTCTCGGCGTAATGTCTGTATGAAATTGTTTTCACAATTCATATCTGCATTTGAGAGGGTCGTGGATTTTGGTACTTCTTCAATTTCCCAGAAACGAGTCAATAAAGTATCGAGGGTCACTTTATTAAAATATGTAACAATATTGTTGGGTCTTGACTCAGGAATTGGCCCAGAAAGTATCCAGCCGAACTCAGTTTCTTGCGCCAACAAAGATTCTACAATGTTGTGCTGAACACCGTTACGTATAATTTGTGGGTATAGATCACATCCTATGATCATATCCACGGGTCGGGTTTTATAAAACTGGCTATCAGCCAACTGTATACCATTTAAATTTCCATAGAGGGTCGGGTCGATTTGATATGATGGCAAGTCACTTGTGAGGGTCTTAAGTACAAGTGCTTGCGTTTTGACTCTGAAATTCGGGTAAATTGTTGAACGCAATGTCAATGGACACGATTTGGACGGGGTGGCTGCAACTGTTTGGTTGAGTCCTGTTACCTGAGCGCCTATGGCGTTAGTTGGAAGTCCTATCCGCTTCCTCAACTGCTCCGTGATAAAAGTCGCTTCTGATCCAGAGTCGATTAGAGCGCGCGCCAGGAACATTTTGCCTTCGTGTTCAATGTTGAGCATTGCTGTTCCCAGAAGAATGCTCTTCATCGCAAAACGTGTCTCTTCGATGTCTTGGGTGGGTCTTGAGTCAGTGGACTGTATAAGGGTCGTGAAAGCTTGCCGCTGTGAAGTTGACGGCTGATCAGATTTAGATGCAGCTGAACTTGTGCTTGGGCGGTCTTTTGGGTCTGCTTTCGGGTCTAGCGATGCTAAATGTAAAAGCGAATGATGCTTTTTGCTACAAAAGCGACATTTATATCCGCTCTTACAGTCCCTGATGCTGTGAGATACTGCTAAACAATTAAAACAGCACTCAAATCTTTTCACAGCATCGTGTCTATCCTCTACTTTCATGGATATGAATCTGGGGCACTCACGAAGAGTGTGCTTACCATTGCAAATTCTGCAAATGGCACCATCAACTTCCCATTTTGATGGCTTGGCATGGATGGGTCTTGGCTCAACAAATCTGGGTCTTGTCGTTTTTGTTGCAAATGGATTTTCATATACATTTGTGTGAAATGCGTTCACACGTTTGTCTCCCCAAGTTTTGGGTCCAGCATTACTGGAAACCGTTTGTTGACTAGTCTTCGTAGTCGAAGACTTAATGTCGCCAACAGATTCAAGGGTCTTGTATGTTTGGGTCAAAAACTTGTCCAAAATTCTCCATTCAGGAATTTCTGAACTATCTGCTAGAGATCTTTCAAATATCTCTAGCGTGTTTTTGGGGAGACGGGTCGAACAGAGATAAACTAGAATTGGACTCCAGTTATCTGTGTCTATATCCAACATTTGCAGGGTCGTCACACAGTTGTTGATTGTCCGTTGTAGCTTTTTAATAGAGCTACCGGACTCAGACGAAACTGGTGGCAAATTCAATAGGGTCTTGAGTTGAGCATTTACTTGCATTCTTTTATTCTCGTATTGTTCAACGAGATTACTCCATGCCAGTATAAAACCATCATTGGTAAGAGGAGCATTCTTAACAATGTCTCTTGCTTCGCCTCGGGTCTTTTGATTAAGATGGAAAAGTTTTTCCACATTGCTTAATCTGGCGTTGTTGATGTAGAGAGCAGAAAACATATCTCTAAAAGTGGGCCAGGTGACGTAGTCACCATCAAAATTATCCGTGTCACACGGGGGTAAATGAATAGAGGGTGCAAATTGAATTGGGGTCGTTTCTTCTCTTGCCTTAGGAGTTTCAATCGGTTGTTTCAGGGTCTCCATTATTTCTGAAAGGGAAGAAATACAGCGTATATATGCGTTGTATCCTTTCGTATATTTATCTTTCAGCTTCTTTCGGTCCACATCGGAACTGTCGGGTTCACTTCGTATAGTATTATACGAAGTTTGGAAATTATCCCACAGAAAAGTAAGCTGCTTCCGATGAAATTCTAAGGCATGAGGTACTAAGTCTTGGGTAGGGGTCTCGCAAATAGTTTGCTCAAATTCAATAATGTCGTTTCCGAATTGAATAAATGCTGTCAGAGCCGCCATCTTTTTTATTATTGGGGTTGTGTTTAATTAATATTCAATTTAAATAACTTCACAAATTCTGAAAAAATTCAATAATAAAATGTTGGGTCTGGATGGCTTAATTTAAAAAATGATTTTTAAATTAATAACGAGTCGCAATACTTTTTCAAAAAATAAATTTGAAAAAATTCACAAAAAATTTATAAGCAAATCTTATGTGTGGGTCAATGTGATTAATCTTCAAAAATTATTTTGGATTTTCACGGGTCGTATATATTTTTTCAGAAAACTTCTAAAAAAATTTAAAAACTTTTTATAAAAATAAATAAAATTATTTTTGGGTGTGTATGGGTTAACAGCAATTATTATTACCAACGAAACGTATTGCAAAACTTAGTTTTTTTTTTTTTTTTTAGATAAAATTTCAACAAATTTTGAAAATTTTATCTTTGGGTCGCAATGGGTTAACTTTAAAATTTTATTTAGTGGTAAACCGGGTCGCAAATAAAATTGTATAGCGTAGTTAAGCTTTTTGGGTCGCAATGTGTTAAAAATCAAAAATATTTTTTATAAAAATTCGATAAAAGAATTTATTTTGTAAAAAAAATTCTTAAACTTTATTTAAAAAATCAATTAAATGATTTTGGGTCGCTATGGGTTAAGCTTTAAAAAATATTTTTGATAAAAAACGGGTCTGCTAATTTTTTATAATATTTTTTCTATAAAAATTGTTAAATATCAATAAAAATGATTTTTTGGGTCTAAAAGGGTTAAAAAAGCTTAAATGTGGGTATAAACGGGTTAAATATTGCTCAATAGGCAATTTCCAAAAAATTTGGGATAATTTTTTGGTTCCCACGGGTAATTTATAAAATCCCACGAAAACACTATTTAAGTGCACAACGTGGCAACCCTGTACACACTTGACAGCAGCTCTCTTTACTGTGAGTGCATAAGTGTGTATGTCTATTTGTTTTATGAGCAAATAAAGCAAATAAACAAACGAGTGCAGCGGCGAGTAGATAGCTGAAACAAATGAAACTAAAATATTTGGCGATTTTGTTAAATAAAATATATTGTAACAATTCAAAAATGTGAAAATAAATAAAATCAATTGTTTTTTGTTAAATTATATTTAACACTTTGGTGAATGTATATTTATTTTTAAACGTATCGTATAATACGATCGTTTTCTTCGGGTCGGGTCGGTTTGCAAAAAATACGACTTTTTTGCAAAAACAATTTCACTTTGTTCCACAATTGTTTTATTTTGTTATTTTTTTTTTTTTTCACTTTTATTACGGGTCGAGTCGATTTTAATTAAATTAAAATTAACGCCAAATATTTTTATTGCTTCAGCTGGTCAATCCGTGCCAAAACTATTTCGTAGTCCTTTTAATAAAGGCTCGAAGTGACCAAATGTTCGGCTGGCGAACGAAGTAATGGCAATTGGCGGATTGGGAAACACGATTGAAATGTGTAATTTCAATTTAAAGGGTCGAGTGGGTCGCGGCAAATACAATATAATAAATACAATGATTTTACCTTATTTTCCAGTATTGGCTTTAATATGGGTTGGTGTAAATGTTGTTATTCCGTGTTGTTTCTGTTGAAGTGTAGGATTTCTGTTTGTATTATAGGATTCCTCCTGTGGTTGTTGTTGTGAGTTTGTGTTGATTGTTGAATGTTTGTTTTTAAGTGTTTAATTTTTCTCGCGGGGACCGGTTTGTCGCGTTGACGGGTTTTTGTGTTGTTTAATGTCGCGGTGACGGGTGAGTTTACACTTTAAACTTTTTACTTTAAATTTGTCTCGGAGACGGGTGGGTGTACGTGCGTTTTGTTAAAAGAAAACGTAACGAGTTAAGTTATGTGCGGCGAACGTTGACAGAGCCGACGGTCGATCGGTTCGCCGCAGCAATCGATAAGTAATCGATTGTGTGGATATGACGGACGGAGATATTCAAACATATCGAGTTTACGTTTGTACGTAAACAATTATCATTAAATCATCTGAAGATATCGTCAACTGAGATACGCCATTATTGAGTTAATAAAGAGGGGAATTGAATTTATATAATAGTATGATTTATATGATACTATTAATACTCTTAATACCAAGTTTCATCGCTCTCATTTAGTTATACTGTTTTCGTGATTTCAAAGGACTCACTTTTGCTACACGTGTAAGAACATATAAAATGTTGTTGCTATGGAGAACAAAACAAAAGATTTGATTTCTTTAAGGCCTTAATAACTTTTAATACATCGTATGCATAAATATGAAAATTCACAAGTAGTTGCAAACATTAAAAATATGTACCCAACAAAATTATCCATGTTACCAAATTGTTTCCCTCAATGTTTACAACAAATGTATTCTGTTTTGAACGTTATTTGCTCTTTGGGTTTTGGATGAGATATTGACGTCCTTTTCTTACTACTTTATAATGACATTACAACAAACAAGGTGTTCAAGTACTAGAATAGTAAGTGACGAAAAATATTAAATTAGAATAAGATAATATATTTTTATTGAAGAAAACAGAAAACATCGACTAAAATTGAAATCGATAAATTAGTTTCGTATCAAATAATTTGACTCATAAAAATTGCAAGAAAAGTAACTCTTTCAGAAGCACGAGAACAAGTATAAGATCGACCTGCCGATGCAAGAACAAGAACGAACATGAAAGAACATGGCTACCATGCCTTATTTTTTTTCTTTTATTTGTTCATAACTAAATGAAATGTATAATTAATGAATAAATAAATTAATAAATGTTTAAGCCTTGGTGCTCTTTAGTTCCGGCTAAATAATTAGGCCAATGGCGTTTTTAAACGCCGGATAAAAAAAAAACAATAGGCAGGTAAAATTAAAGTTCATTCTAAATTATTAAAATTTAATTGAAATAATAATAAGTTCCCTACATGGCGATCCTGCCAAACAATCAACAATAGGCTTGCACTTTCACAGCATTAATGCTGGAAAATATTGACCCACTAAATTAGTTGGGCTCATGAACAGATACATGTAATTGTTACATTATAGTTTTAATCTACATTTGAGTTGATTTTTTGACCCATTTATATTATACTGAAGACAATTAATAACTAAATTACACATTCGATTGAAAGATGATGCAGCAACTTAATTAGTTCTACAATGAGGTAGATAAATAAGAGTATAGCGATTTCTGCTACTTCTACGATTATGGTAAAAATACATACAGTTGAAGAGCTCGAGTGAATCCAGTCTACCCGTAATTAATTGATGTATGTAAGTAATATCAGCAATCTGTCTGCGCTCTTCAAGAGTCTTTAAATTCAGTAGTTTCAGACGATCAGATGGAGGAAGATCTACGTTATCAACCCAATTAAAACCTTTGAGAGCGAAACGTACGAAGTTTTTCAGTATCCTTTCTATTCGGTCATTATGTACCTTATAGAAAAGAGACCATAGTTGACATGCATATTCCAATTGTGAACGAACTAGAGTACAATAAAGAGTCCAAGTTTTTAAGGGACTATTAAATTCTTTAGCCCATCATTTGATAAAACCAAGGAATGATGAGGCTTTTTCACATATATTTTCAATATGTAAATTAAATGATAAATTTATATCAACAAACACACCAAGATCTTTCACAACGTGTACGCGACTAACAATTTTCTCTTTTAGTAAATAATTGTATTCTAGATTATTTCTTTTGCGGGAAAAAGACATGGCTTGACACTTTTCTGGATTAAGTATCAAGTTATTCTTACGACACCATATTTCAAATGATTTTAAATCTGACTGAAGTAGATTAACGTCATTATCGTCACTTATTGATTTGTATATTTTCATGTCATCGGCAAATATTAATAAATGTGAGTACTTAATGTTGTATATTACATCATTAATAATAATAATATAATAGTTTGGCACTACAGTCCTATAACAACTTCGGCCGAGCTCTCTCACCATTTTGAGTTGTGCGTGTTATATTTGTACTCGAAAGTGGTGGGACCTACAGTTTATTGCCGAATCCGAACGGCGGGTGAGAGCTTTTCATAGGCAATGTTTTACTCTCGTAGGTTTGCCATTTACTGCCGAGAGGTAGCGCGGTATAGAAAAATGTTTCTATAAAAAAAAATGTTGTTAGCCCCAGTCCAGGCTTGAACCGGGGACCTTTCGGCTCGCAGTCCAACGCACTAACTACTGAGCTACCGCTGCCAGTATAAATAGCAGTGGACCTAGATGGCTACCTTGGGGTAACCCCAAGGTTGCAATAAATGGTAAAGATATACTATTTCTGAACAAAGAATTTTGGAAAGCCAAGTACGTTCAGTTCGAATAAAATTAGGTTATGAGGAAGTTTATCGAAAGCTTTACTGAAATCAGTGTATATGGAGTCAACTTTTTTTCCTGACTCTATTGAATTTATTGAAGATGAATTGAAGTCTAATAGATTAGAGATTGTCGATCTTCCGGTTACAAAACCGTGCTGACGCGTTGTTATTACATGTCTACAGGGAATTTTAACTTGATAATACACAATACGTTCAAACAGTTTCGATATTGATGAAAGTTTAGCGTTTGGCCTATAGTAATTTACATCGTTTTTACAGACCTTTATAAAAATTGGGGTTATAAATAAGTTTTTCCAAAATAATGGGAAATTACTTTCATTGATTGATTTATTAAATATAGAAAAAAGTGGTTTACATAACGAAGTTCCACATTTCTTTATAACTGTTGCCGGGATACCATCTGGTCAAGAACTGAAATCATCATCAATAGTAAAAATATGTTGCAAAATCTGCTCCGGAGAAAATGACAAAGAGACTAATATGGTTTTAGGAGCAGAATACATGTAATCAAAATAATTGACATCGGTTATAAAAGAATAAATAGAGAATTATTGTTTGAACAGGCTTGCAAATAGTAAATAAATGGTGAAGATAAACTATTTCTGAACAAAGAATTTTGGAAAGCCAAGTACGTTCAGTTCGAATAAAATTAGGTTATGAGGAAGTTTATCGAAAGCTTTACTGAAATCAGTGTATATGGAGTCAACTTGTTTTCCTGACTCTATTGAACTTATTGAAAATGAATTGAAGTCTAATATGTTAGAGATTGTCGATCTTCCGGTTAAAAAACCGTGCTGACGCGTTGTTATTACATGTCTACAGTGAATTTTAACTTGATAATACACAATACGTTCAAACAGTTTCGGTATTGATGAAAGTTTAGCGTTTGACCTATAGTTTTTTACATCGTTTTTACAGACCTTTATAAACATTGGGCTTATAAATGAGTTTTTCTAATATAATGGGAAATTACTTTACTTGATTGATTTATTAAATATAGAAAAAAAAGTGGTTTACATAACGAAGTTCCACATTTCATTATAACTGTTGCCGGGATACCATTTGGTCAAGAACTGAAATCATCATCAAGAGTAAAAATATGTTGCAAAATCTGCTCCGGAGAAAATAACAAAGAGACTAATAAGGTTTTAGGAACAGAATACATATAATCAAAAATATTAACATCGATTATCCTATTAATATAATAAATCCCTTTGTTGGTTTGTCTTTTTGTTTGTTTGTTTGTTTGTTCCACTTCTCCGTCTAAACGGCTGATCAGATTTTCTTGAAATTTTTACCACATATGCTGTAGGGTCTGGAAGGAATGATACACAGAAAAAAATATTCGACGTAAATATAGCAAACACTATTAATTGAGCATAATTAATCAATATAATAAATCAAATAATTTATTTAATAAACTCATTTGCTAAATATATTAAAACTTTATATTAGAGTGTTTCCTCATACAACACAATAAATATCATTCTCAAACTTAAGCATTGATTATCGTTTTATGAATCCCTTGTTTCTATTATTTATTTTTCATTATATCGTGAAAATATAGAAGCAACAATAACCTTGCTCCGTTATTTGAATGTACATGTATCTAAATGATCATAGTAGGCGACAGGCACGTAGCCTGGTGGAGAGAGGATCTGACCACTCCCGCTCTGAAATGATATAAATTCCATTATACATTCTTTAAAATAGTGAAATATTTTTATAAATTTAACAGTACGTAAACAAATAAAACTCATTTTAACAATTTAAAATATATAAAACATAAAAAAAATTCTTAGAAAAATTAACAATGTTAAAAACATACAAACCAAATTGGAGTTTAAAAATTTTTTTACTTGGTAGACTTAACAATTTTTGTTTTTTTTAATACGAAAAATTATGATGATTTTATGATTTTAGTTATTCGTGAAAATATTGAATGCAATATTTTTCGAACGGGATATTCCCAAATTAATTTATAATTTGAAAATACATAATCAGAATTAGTGAAACTGAAAAATAATTCATTTTTATACGCGAATGTATTTTTAGGAACTCTCTTAAAAGTTATTATTTTTTTTTTTCAATAATCCCCCTGAACGAAAATCCTGGATACGGATGTTTGGCGATGTTTAGAAAAGAGAAATCCAGTGTTTCTGTATTTATTGTTTCACTACTCTTTTGTAACCTTCTGCTACTTTTCATAATTTAAGTACAAAATACTAATTCTTAAATTTCGTTCCATATTTAAAGATAGATTTTGCTATAAAGTCTGTGTTAAAACAAAATTGTTATTAAATACGAAATGTACAATAATTAAGTATTTTTTTTTACATATTTATTTTGTTCTGTGAACACCGACTAAATACCTCCCAGCTTAGGAACATTTCCTGCGTATGTAATAAGCCCTGAAAAGTATTAAAGTCCTAAACACCATTGTACTTGCAAATTACTTAGGAAACATTTTGTGATATTCGGAAATTAATAATAGTTTTGCTGCCAAAGCATTACTACAAATTTAATTGTATTTACTGCATATTTGAAAGTATTTTTTTTTTAAAACTATTTGTAGCAACAATCATAAACATTCTGTTTTCTTAGTGTAGCCATTAAAAAATAATAAGATTTTTCAAATATAGCTCAATATATAATATAATATAATATAATATAATATAATATAATATAATATAATATAATATAATATAATATAATATAATATAATATAATATAATATAATATAATATAATATAATATAATATAATATAATATAATATAATATAATATAATATAATATAATATAATATAATATAATATAATATAATATAATATAATATAATATAATATAATATAATATAATATAATATAATATAATATAATATAATATAATATAATATAATATAATATAATATAATATAATATAATATAATATAATATAATATAATATAATATAATATAATATAATATAATATAATATAATATAATATAATATAATATAATATAATATAATATAATATAATATAATATAATATAATATAATATAATATAATATAATATAATATAATATAATATAATATAATATAATATAATATAATATAATATAATATAATATAATATAATATAATATAATATAATATAATATAATATAATATAATATAATATAATATAATATAATATAATATAATATAATATAATATAATATAATATAATATAATATAATATAATATAATATAATATAATATAATATAATATAATATAATATAATATAATATAATATAATATAATATAATATAATATAATATAATATAATATAATATAATATAATATAATATAATATAATATAATATAATATAATATAATATAATATAATATAATATAATATAATATAATATATAATATAATATAATATAATATAATATAATATAATATAATATAATATAATATAATATAATATAATATAATATAATATAATATAATATAATATAATATAATATAATATAATATAATATAATATAATATAATATAATATAATATAATATAATATAATATAATATAATATAATATAATATAATATAATATAATATAATATAATATAATATAATATAATATAATATAATATAATATAATATAATATAATATAATATAATATAATATAATATAATATAATATAATATAATATAATATAATATAATATAATATAATATAATATAATATAATATAATATAATATAATATAATATAATATAATATAATATAATATAATATAATATAATATAATATAATATAATATAATATAATATAATATAATATAATATAATATAATATAATATAATATAATATAATATAATATAATATAATATAATATAATATAATATAATATAATATAATATAATATAATATAATATAATATAATATAATATAATATAATATAATATAATATAAATATAATATAATATAATATAATATAATATAATATAATATAATATAATATAATATAATATAATATAATATAATATAATATAATATAATATAATATAATATAATATAATATAATATAATATAATATAATATAATATAATATAATATAATATAATATAATATAATATAATATAATATAATATAATATAATATAATATAATATAATATAATATAATATAATATAATATAATATAATATAATATAATATAATATAATATAATATAATATAATATAATATAATATAATATAATATAATATAATATAATATAATATAATATAATATAATATAATATAATATAATATAATATAATATAATATAATATAATATAATATAATATAATATAATATAATATAATATAATATAATATAATATAATATAATATAATATAATATAATATAATATAATATAATATAATATAATATAATATAATATAATATAATATAATATAATATAATATAATATAATATAATATAATATAATATAATATAATATAATATAATATAATATAATATAATATAATATAATATAATATAATATAATATAATATAATATAATATAATATAATATAATATAATATAATATAATATAATATAATATAATATAATATAATATAATATAATATAATATAATATAATATAATATAATATAATATAATATAATATAATATAATATAATATAATATAATATAATATAATATAATATAAT